>CAUJRU010000304.1:0-600000 GCA_963277665.1 Viscum album | reverse complement strand
GTTGTTGAAGCTTGATTTATAGAAAATTAATCCCTGAGTAGGTATCTTATTTATTTATCCTTTGTAATTTTATATCTATTCTTATAAAGTAGTGACGAAACACGAATCACATCTTGGCATGGAGGTGATATTTGACATGTACACTAGAGTGAGATTATATAATTCTAATGAATTGAAATTTTATATTTTAGATAATATATTATAATTAAAAAATAATAATAATGTAATAACTTTCATATGAAAACATTAAACCCATTATAATAACCAACCATGAATTATATACATGGAAAACGAATCTTATATCGTTAGGTGGAGGCGGTAGCATGCACATACGTTGGAGTGATAATTTCATTTTAAATTTGATGGAAAGGGAGAGTAAAATAGTTTTTAATAAATTTTATTAATATTTATTACATTTATTTTGAGAAATATATTTTTATATAATTTATAGCTTAGATTTACAGGTGGAATAAGAATAAATAGAATTTCAAGTACTAGATTAAGAGTTATTCCTATTCATTGAGAAATTAATTTTTACATACACCTTAATCCTTGAAAAGATAGTATTGTGTTTAGAAAAATATCTATAGGACATGAATATTGGTATTATTAAAGTATTATTATAGATTTTGGAGTATCTAAATGTCTCGTGATGTGTGAGGATTAGAAGAGAGGTGTCATCCATTTATAAGGGAAGGGGAGTAAACCCAAAAAAAATTATCAAAATATTAAAATATAATAATGCATTAATTAATTAAAGTGGCTAAAAATTGAAAAATTATTAAATATATAATGGATATGGTCAAAAAATAATGAACTAAACAATGTAAATCACATTTTTTTGTGATATTTCAATCCTTATATCTTAGTATATTTACCCCGGTAAACCTATTTTACCACTAACTGTGGTGACATATTATTACTTTTGATACTATTAATAAGGAATAAATATTAATTAAATATTATTAAATATTATTATTTATTCTTCTTTTAAATATGAAATCTATTTTAAGTGATTCAATTTATAAGTGCATGAAAATCATTTTTCTACCTGATCATCAGTCCTATTGGTGGGGACTCTTCAAGTGTATTCACGAGACCCGTGATCTAATCTGGGTAAAGGAGTATTCCTAGGTTACTATATCAATACTGTAGTAGGTATTATAGAATTCAACACTTTGTAATATATCATCCAGATATATTCGTCCATTTTGGCCTTCTGGACAACTGTTTGGTCCTCTGAGTCCATATGGTCTTCTGGAATCCCACGGTCTATAGGCTAGTAAGGCTTTTGACCAACCTCATGGACTTTAGGCCACCTCAAGGCCTTGAACCCATCCCACGTCCTTTAATCTAGATGAATTGTAGATGAAGACTCTATAAGGAATAGACTCTAAATGAGGATTTAGAGCATGAGCATTCACTAGAGCATAGTTAACTAGATTTTGAAGAATGATAGGGTATGAAAATTTCCATAATTACTATGCCAATGAACCTGTGAATAAGACATCATATGAAAAGTCTTGATAAGGTTGACAACATTATAATGATATTGACACCGGGGAGGGGTAGCTCTAAGTTATATTTGGGATGATTCTGGCCTTGTGCCTCTAAGACCTTTGGGTCATGTAATCTGTCTCTAAGAAAGTTGGCCTTGTAAGTGATCCACTTTAACCCTGAAAAGGTGGATTATAAAAAATAATAATTCCTTCGGTTTATTTAGGATTAAAATCATTTTAATATAATTTCACAAAACATAACAAATCAATTTTTAGAAAATATACTTTTTTAAAAATGAAACTAGGTTTAGCATCATTCCTTTCCATGTAGAATCTATTATATAAATGATAAAACATTATAATGATAAAAATATTTATAAATTTCTTTAAAAAAAATTATTAATAGTGAATAGTTTGTTTTTTTTTGATAAGACACATTATGAACATAACAATTGTTTTTATAGAAAAACATCTCTTTTGCCGACAACATTTATTTTAATTTCATTCCAAATATAAACAGATGAATTCATTTTATTCATATACAAAAAATAATTTTAAATAATTTTTTAATTCCTACTAATACCTGAAAATATAATATTCTAGTGATAAATTTCATATGAAATAAAAATACATTAATTTTATATGGTGTTCGTTCAAGCTGAGTTTTTCATGTGAAGATTTTGATCTAGCACTTAAAAATTATTATTGAAAAAAAAATAAGAAAATATTTGGGTGTTAAAATTTACCCCATTATAATAAATTCCCCTTTAAATATCATCACTCTGATACAAACAACTGATGAAACTTTAACCTTATCACATCTTAGGTTTCCCATGTTGCTTACTAAAATTTATTCTTTGGCCACAAAACATTAACACGGTCATCGTCATGTTTCAAAATACGTTCTCTATTCAATAAAAAATCTCCACTGGTTATTCCTCATAAGATGTATAATTATCTACTGGTATGAAATTTTAGTTCACTGCTTGTGATGTATCGATTATATACTTCATCACAATTGATAAAAGGAACACATTGTGAACATGAGAGGATTCTATTAAAGAACAAAGTGATATTCTATCATCCTTATAAAATCAATAATTTTAAGGATAAAAATAAATTTTATGGATTATTTTCCCCTCATTTCCAAATTTCATAAATTTATTCAATGGATAAATTCATATTAATATCTTCTTCCCAATACAAAACTCTATATTTCAAAGATGATTTTCAATGTAACATTATACTTTAAATCTAAGATTCCTTGATCTACTACTAAATAGCTCCAACCATCAATATAATTTTCTCAGATAGATCATATACCAATATCTTTTATTTTTCCAAATTATCATATAATTTTTGATTTCATCACTTCCTACAATAGAGAGATTTATTAGTATTCAAATGAATACTTGATTAAATGTTATTTTTGTTATAAAATTTAATCAAATAAAGGTTTTGATCCCAACCTAATTTAAAATACATATATTTTGTTCTCACCATCTCATCTAGGGTTTAGGTCGTCCTCATATACTAACCAACTTACCAACTACCTAAGGATGACATACAACACTAAACCATAATTTTATATTTAGGGCCTTCAGAATACCACACCAGAAATTCAAGGTAAATCGTAGATCCCAATTAGATACAATTGATAAAGGTACTCCAAGATATCTAAACACTTCTATAATAGATATCCTAAAATGATGATAAAAGAATAAATATTATTCAATGGAAATGATGTTTTCTATATTTTTAAGGTGATCTACTACTACCCAAATAACAGTGAACCCATCAGATGTTTTGAGGAGTCCAATGATAAAATAAATTGTAATGTTTTCAAATTTCCATTTTACTATTGAAAATTGTTGTAACATCCAATTAGAAATATATAACCTAGAAAAATATGTATGACATTCCAAGAATAAATATAAATACTATACAATATCCCTTTTCATGTTATCCCACCAGAAATATTCTTTTTGAACTTTATACATCTCTATACTTCAAAGATAAATAGTGAAATCATTACTATGATATTTATCCAATAGATCCTTCTTCAACTATGGTATTTATGGGACACATACTCAATTCCTAAAACTATCATTCCACCACAATCACTATTGAACAAAAGACATTTATTTTATTTTTATGTAGTTACACATCCTCCTTGTGCATCTCTTTAATCCTCAAATGAATGAATGGTAAAACATTCATCTAAAAAGGACATGATCTATCAAATTTCCTCACAAATTTATGATACGCCTTAATTAAATCAACAAATATTGAATCTCATTCAATCCTTATCACAGAAAATCAACAATTGAATTTTTAACATTGATCATTATCCACCACATTTACCTTAACAGGGTGGTAGTTTATTAAGTAATCATAATATTTTGTAAAATATAAATATCATATTTGAATCATATTCAAATACCTTTTAATGAAAATTAACTTAAATATTTTATGATCAGTATATATACACCAAAAAAAATTCACAATTATATTGACTCTATATTTTCATTGAATAAATTCATTCTACTAACTACAAATATTGAGTCGGGTAATTTTGATCATGAATTTTCAATTGTCATGAGGCATAGGTTATCACAATGTCATTAGTAAGTAGGAATAATTTGAATCATTATTTAATGTGTCAAAAAATATTATAACCCCTTCTAAAATATAGGGCACTGTAAGTAGAGGTTCTCTCCCCACCATTCTTACCATCTTCATGAAATTTTGTTAACATTCTATAGTCTAAAGGAACATGGATCATGTTTGGGTCCACTTGGTCATTAAATTTAGTATCCCTGAGAAATACCTCAAAAAGAATCAGTAGTATCATGAAATCCTAAGAAAACTATATATCTCTATTACAATGGATGGTATAGACAATTATTTATTTCGTTTCCTCTTTTAAGAGTCAACTGATATACCCTCTATTGAGAATAAATGACCCCTGCATGCGATATTGTATAGAAGAAAATCACATTTGGAAAATTTAACATTTATATTATCCTTTCATTGAGAATTGAACATAATCTTAAAATTCCCTTCATTATCTTCTGTTCTCTTTCAATATGTAATCATATAGAAGGATCCCTTGGATATATTCTCCTTCTTGACCATCAAATATTGATATCTATAATGAATATAATTCTTATAAAAGTTTTGATCACTACATAGGTGATCAAACAAGTAATAAATATGGGGTGGAGGATACTTCCTCTCGATGGTAATCTTCTTATGTTCTCGATAATCAATACAAATACACATAAAAAATTTAATATTCTTATTAAAAAAATTATAGATATACCCCATGGGGATGTACTAGGGCATATGAATCCCTTTTCAATATCCAACTTAATTTGTTTTCCCAATTCTTACAATCTGATAAGGGTCATTATATAGAGAATCATTAAAATATTTTTTGTACCATTTTTGAGTTCCTTTGAAAAATCAACTTCCCAATTTTGGGAATGACTAGAATATTATTCAAGAAATAGATTATCATAATCCTGAACAATATGAATTTCTTCAATTTTGAGTATATTCTAATTAATTTTTGATAAATATCCATATTTAATATCTAGTAAGTCCTTTACAATATAAGTAACTCTATAATTTTATATTAATCCCCATATTAAAGGACTGTCATAGGTTAATCTACAATATCATATCTGACATAGCCATTATTGAAATTAATATATGATGTATAGAGATTGAGATATTTTATTCCAAAAATTAAATCAAATTCAGCTGGAGGGAGAATGATGGGATTTAAAGAAATTAAATTTCAACAAACCACCATCTATGAGGAGATATATTCATGATATGTGATCATTATACCAATAAGATTTTTTACACATAACATAATATTAATTTTTTACAAGGTGACATGAATAACTTAGAAATATCTTCATATATAAAAAATTTGGTAGAGAAAAAAATTAAATAAGATATTTTTAATTCTACAGTGGACAGTAAGTATATAATTTTACACCTCATTCTCATTTTCCGCATCAACAGTTGAGATAATATGAGTTTCCATTAATTTTTATGATTGAGAGGTTGTTGTAGAAAATTTTCATCATTAAATCTCATATTTATGCACTGATTTTCATAATGTGTTCAAACTCTGGTAAAATATCATTGGATTATGGGAGGCACATTTAGTTTATATTTTTCACTGATCCTTCCATTAACTGGACTCTTCACATAACATGGACATTACATTTCATGATAGAATTATTTTCTATCGGTAAACAAATTTATATAACCAATAAGTGAAATTTCATTTGTGATTCATTCCACAATTATGACATGAAGTAAAATTAATTTTCTATCCATAATGGGTTTTATTATTATAATATCTTTAAAATTATATCATTCTCTATATTCTAAAAATCCATGATAACATATAGAGACTCCAAATTCGAATTCCATATTAAGATCATACTGAATTATTTTTTCATATCTATTAAATTATATAACATCCAATTTCTTTATGATATTTTGTCTCATGATAATACATAATTGATCAAATTTTCTTTAAAGGGATATTATTAGTCCAGAATCTTACCTAGTAAGTCTAGTGAAATTTTCCTCACTGGAATTAATGTATTTTTTATCCTTTTACATTAGTTATAAAAATTTTCATTCCATTTTTCTGTGTGGATTTAAGGGAAAATACTTATTGAAAAATATCTTATTTATCGTATTCCATGTCCTAGAGTTAATTTCCTCTCCTTGCCTCGTATTCGTGATAAGATTCCATAATTTATCTTCTTCCCTTTCCAAATGATATACTGCTAGGATAAGTTACTCATGGTTTAAACACTATATAAAAAGTACCTTTTTGTAGTACTAATATATACACAAAAAATTCGTGGAATAGATAAATCGAAGGAGGATGGTGAATATTTATTCAAAAAAGACATAATAGTGGGTTTTATCTTCCTTTAGTTATTAGAATGATTGGTAAGATTCATGTTACCATTAATAAATTGAGATAGTCAGGTGAGAATAACAATAATATTTTACATTTGATATCCCATTTTATTTTGTTAGTCATGAGGTTGGTCAACACATTTCTCATCACATCAAGTGTCAACATTATTACTCTAGGGTCCAACCACCATATATAACCAAAAATATTACTGTGATAAATAGTATTCATAGTGATAAATATCAGAATCATAAAAATTAAATTATAGTATGTCTACATTATGACACATTATTTTAAATATATGGAATATTTGGTTTAACATAGTCAATTATTGGTCATTATCTATTCAAATACCTCATAATGGTTTATAAAAAATGTGGATTAATACATATGTATCCCCTTCTGAGTATCTATCTGTGTTTGATGTATTAGCGCACCCATCATGAATATGTTATGATTTAGTTAATACCCAATCCACCTTATTAATATTTTTTAAGACTAGGATAATTTGATCCATAACTATCTCTTTTTTTAGTAAAAAGACAGGTGTTTATTTTCTTGAAAACCACACAATCTTAACATTTACAAAAATTTAGGATCTTATCCTATGTTTAGAATTATCCCTAGGGTTTTAAAAAAACTTATCTAAACCTACAATTAAAATATTAAGTACACCATTATTTGATTCTGATTGAGGTGACTCAATAATTTCATAAATATATGTTACATAATTTTAGATTCATATTCAATACATATCATAACAAAATACACCTAAAAACATTATGGTTTATCTTTTTTTAACACTTGATACATAATAATATTATCTTTTGAAAGATATTAAATATATCCTACAATGATTTTATCATCTAATGCACTTCTTATACATAGAATACTATAAAACATTATTAATAACATGGAGAAAGGAAACATGTGAATGGGTAAGCTCAGATTCCTATTAAGGGTGAGTGTAAGAAATATCAATCAGTGATCACAAGTGAACATATGATAATGGTATAAGAACATAATGATAATTTAAAACAATCATAATTAATTAGTCAAAGTTCATTAATCATAAATCAAATTATAAATATTTGTTATAAGAAAAGAAATAAGTCATAAGTGTGTGGAATCATCAATAATCAATCACTATCCATGTGGTAATATCATAAATAAAAATATATAAGTTTATGGAATGCACAAAAGTAAAGAAAATCATTTCCTTGGTCAAGAAATGCTTCTATGGATATTATCATGGATTGGTTTCAGTCACCATTAAATCATCTCTTTAGTCATGTTTCACTCCAAAGACTGTCATAGTGGACAGATTCTATTACTATATTTGTTTCACTACCCATTCTATTAATTATTATCTGCTATGGTATCCCTATTTACTCAATTAATTGGAGAGAAACCTAATTCTAATACCACCGATCTCTTAATGAAAATAACACATATATATGATATAAGATCATAAAACATCCATCATATCATAATATCCTATCCGGTATAATGTAAATGAGTTTCATAAACATTTCATCATTGTATAACAAGTGACAAGGAAATAGGAATCATGAATATTTAATTATAACATAATTAACTTGATTAAATGAAATGGTCTTTATAGAGTCATCCTTAAATAATCATCATTATAATACTTTTATAGAAATAATGTTAATGGTATAATATGATCATATCCCCAGTGAACCATAAATACTATTTATGTATGTTCACATAGATGAAAATGACAATTAAAATATCGTTCAATCCATTTTTTAAAAACATGGGAAAATATCATTTTCATTTAATAGATTTTTAACTAAAAATTCCTCAAATATTGAGAAAATAATTTTCATTTAAGGTAAACAAAGAAACATGATAAGTCATATTCAATTAAATGATTTTTCATGATGGAAGAAAAATTTGTTCAAGTTGTAGACGTTAAAAAACATTCTTTCCACTTTTTTAAAAGGTCAAAAACTGACATGTTTGGAAAAAAATTTGGAAGATTAATCTTGAAACAATTATAAATAATGTATATGGTATTAAAAATGTATTTTTTTAAAAAAATTCCATTATATATAAGAACATTCATAAATCAATATTGAAGAGTGTTAACATGGACAAAAAAATTCATCCACTAAAGAAGAAATATTGTCAATTTTCATTGAAAATGTTTTCCTAATTAATTATAGTTAATGAAGAGGGGGAAATAGAAATTATATATAAAAACTATAAAAATAATTATAAGAGAATTAAAATTATTCTGTATAATGTACAAGGTCCATATAATTTTCCACAATGTAAATTTAATCATAAATAATTCATATTAAAATAAGATTGAAACATAAATCCATCACCCCATGTTATTCCTCTTTCTATATGTATTAAAATTTCCTATATAATAAATATATATTAATTATAAAGATATTATAGAACCATATTCCTAATTCCATTACTTTTTAACATTCCGTTATGATTTCTAATGATTCTTTTATAAATACTTTCTTTAATAAAACTACCATTTAGGTGAAAACTAGTTCATTTTCAATACTTGTTTCAATTTAATGTTTTTTTATAATTTCTACCTGGACATGTTTTAGTAATATCTATAATATCATACATAATTTTAGTATCATATTTATTCATAATATACACCTATATAATTATTCATATGAATCACTGTTGAAAAAATCACATAATTGTGTTGAGGTGGTTGTCTGCAAGTATGCATGAGGGATGTTATCATTTTATAAGGATTAAAAATATAAGAAGGTAAATGCAACCATATATTTAAACTATAATAATTAAATCATAATTATTATATATTAACATTAAATTCTTCATAATAATTTGTTGTGAATGTTGGCGATGGTAAATTAATCATATTGCTACGTGGAGGTAGTAATCTTGACATACGCCCAAGAAATACATTCATTTAATTTCAATTGAAAGAGGGTGTTAAATGGTTTATAAATCATTATAACAACCAATAAATATATTAAATATTCTATGATCATTATTTTAGAATGTATGACCTTGATTTAGAGGATTATTAAGAAGAAGTATTAGTGAAATTATTCATCTAATAATTATAACACTTTGTCAGAAAACCTCATTTGTCTTACACTGTATGCCTTAAAAAGATGGTATTCAGCTAAAAATTAGACCCCTAAGATATGAGAAAATATGTTTGGAATGTATTATATTTGATATTGGATAAGATTCAAACCTAATTAAGTGTGAAAAAAAAGGATTGTTGGTGTCCTTTTAAAGGGAGGGTGAGGACACACTTCAATTTGTTTTCAAAAGATTACAGTATAATAGTGTATTTCTCAAGAAAAGTGTATCAAAATTGAAAATCATAGATTAATGGAAGTATTTGGTTGAAACAACATCAACCATTCAGATTAAATTATTAATATTTTTGATATTTTAAACATTATCTCCAATGTTAATTCCATGGTAAACATATTTTAACGTTGAACTTGTAACTTATTTTCTATTGTAGTTATCAATTTTGACCAACATTTTATTTTAACTTATTTAATTATATTAATTATGCAGATAATTTTTTTTAAATATTTTTCAAAACATATTTTATAGTAGTATGAAATTATCAATTTATAAAAATGCGAAAAAACCAAAACATTTGTTTTTAGACCAAAACATTTTAATGATTTAAATTGATTTTAGATTCATTCTGTTCCTTATGAAAACTATTTGATGAATTTTAAAATCTTTTATTGAATAAATAATCTAATAATTTTATTTAAATCCTTCAAAAAATGGTATTAATATAATTTATTAATAAAAAATATATTTCTCACATAAAAACACTTTAAAAAAAACATCACCTTTTACCATCAAATGCATTTATTATAACATTAAAATAATAAGAGACTATTAATTTAATTCCCTATAAATATAACAGATATTGTTTTGTAATTAATTTACTTTTATTCACACCATATAACCCAATAAATAATAGATAAATATCACATTGAATAAAAATATTTTTAAAATTTATCATAGTTCGTTAAAACTTGGTGTGTCATCTAAAGTATGCAATCAAAAAAATTATTAAAAAATTTATATATAAAATTAGGGTGATATATCCTCCAACTATTCCATTTTTCTTCTTTTAATGATAAGTATTTATATGAATACCCTCCTTCTTTTAAGGAAGGGGTCTCCACTATTATCAACGAATTGAAAGAAGTGAATCTTGACACCAAGGAAGATCCATGACCAATGATGATTGGTGTCATCATGTCTCTTAAAGAGAAGTAGTAATATGTGAAAACCATCAAGAAATAATATTATGTATTCACCTATAATTATAAGTAAGTTACAAGTCTTGTTATCTAGGTTTTTTTTCACACCCTTGGGTTTCTTATTTTCCAATTTGGGTTTAAAATGGGAACCTAAAAAGATGAACCTCTATTTTTGTTCCATAGTTGAGGCCGGAGTTGATAAGTACATCATTGATAACTTTAAATTAGAAGTAAAATTACTTAATTGGATGGATAACATTATCTATGAAATAAATAAGAAAAAATAGATCATAGTTTAAATTGACTTTTAGGATCTCAACCACTTTTTTCAAAAGAACGACTTTTTTATCCATGTGATAGAAAAATTTATTGATGAAACCTCCGAATTCTATGACCTATTATTTTTGGATTGATATATTGGGTATAATAAATTATCAATGTCCCCTGAAGATGAGGAATAAACCACCTTCAGAGATCCTAATGTACCCTTTTTCCCAATTGCATCCCTTTTCTTTGAAGAATACTATAGGAAATTATCAGTGGTCCATGCTTGGAATCTTCATAATTCTCATCATAAGACAAGTGGACTGTTGTATAGATGATTTGATGGTCAAATACCACTAGATTTAATAGGATACCAAAGATATTTATAATGTTCTTTATATTATATTTTAACATTATCTGGGAATAAACCCCATGATGTTGTAATTTAGGGATACCACTGGTAATATTTTTAGTTTTTTGTTAGGAAGAAGTGTTGAGATCGAACCATATAATATTAAGTCTATTAGTCACATGCCTCCTTCATATAATCATTGAAAATATTTTTTCGATTTGATCCATCAAGCCTACATTTTAAATTTATTCATCATCCCAGATGGAAAATATGATACTTCATCTATGTTAATTTAGAAAATAATTTCTTATGAATGGGATGAGGAATGCTAGATCATGTGTGATGACTTCAAGTAATATCTTCTACATCTTCCAATTATGATTCCAATGACCCTAGAAAATCATATTTTTCTTTATGTGGCATATGTAGAATGATCAATTAGTTCCCTATTAAACTAGAATTAAAATGTCGATAGGGAGATAATTTTTTATTATCTCATTCACATGTTCATTGACAATGAGACTAGATACCCTCACATCGAGAAGAGTTTCCTCACCTTGGTCTTCATGGTTTAGAAAACATTGAACTACTGAAAAATCATGATATATTAATTATATCACATTTTAACCTAATTATTTTTATTATCAACATACCATGATGAATGGATGGTTGTAACGGTGGAAAATAACACTACAATATTTTGACAATATGTTTATTCCCTAGAAATCGTCATGAAAAAAATATGTATATTTCATGTTCGTGCATATAAACTATAAATAGATACCCTTGGATGTAAAACTACAAGATTAATTCATCCACATAATTAATAGGTCACACGATGACGATATATTCACATTTATGGTATGCCCTAGAGACCAGCCAGGAGAAGTCTTAAATACTCAAAACTCAACAAAGTCATCCACATGATTTTATTGAACTCTCCATCATAGTCCATTCTATCGAAATCATTCCTTTTTTTAGAAGTAAGTAACACTAATGAAAATAAGAATCTATCCCATATCTTGATAATAATACCTCTAATGAGATTTAGGTTCCATTATTACATGTGAAGTGTGACACATGGCTGGTCATCTGGAAAATCAATGCTGACAACATAATCAGAAAACAAGAGCTCAAACCCTTTTGGAAGAGTACCCATGATATGTTGGATGAATTACATTAAAAAATGATGTTAAATCATTCTAATGGTCCCAAAATGAACAATATAGTTCTTTGGAATTCTAGTACACATCCCTCATAGAGAAAAACCAAGATGACATGATCATTCATGAGGCACATTGGAAGGTCATTACTTATGAGTCTTTTGATGTAGTAGATTATTAGGTGAAAATAATAATCATTTAATTTCACTCAGAAGTTCATTATAATTACCTAGTGATATAATAGTATCCCTTATGAGCAATTTTTATCATCAAGTGCCTCTATCATTGGAATATCCCATCAGATTGGGCCGAGAATGAGGAAATCTTTTAGAATGTGATAAATTCTACCCTTTATAATACACCAAACACATAACAGGTCCATTAAAAGAATAAATTTGATAAAATGCTTCTCCATTTCATCCATAGTAATGAGGTCCCTCAGGTACTTCATGAAGTTCACACTAGTTCATATGTGGCTCATCGACCAGGGTTGAAGCACTCTCACAAGATCCAAATATTGGGGTATTTTTGGAGAACTATGGTATTTTACCTCATAAAATTCACTAAGGAGTGTAATTTATGCCATATATATGAAATATTAATGCCTCATCCACTATATCTACTCCATTCCACATAATACTCTTTGAAATTGGGGACATCTTATGATGTGTGCCTATATTCCAATGACAACACAATAATGTATGTTTATTATTACTTTAAGTAAATTCTTCTCAAAGTGGGTAGAATTCAACCTCCTCTTTTAGGTCAATACATTATCAATGATCATGTTTATGAAATCCCAAATCATCAATTGATTTGGGATACCTCAAACAATTTTCATAAAAATTTGTACCAACTTCTCATCCACTAAGATAAGGAAATATGGTCAGAGACTTCCTTTTATCTAGCAATATTCGTAATGGGAATATCACGGTATTTACAAGTATGGGATCACTACCCACTGAATGTGTGAATATTATAAGAAGTGATGCACTTAGTCTCTACATTTTCTGCCCACACTGATTGAATTTTTTTTATTGATTTATCCATTACTAAAAAAAGAAGTTATGTGATAATAAGAACTCTAATTACCTATGGTAATATTATAAAACAACAAGTAATTTCTCCCAGGTGACCCCACAATCCACAATATATAGAATTTATTTTTTATTACTCATAGAGTTTTATCATTAATGACTATGGATAGTCGTTTATGATAAAAAACAAATAAAATATAGCTGAGGTATTCAGAGATGAATTAAAATCCCTCAATGAGAGTAGAACCAAAGAAATGAACAAAATCAACGTTCATTAAAATCTATTAGCATGAGAATTCAAAAAATTGGGTTCTAATAAAATTTCCTAAAAAGATACATGGAATTTTAATTAAGGATAGAAAGGATTCCTAGATGAAAGAATATAATAATAAAGCCTATGTGGGAGGGACATTTTTTTACTCATAAGGATTAGTCTGGTGGAGAATACTCATTTTTATCCATGGATGAAAATGTAATCATTCCTACCACCAATGAATGGTTTATTAAATGATACATTTATTAACCATTATAATGGTTCACCCATCCTTATTGCATGATGATAAAATTAAACACAACATCTTGGTCATATGATATAAAATCACACTATGATTTTCAATTTGTATGACTTTAAACTGCATAACCTTGTAATCCTATTCATAATATGTTAAACTATATTACACCACTTTCTCAATGTATGATGTTAATACTTGTGATCAACATCATGTACACCTAAAATTGAACTACACAGTTATCATCCTTAATGTATGATAATAAAATATATCATACTCGATCATTTTCTTGAGAGGACATCCCCCTTTAGTGTTGGTCATCCAACAAAAGACATTCTAGAATTATGTGTGGGATGATTATCATTTCATGTGATACATTGATATTCTTGGATGTCTAAACCTAGAACCACCCATTAAAAAATTAATTCCCATATGAGAAGATTTTAACATCTTATTCAAAAATTCACCCATTCATTATTCTCATACACATGGAGGCATGATACGAGGAGTATTGAATACTCCCTAAATATCAACTATTGTTCACCCTTACAATACAATACTTCCTCAATTTGGATCTGCAACATCCTCACACCAACATAGGATCATATTTCGTGATAACTCATGTCTAAAATAGGCTCTCCTCCATTTTAAGGCATGCACTTTGAAGTATTTATCAAAAAATTTGACAGTTATTATGATTAGAACAAGACTAATAGTGAACCTAAAATTTTATTTCCCGATTCATTATTTTGAGGTAACATGACCTCTATTTCAGATACGTGGTTAGCCATCATTATAAGAACCCAACCTCAAACATTACATAATATAGTTAATTAAACTAAAATAGTCTTATTACATTCCCAAATAAATTTTCATTTTAGAGTTTTATAGAATTTGTTCATAAATCATTCATGAAAACTCAATAAAAATGGATACTACCAAAATATTATCCACTTATAATAAAATAGTTTTAATTGTAACATGAATTCATCTCATCGACAGTCTTCACAAAATTTATCTTTGCTTATTTTCTCTTATAAAATCCATAAAAACGTGTGAAAAAACTGTTTAAAACTTGAGATAAGGAAGAAAATTTCAATAGGAAGAATAAAAATAAGAATGACTCTATTAGACCATGAATACTTATAAACATATTAAATCATTTTCACAATGATATACCTATCCCCTTTAATGTTTGATATAAATACATTGTGAAAAATAAAATTTCAATAAAACATATAAAAAATATATAAAACTATAATGGTATATTGGGGAATTACTTAAGTATTATTGTAACCCTCGTGGATACTATATTATTTGCAAACCTTATAGCTTCCTTACAATGTAACCCCCATGGCTTCCTTATTGTGTAAACATCACAGTTGCACTTAGAATAACCATGTGGTCAACCTATAATATAATCATACCCCATGAATTAAATGGAGATATAGGTCCCACCATTAAAAATAATACATTCTCAAGAACCCTAAAATAATCATAAACCATTATTAATTTCATTATAGAAACATTATTTTTGAATTTTGTAAATCGAGACATTAAGTGGATTTTAAAAGTAAAGTCCATTAACTCAGATTCGTCTTAACTAAAATGAGTTAAAACATCATGTATAATGGCATAAAGTGAGTTATTAATATATTAATGAACTACACACATGTTTATAATATATTATATAACCATATTGTAACATGTTTTCACCAAGTTATTAATAATATTTTGTTATTTCTATTTTTTGTGTCTCTTCATTTCATTGTTTCCATGACTTGTTCATAATGATTTTTTTGTAGAATTGATGAAAAACTACTAAAGTGAAATAAAATGGTGATAATAAGTTTCTAGAATTTAAAAATATACCATATATCATTTTTTATGATTTTAGGATGATTCATTAGATAAAACATTAATGAAAATGATTTAATTTATATGGGCTATTTTTATGACCATCACAAACTCATATAATTTTATTTAATATTCTGTGTATATATTGGTTCCATAAAATAATATAACTTATTATATATATATATTAAAATATTATTTAAACCTAATAATGGTGTTATATGCAGACATTAATGTGACAGTATAAAATAAAAATAGATCTCCCATGATTATGGTAAAATGAAAAATCATTGACAATGTTTCAATTTTTTAAAATAAGTTGAGAAGAGAAGAGGATTGATAATGGATATTCAATAAAAAATAAAAAACCAGTATATGTTATATATTGGAGTTATCATGTAACTTATGATAGGGTATTAGGAGAGAAAATATATTTAGAAAAGACATTGAAATGAAAATACATGAAAAAGAAAGGGGATTTTACCACATGAATTCTCCCCCTTGAGAACCTCCTTAACGAACATGGTTTTTGGCATTTTAGGGATAACATATCTTCTTGGACATAGGAATGATTTCTTGGAATGAAATTTCATATAAATTATACAATATTAAAGGATTTTAGGTTTGATTAGAATATATGGTGAGGGGTGATATTTATTGTGGAGAGGTGTGGTTTTTGAATATTTTATTCATTAGTTTGTTCTTTTGGCTCAAGAAGCTGATTAGTTTGAGAAATATAACTAAATATATTAAAATAATTAAGATAATTTCTAGATTATATTTATTATATTAGTGTTTACTCATGTAATTTTTGTATTTATCTTAAAATGCATATATAACGCAAATTACAGTATTTCACTATTCAAAAAATAAATAAACAATTTCAAAAAAAATCCTAAAATGTCACCCCTACCATTTTTCATTGGTAGAATTAAAAAACAATATTTCATGAAAATAGTTTTTGAAATATGGGATTTTATTTTTTAATTTAAATAATCATTTATTATAAAAATATTAATTTTAAAATTATTACTGAATATATAACTCATGGAAAAATTAATTAATGTATCATAAAATTATCTTATAAATATAATAAAAAATATTAATTTATAAAAATATTTTATGAAGATAAATTTTAATATAAATAATTATATTAATTATAAAATAGAAAATAAAAAATTATTTTCCACAAAAACTCCAACACATAATTTGTCTTTTTCAAAACATTTATTTACTTATTCTATGATATAAATATATCATATTTTCACTAATAAGATACATAGATTTTATTTTTACTATCATATGGATATTATTATATCAGTATATATTCCTTAATTTCTATAAATTCAACTTGTTTCATACTTTCATAATGAATTTTACTATTTAATTTTGGAATGAAAAAAAAAATAAATTTTATAAGAACATGGGTTGTTACATTATTCAAACATTCTCAAAATTACCTCATCACAATTTTTAATCCCAAATTAAAATAGTGAGGATACATTTATCTCATAGTATTTTCATATTCCCTTGTTTCCTTTTCAACCATGTGGTTTTCCCACAAAATATAAACCCGGTGAATTAAATTATTGGGTAATAATTTCTCTATACAGTCAAGAATCCAAACAGGTTTCTCATAATAATAGAGGTTCTCTTCTAGCTGAACTACTTCTGGGATCAAAAAAAATTAGATGAATTTGGTATATTCTTTCTCAACATAAAAAAATGAAAAACATTTTCTATCTAAGACAAACTCAAAGGTAAAGAAACTTTGTAGGCAACTGGTCAACCGTTATCTAAGATTTCATGAGGCCCAATGATCCGTAGACTTAGCTTTCCTTTATTAAAAAACACATTACACTTTTCCAAGGGGATATTTTATGGAAAAACAGACCACCTACATCTAAAGAAATGTATTTTTTTCCTATTATCTTCATACCATTTCTTCATACGTTGTGTTATACTAATGTGTTGTTGGATCATATTCCCTTTCTTAGCCACTTTCTCTACTAATTTTGGTTCCATCAACTACCTTTCCCCAACATCATCCTAAATTGTTGGAGTTCGATACTAATTTCTATATAATGCCTCAAAAGGGTCCATCTATATAGTATAATTAAAACTTTTATTTTAAGAGAACTCAACTAAAGAAAATTGGTGATACCAAATTCTTTGGTAATCAATTGAGCAAGAATATAACAGATCTTCCATTGATTGAATTTTTTTTCTCATTATTTCAATCAAAATGAAGATGAATGCCTATAATGAAATTTAAATCATTTTCAAATGAATTCTAAAGGCCTTTCCAAAAGATAGATGTGAACTTAAGATCATGGTCAGATAAAATGGATAGTGGAACTCCCTGAAAACTGAAAATAATGTTGAGGTACAGTTGTGAATGTTGATCTAAAGACATAATATCTCGAATAGGAATAAAATATGAAGATTTAGTCAGTCTATCAAAAATAACCCAAATTGCATTGTTAAATTGAGATGTTTTTGGTAGACCCATCATGAAGTCCATGGATATATTTTTCCATTTCCAATTTGGTACTCAAAATATTAAAATAATCCCCTTTGTTAGTTGTCTATTTGATTTCACTTGTCCAAAATTCAAATATTTTATTGTAAAATCAATAATATCTCTTCTAAATACATCCCACTTGTAATAATAATGAATGTATCATTACATATTAAGGATGTCAGGATGAAATAAAATTATAGAACAATGAGCTTCACATAATAATAGTTTTTAGTTGGGAATCATAAGGCTTACATAATCTTCTCCCAGACCTCAATAAATAATTTTTATTAATGTTAAATTCTTGAAACTTATCCTATTTAGATAATTCTACCTTTTTCTACATCTTATGGTCCCTCTTCTTATGGTTTATTATTCTGTCTGATAGAGACATCTATACTAACACATAGTACAAAATAGAGAAATTTTCTACACCAACAACTTCCTATCCAAAATTCATCAAATCATTAACCAAGTGGTCGTGTTCCATATGTGACATAGTTAATATAGCATGATGTTTTTGACTCAAGGAACCCCTCACTTTGTTTTAATTTATTGGATGATAATTGATTGTGTAATTAGAACCATGTATTAGTTCAATCCATCTTCTTTTCCACAAGTTCAATTCCTTCAGTTTAAATATATACACAAAAACAATTTTCGGCTATATATATTTCAAATTTGGCCTTGAATAAAAGATCCCCCAAAATTTTAAAGAGAAACTCGCAACTACTAATTGAAAATCTTATGTGGGATATTTGAATTCATGAGGTTTTATTTATCTTGAATATTTATAAATTACCTGATCATGTTGAATCAAAATGCATCCAAGTCCTTTTAATGAAGCATCATTTTATATAATGAAATCCCCATTTCTAGAGGACAGGGATAAAATTAGGGAATTCACCAATATTCCTTTCAGTTTCTAAAAATAAACATCACACTATTCTATCCAAATAAATTTTACCCCATTTCATTTTATCTTAGTTAGTGGGATACATAACGATGATTTTTTTAACAAATAGTCATTAGTAACATGCATTTAAAATAAAACTATAAATATATATCAAATTTATAGGTCTTGGCCTTTCATAAAACAGTTGTGTTTTTGTGAGATCAACTATTGTGCCATAGTTATTTACAATGACCTGATGAAAATAAATTTTAGGAAAGAAAAAATAACTTTTTCAAATTTTCTTATATAACATCTCTTATTTATGTGTATGATGAAAAATCATTAGATATTTTCCATAATATACATAAATGTTTTAAAACTCCAAAATATCATCAATAAAAACAATAAAAAACATATCTAAATATTCATGGAAGATTATATACATTAGATACAAAAATATGGTAGGGGAATTTTTCAAGCCAAATGGTATAACAACAAAATCATAATGACCATATCTAGTTTGGAATGGTGTTTATGAAATTTCTTCTTACATAACCTTTAGTTGATGGTACCTGGATCTTAATTTAATAATGGAAAAATACTGAGATCCCTAGAGTTTGTCAACGATTCATCAATATGATGTATTAGTCAATTATTCATAACAATATTATTATTAAAATATCTATAATAGATGAAAATTATCATGGATCCATCATTATTTTTAATGAAAAAAAGTGGACCTCATGGTGAATTCTCCTGGATGAATGAATCCTTTATCTAGTAACTGTTGTAACTTTTTTTTCAATTCAATAAGTTCTTCATGAGACATTCGAAAAGGTGTTTTTGAAATTGTATGAGCATCAAGAACTAATTCAATAGTATATTCAACTTTCTTATCAAGAATAATTTAGGAAAACCTAATAGAAAAAATTTCCAGGTATTAATTTACCACTAGAACATCATTATTCTAAATTGTTACCTCATTTTTAAGAATATGGGAAATGTAAATTTCATTTACAGATTTTAAATGTTTATCAAATTATGAATATATTATCAATGATATGGGTTTATTTTAGAATAAAAATGATACTAGTTCTAAAAAAACTTATTCATATCTACAATCAATATTGTCATAATAAAATGAAATCCAATCCATAAAAAGAATAACATAGAACTCCAATAATGAAAAAACACCAAGGTTTGTAGGTATATTCTCACCACAGACAATTATATGATGATTCTTACAATTTCTTTTTTGCTTAATATTCCCCCGAGTGTTTTTACCATAAGTTTTGATTTCTTTTCTTGATGTGATGTTTATAATTTACTAGGAAATACTACATAAATACAGGAATTTATAGACCCTATATCATACAAAAAACTTTAAAAATATGAGGAATCCTACAATGTTCCAAATACCACTTCATTGTACAATCCAACATTTATTTACAAGGTCCCAAAGGACATCACAGAACCTTTCTATTTATAATCGAACATCTTCCAATCATTAACATCATTAAATAGGAAGGTATTTTAATAATTTCCCATATCAAAAAATTTAAAAAACATTACCATTTTCTTAATAGAATTAAAAATTGGATCATTTTTATAAAATTATAAAACCATACATCAAAATATACCACATCCGAAACAATTCCCCAAATTTTTATGGAATTCCCTAGGGTTCTTTTTACCACACTTTTTAGAAATTGCAAACTGGATTTTCTTACATACATATTTTTTTCTTGATTTATACCCATTTCATGTCATTCGGTCCTCTTATTTGAATTGTTTTGAAAGTACACATGAGAATAAAAAAATTTATTTTTACCCCTTCATCACCATATAAATTATTATCATAACTTTTGAATTCACAGGAGGCCATTGCTCTTAGATCATTTGGCTTAAATCCTGGGTAAAAATGATTTACATTACAATCAAGATCTCAAATAATATCTGCGGCATACCTTGATAATCGAGTGACATTTTCTTCATACATGGCCATTGAATCATCCTTTATTTTTTTTAATTCTTGGAATTGATTTTCCCTTATAAGTCAAACCAACTTAGGAATGTATTTTTCAAGGAACTTATTCATAAATTCATCTAATTCTTAGACATCAATCTTTTGATTGTCTAGTATATTTATGAACATTGACCACCACAGGTTAGCTTCAACTTCAAAATGATAAATATAAAGACATAATGTTTTATTTTATAAACACACCAAGACATAAAATATGTTATAAAAGGATTTAATCCATCCTTTAGCAACCACAATGTTAGAAGATCCACTGAACGGAAGACGGTACTCCTAAAAAATGAGCTATTATCCCCATATTCGTCTTTCATTGATCCGAATGTTTTATTGCATATATTACAACAATATTTATAGCATGTGTCTAGGGATCAATTTCTATCAAAAACTGATCAGTTCCAATTCACAAAATTCTAGGTTACAGATTTGAAAATATATCACCATCTTGGTTTCCTTCTTCTTTAACTTCCCAGTTTATTCTGTAGAAAACCATTCTAAAAAAATAGATCTTAGATTAAGAAACATGATAATATTTAAATGAAATATTATTTTAAGATAAACTTAAGGTAAAAATCTATTATTCTATTATATTAACCTTATCCTGACACCTAAAGTTATCTAAACAATGCTATGATGCCAACTAAAATACTCAGTCTTAAGTATTAAATAATCCAATTAATTCCACAATAACACACTAATTAAATTTAAAACGTTTTTTAGTTTATAATTTTGGAGAATTATTTAATAATGCATAAAAGACATCTCACAAGCATTGAAATCACAAGAGCCTCAGGTAAGATACCTATAGACATTTCGGCTCAGACTGAGGTTATCTCTTCTACTGAGCCTCCTGATGATAATCCAAATGAGGGCTCTGATCTGGCTATGAATACATTGTGGCATACTGGGGAGTTGAGCAAAGATTTGGAGTCTCTAAGGGATCAACGGGTTTAATTATATTATCAAAAGCTCAGAAATGGTGAAATCTCTGTGGCGAATTACCTTGATATTAAAGGCGATGTTTTTATTTTTGGGGTTGGACCTGGAGACCAAAAAAACTCCCTGCTTTCCTACGGACTGTGCTGCTTTGTTCTCTAGTTTGAATTCACTTTGTTTTCCTATTGATGATGTTTTTATACGGCTTGATATTTCTTATGGGCACATGACCTTATCAAGAATCTATTTCGCTGGAATATAGTGAAGAGCATAGGACATGTCGCATGTGATGAATTTTCTGGTTCTATAATCAAATGCTCCTATTTTATCAATTCTGATTCATGTCATACTTTCTTTATATGATTATATGCTCTTCCTATGATGAGGCTTCAGCTTATGGAGTTCAAAGGGACGATGGATGGGATTTCTTGAATACTTGCAGTTCCTCTCTTTTTTCATTCGGTATGTATTTTTTCTATCTTCATGTAACTGCTTTCCCTTTTTCTGGTGTAAATTCATTGCACCTCAAGACTTCATTGTAATCTTTCTTTTTTAATAAATTATATAGGGAAATGGGTTAGGAGACCAACCCATGATTCACTTTAAAAAAACAAAAAGATCAGTAAGGTGAAAAAAGAGAAGGAAATAAAACATTATTCATTGAATACTTATAGACATATGAAATATTTTTTATAATGATATACATCTCACCCTTAAATTATCGTATTCTTAACTTGTGAAAAAATTATATTTCCATAAAACATATAAGACATAAATCATAAAGGTAACTTGGGTAATTAATTACAAAATATTTAACAGTTATAGATAACTATGTTTTTCTCTAACCATTGAAATTACATTGGAGTAACCATATGATCAACCTCTAACATTAACACACTAAATGAATTGGAGGGAGGTATAGGTCCCACCCTTCATCATGTAAAATTACCATGAAAATTAAAATAATAGTAAAACATGAATACTTTCATCATAAAAACATTCCTTTTGAATTTTTTAAAACGAGTCATTAAGATGATTTTAAATGGAACCTCCCTTACATCAGGTTTTTCTAACATCAAACGAGATCAAAAATACTTTATAACAGATTGAATAGTGTTATTAAAATATTATAGAATTATTATAAAATTTATAATACATTATATGACCATATTATAACATCTATATGGAAATTTATTTATAATATTTTGTTATTCCCATTTTTTGGTGTGTTCTTTCCATGGTTTCCATGATTGGTTCATAATTGATTTATTTTTTTAATGGAAGAAAAACACTAGAAGTGGAATGAAATGAGGTTAATATTTTTCCATAATTTTAAATGATACCATATTTCAATTTTTTCAGAATTTATAATGAATCATTAGATAAATTGTTAATGGAAATGATTTCATTTATTTTGGTAGTTTTTACGACCATGATGAACACATATCACTTTATATAATTTCATGTTTATATAGTAGTTCTAGAACATTATATAACTTATAATATGTGTGATAAAATATTATTTAACCATAATAATGTTTTTATGACAATTACCGAAGGCATTAATTGAAAATAAAACCATATCATCCAAGATGACAGTAAATTGACATATCACATACAACATTTTCATTTTTTAGAATAAGAAGAGAAGAAGAGTGGTTTGATGATAGATATTACATTAAAAACTTTACATTACATGTAAGGTAATAGATTTATCATGTCACTTTGGACATGGTATGTTAGGATACAATAATAAAATAAATGAAATTGATAATAAAATAAATGAAAAAGAAAGAGGATTTTACTACTTGAATTCTCTTCCTTGAGAACCTCCATAAGGCACTACTTTTTGGCCTTTTGGAGAGACCAGAATGTCTTTGATGTGGGAAATTTTATTTTTTATTCAATCAGTTTGAAATTAAACAAGATAAAAGTATTTTAGATGTGAGAGGAAGAGGTTGTGAGGGGAGGTATTTATAGTGGGGGAGGGGGTGTTTCTTGAATATTTTATTCATTAGTTTATTATTTTGCATCAAAACTATGTGTTATTGTATAATTATCAGTAAATATATTAAAATAATAAAGGGGACTTATAGATATTTTTTATTACATCAGAGATTTTTCAAGAAATATTGTATTTGAATTATAATGTATATATACCACAAATCATTATATTTCACTATTCCTAAAAAATTCATCTATTTCATGAAAATATAAAAAATTCACCCCATCCATTTTTCAATGTGTAGAATTAAAAAATAAACACCATTTTATGAATATAATTTTTTAAATATGAGATATTTAATTTTTAATTTAAATTCGCATTTATTTGAAAAATGCCAATTTTTAAATTATAACTGATTTTCTAACTACTTAAAAAATTAATTTATGTCTCATAAAAGTATCTTATAATCATAAGAAAAAAATATTACTTTATGAATCTATATTATGATAATAATTATTCTTTTAAATCCTTATATTAATTATAAAATTATGAATAATAATTCATGTGTCTTAAAAATACCAATACATAATTTATCATTCTCAAAACATATATATACTTATTCCATGACATAAATATATCATATTTATACTTATAAGATATATAAATTTTACTTATAATATCATAGTTGATATTAGTATTCTATTAGTATACATTCCTAAATTTCTATAAATACCACTAATTTCATTCTTTCATAATGAATTTTAATATTTAATTTGAAAATGAAAAAAAATTATTTTATAAGTACTTGGGTTATTACCATTGTCCCTCTCTCACTTGCCCCCCCAATTTAAATATAAATCATTATAGTCATGATTTACTTCCACTTCACCTGACTTTGTTTTTTTGGAGTTTTATCACCCTAGGTGTTACCCCTGTATTCATCCTCACAAATTAACTAAGAATGTAAGTGTCTTAAGAACATTCCCAACCCAGATTATACTTCCCCTTACATTGAAATCACATATAAAATGGTAGGTTTCCCAATAATAATTATTTCCTAAGTCTATCATGAATCACATAGGATTAGGAATCATTTTGGATCATCTGAAACATGATCAAGATGTACAAGAGCTTCCAAGTTGGATACCCCAATGGTCGAAGAATCGTCCCCTTAAAATTTGTGAAACCCATTTAGAATATTGTTTCTTCAGAAATATATCTTTTTTAATTAATTTACATATGATTTTTTATTATCATTAATTCCAGCCAAGTATCTTTATAATCCAACACATTTCAATAACAAGGACCAAAAACTAGAAGAAACCCTCCATTATGACCTTTATAACCTTAAACTAGTATATTCTCATGTGGTCTTTGAATAATTACACAAAACTATTTTAAATGGCCCACACATCATGACCCTAAAATCTATTCCCCTCCCTTGACATGATGAAATATTTATGAGATGAGGATGTTGGTTTACCATGCCCTCCATTCACATAAAAATGATCTTCTCTAATCTGTGTTGATTTTATAATATTTATATTTTTATAATTAAAACCTTAAAATTTGTTCATTAGGTCCATGAACTATGACTGTAAGTGGATTTCATACTCTCTGAAAATGTTTTTGATATTCTATAATACTTATCCATCCATTTATGTAAGGATTTAGTTACATTTTATGCAAAAATGACTAATTAACACATTTTATTTATCCTAATCGCATGATGTTAAAATGTCTGGTATAATCCCACCCACCAGAATTTAAACTATGTGATAATATGCCTCCCTCAGTCGAGGGGATAATCTGATTTTTGAATGTTTCTCCTCCCACACGACCCTCTATAACTACACATCAATTTATCCCCATTTAATGGGATTCATAGTGATTCATAAATCCTCTTTGTTATGCCCGAAACAATTTATCCACCACTCTTGCCTTCTTTTTGGAACTTCAGGTTATGTTTTCAAACATAGATACAATATTAAAACATGGATGGGGGACTATAATAGAAGTGGTATAATCCATAAAACCATAAAAAAGTGTGAAATTTTAAGCATCATGTCCAAAAAGTAATACCCCTCTTTTTGGGATAGTTTATATTTTTATTGATCCCTCTATTCACATTTTGTTTTTTATTACCCTTTTAAAATAATCTACTCAAATATATTTCATGCCAAATCTTTGTTACCTAAAATTATAGTGGTTTATAGAAAATATTGGTTTACATAATTAATTTTCAACTCATTGTATAAAAAATGAATCACCCTTTGATATTATATATAATCCTGATGTTGGATAATATAATCATGTAGGCTTTGTTCTTAGCATTTCTCTATGAATAGTTTCTAAATTTTTATCAGCGTGTTATGACCTTAAACACCATCACCCGAGTGACCATACTTAAATAGACTTGAAATTCCCTAAGAAATAACTACAAATTCCCATCAGTTTGAAAATATATAAATAGAAACAAGAGAAAAATTCATACCACTTGTCTCTTTGTAACCCATCCATGGATTGGGTAAAATTTAGAGAATAAATGGTAAAAGGATAAAATGTGGTATGTTTCATTGTTGAATACAATGAAAAAATCTGTTATACTAGTTGAGAAATATAGTTTAGGAATAAGTCAGGGAAAATACATCACTCTTTTTTACCCTTCACAGTTCCCTCCATGAGGCACTACCCTCTATGATATCCTTATGTGCATCCCAGTATGTTGGTATGACGAATACCAATAACGTCAATTCATAATGTCCTAGCCACATGAAATTAAACTATATTAATTTTTTATTTTTTCATCACAACAAATTAATCAAGATGAAATTTTTATATCCAAATCACATGAAATTAAAATATATAAAATCTATCATTGTCAAATAATGTTAAAATATAAGACAATTTTATGGTAATATGATGTTAAACTGTCTGCCCCGATCTTTTCCACACAACGCTAAAATTATCAACACTAAAATTAACCAAAATATGTTAATCAAAGGGATAAAAATATAGGAATATTGATATTGAAAACAAAATAGAAATTGGTCTCACTTCCAGGACCCAAAACTCTCTAGCTAGAATCTTAATGTATGATGTTTTATACTATTGAATTGGGTAATAATCCCCTTATGAGAGGAAAACTCCTAATTTTGATACAAACTTCCATCTTATCCACATAAAATAAAAACAAATAGATTTATTTTGATTCAAATGGAAAATTTAGTGATACCTAGGTCATATATTCAAGGTCCATATGTGATCTCTTTAATGTGCAATTATTTAAGATACAAACTTTGCTCGTAAGCATTTAAAACACAAAACACTTAACTTCAAATAATTAAAAATATTATTCTCTAACCATGATAACCCAGATATTGAATTAGTGTGAATGAATAGGATAAATTTCATCAATAAATATATATAAAATAATAATTCGTTAAAAATTTATTGAATAATTCTTAAAAAATAAGCACTGAATTTTTAGTAAATATTTTTTATTCTTAGAATTATGTCTTCTTCAAAAATTTTGCTTATTGCCTTTATTAATAAATATTATCATTAATTTGTGCATCATTTAAAAAATATATATTATACAAGGATATAATTATTGAAACCATCATGTAATGATAATCTTCAATTGATGTTTTTTAGATTTTTCTAAAAATATTTCTTTTAAAATGAATAGTGATGACTATTGTTTTTATTGAAAATTTTATTTTTGTTTCAATCATTTTCAAAGGTCCATTATATTATAAAATGGTTTAAATGTAAAATTACCCCTTATATTATTAATTATCCAATAAATTTAAATAGAATCATTTTTATAGTTTAATTCTGTGTATTAAAATTCTTATACATAAAAATGCATTTTTTTTAAAAAATTATTTTTTGTTTCCTTTTTCATTTGTATCAAAAAATAAATTTATGGAAATTAATGAAATTTACTATTTAAAAATTGATTCCATATTTAGATTCATGGGGTTTAAATTTGGTAAATATGCCCCCTTTATTTTTTCACATTATAAATAGTGACTGTTGTAAAATTCACCAATCGATACAGTGTAAATCATGTAATTATTGATAAAAATAATGTGACATGGCATAAAAAATTATCCTAGAACAAGACTTTAAAAAATTTATTGGATTAAATTGGCCATATCCATTCCAAATTCAATAATAAGGCATGATGGTTCCATTTCTTTGTTGTAATGACATTTATATTATTTTAAGCTAAAAATTTACAAAATGTCACACTCTAGTTTTAAAAACAGTTTATATGTTCACATAAAGATATTAATATTTTTTTGAATAAACCTAAATGATTATTGTTAAAATAATTTTTTTATTTTTATTATAGTATTTTATTTTTCTAGTGAGTGTATAATGAGCTCAAATGTTTACTAAACATCGACATAATATTTATTAAATTACAAGAAAAATAATATAAATGGGTTTAAAAGTATAAAAAATTATACATTTTGGAAAAATTATTATATCCCATGAATTCTATAGAAACATATAACAAATTATTTATATTTAATGTATTATATTTTAATTCTACATTTTTTCTGATATTAAAATACAAAATAAATGAGTAGTTTGAAAAAATTACATTAACTATATTTTTGGAAAATAATAGTTTATTAAATTATTTAAAAATCATATAAATGTTGTACTTTTAAAAGGGGCTCATATATGGTAAAAAATTTCATCCCTTGGCTATTTATGTTCAATTTTTTTTATGGTGACATTGTTGACTATTAAAGGGTAGATAAAATTTATTTCGGAGTAATTGTTAAAAGTGTTTATGGGGGTTTAAGGTAAATGATAAGGGGAAAACATAGAAAAAACTAGAATAAATTTTAATCTAATATATTATTTCAAATAATTCTTCATCGAAATGTAATTATATAAATTTGGAGCTATTTTGGAATGAAAAAAAATAAATTTTAATTTATTACATTATGAAATTCAAAGAATAACCCTCCCTCACATATAGGGAACTCTACTCTTTTATTTAAAATAGATCGTAAAAAATATATCCAAAAAGAGAAAATTTATATTTTTAACATCATTATCCATATTTTATATGATCATTTCCTTCCAAAATTCCTTCCGTACATCCCTTAAAAATAATCTACTGGAAGTCAACTGAAGAAGAGGTAATCATCTTTCTCGAATCCCTAAAATTTATTTATTCTTTTAATTTCTCGATAAATATTGCAAACAATGTAAAATAATGAACCCAATATAATTATTATAATAATATATTATTATTATTTTGGTGCATTAATTTTCCATCAAATTTCCATCCTTGGGAAATAGAAAACATCGCTCATTTGTACGTATGGATTACTATCTCTATGTAGCGGTGTAATTAATTTTTTTTGACCTTTTTACATGGATAGGTATAAATATAAAATTAATTATTAAATATTATTTTTATGATATAATTGATATTGTTTAATTATAATATAATATCTACCTGCTAACCTTTAAATCCCTTCAGAAATGATAATGTTGATCCTGCGTACCTGTGGAGTACCAACTCTACTAATGAAAGTGATTGGTTTTCTGATTCTGAATTAGATGGATAGAAATGATGATATTATTGATGAATATATATGACATATAGGGAACAATAATAGAACTGTAAAGGTGAATTATTTTTTAACTTTATTACATTTCATCTGTCGAAATGTGAATGCAGTGTAAATGAGTACGTATAGCCTACCGTCTCCTTGAATGATTTAATTAATTTTTCTATATATATATATATATATATTATAGATGAATATAAATATATAAATATATATTTAATATATATTATATTTATATATTGTAAAAATTTTGTATATCATGAAACCATTAGTTAGATGAAAGGACGGAATCTATCGAATCAAAACATACATGAAAAACAATGAAGATGGTACCCAAAATAATGATAAACATAAAAGACCATTAATATACATGTGAAAAAATGTCATAAATGGATATTATATATTAATATAGATAATTATGTGATTATTTTGTATAATTATAATTAATATATATTTATTATACATGAGCTTAAAATAACATACAATGCAATTTATACCGGATGTAAGGGGGTTCTTAACACAATTTTATTTCATTAGGTTAAATCACTCCTTCATAGATTGTATTATGCCAATATTATGTGTAAAAATACCTTTGTTAGATTTATGTTGTATTTACACTATTTTTTATTTCTATTTTTAACCATATTCACTTCATTTATTAATTATAACTTTAATGTTACAATCATTGTATGGGATTTAACATCAATTTCCTTGTATTGTGGCAGATTTAAATCTTATATACATAATTTATTTTATATAGTGCAAATACTAACCATTTTATATGTTATATATTTATTCATTTTATATTCGTGATATTTTATGTTTCACTGGATGTTATTTCTTTAATAAGGATTTTTGTTTCATACTTAACAAATTGGTAAGGTTTTATTTCACAATCATATCATTATTTAGGATTGTATATGATTAAGTCTCTGTAGTGGAGGAAATTATGTAATATTTATTTATTAATCCTAATAAATGTTATTTTCCTCTAGTTATTTCTATAAAGTTCACATTTTAATTTTATTTTCCTATCATTATATACTAAATATAGTAAAATAATTTTTTTAATAAAAAACAGAATTTGTCTTTCTACTTTGTTAGAAATAGTTTTTTCCATGTGTATATTTTCATTAAAATTTTTTAAATATTTTTTTTACCAATCCCGAATCATTTATGAAACATATTTCTACCAATGAATTAATTTTTAAAAAAAATTAAAAGGAATATTTTTATCCATTTCATGAATTGGTACGTTTTTCATTTTTACCAAAAATTTGAAAGGGTTCGGTATTTTAACAAGCACAACATGAACAAAATTTTCAATTTTCATGAACATTAAATATTATGAATATTTTTTTTATAAGTTTTCATGTTTCATTTCAGTGAACTTTTCCCAAATTCTAGAAATTTCTAGTTGTAAATTGAATTTCAATCTAGTAAGCATATTTTCATCAATAATTTTTTAATGACCAATTTAAGGTAATGATTTTAATAAAAAATAAACAACTTATTGTTTTAATTATTCTTAACTGGGGATAGGTGTAATTAAATCATCTTTATTCTTTCTATGCATGGTTTATGATAATTTTTATAGTACAATATTAAAATTTTGTACACTAATGCATCCTATACTGAGATTTTTTTTACTATAAGACATATAAGTTATATTGTAGTTTTTATTCAAATAATGAATATATTATACTTTCAAGTGGATGGGTGGGTATTATTATATCCCTTTGATTCCTTGATAAGTCTCATGAGAGAAACTAGTTTGGGAATCTCTCTGAGGACTTATCGATTTATGTAAGATTTCATGGAATTATGCCTCAATGGTATGTTTAAGGTGTTCCACATTATGCATTCCACCATTATAAAAAAAAATTGATATCTATGTGATTAATTGAATAGTTATGATATGATTGGGTATGTTTAAATATCATGTGGTTATTTATATGGAATTACTTTATCATCAATTATTCTGGTCATATTATTCTTCGTTCTAATGTTATAATTTAAAAGAATGTGATTTTTTTATTTAGCTTTATATATTGATTATTTCGTATTTCCTCATGCTATCTTTCACTGCACATAACTTTTATTTAGCATCTAAGCTCACCATTTATTCATTTTTCATTCCTTAGGATATGAGGATGGAATATTAGAATGGGTTCAAGGATGTATAGTAATTACTATATCTATGTTTTATATTTAATTTCAAATATTAAATTAGGATAATGTATTTCCATTATTTACTAAAACTACAAGATTATTAGTTACTTCAAGATGTGATCACTTGTATCTTATAATAATATAATAAAGTAACCACTAGCTCTTGGATACTGGGGTCAAGTTCTATAGATTTTATACCAAGGAATGTTTATTATAATCCTTCGATACTATATTTATGAAAAAAATACATTTGTTAATATAATAATATATTTGACATTGAGGACATGTCTCGGTATAGGATCCCATCCTAGTGTTTTTATAAGGTATATATTATGTGGTTTTCCTAGTAGTATATCCTAGTTTGGATAGCACATGTGGACATGGTTTTGGAATAGATTCATATTGAGGTAATAATCCTAAGAAGAGTTTTTTGAGTATATATTAGTCATCATTCCTAAGTGAGATGAGTATTCCCTTAAAATGCATCAGTTTTTAAACATTATGGCGATATGAATTGGTTAATTCACCTTTTATTTATGAATAAATATGTTCAATGAGAGAATAAAACCTATGAAAACCAATTATATTCCATAGTGATATTGGATAAACATAGACTTTCGAAGGTTGATAAGTATATGGTTGATCAAATGTTTAAAGGAACGGATACCCCTTTTGTGGTATCATGTTATTTGAGTTTATTAGATTAAGGGTATTTTGATTGATATTTTTTAGAATACAACCCTTAGGTTTAGTTTATGATTTTTTAAAGAGGGTTTTTTAAATAACATTTCATTAAAATTTTTTAGAGGTAAGCTTAATGTTGTTGATAACCTTTACGGTTAATATGATCACTGATGATGGTGTAAAAAATTTTAAATTAAGTTTAACTAATTTTTTTAAAATATATATGTTGTATAGAAACTGTTAGTTGATAAAATGTTATTTGATGAATAATGTCACTTTTGAGGAATCTAATCATATTTTAGGGAATGTTATAGAAACAATATTAAAAAAATTTTAGAAAAAATATAACCCACCAGTTATGTGACAAATAAACACATTTGTAATGGTTGTGAGGCTTGAACCCACATCCGAAGGGAATCATGGGCGTAACACCAACCACTAGAAATTTTTTTACTTGGTTATTATGAACTTATATTACCTAAATAATTTAATGGATAAATTTCTTACCTCTTTTGGTAACCATATAAAAGGATTTTTTTTTTATTTTTTTTAAATATTTTTAGGTGATTACTAAAATTTCGGGAGACATTTTGTTGGGTTCAGGTATATGTATCATTTAGGTTTAACATACAACATTATTTTGGTTTCATGATATTATGCTTTTTATGTTATAAGGAAAAGGTTATGAGAGAAACTTTTAATATCATCCATTCATTAACGATAATTCTATAAAGGTTATATGGGATAATTGTATATTTACATATAGAATGATATATATTAAACATCTTTTTTATTGTTTATTTTAGATATTGATTTAATATTTATTCTATATGAAGGTTTATTCATATTTGGAATTAACTTAAATTATTCTAACCATTTTGTATTGGGTAAATATATGAGGAATATCTTTTTATTAATTTGAGTATTATTTGATCCATTTGATGTTTATTTGAGTGCTTGTTTCCTAAAAAATTCATCTTGAATACTCTTCCTTTTGATAAAAATATGAGATTACGGTAAAAATTGATTAATGTGTTAAATTATAATTTTAATTTAAGTATACAGTATAAAAAATAGTGCTTTAATAGGGTTAAAATTATCCTTTATCAATGTTAGAAGAGCACTAACTACCAGAGTGCAATTAAAATAATTGGACTGTTATCAGTGCTAAAAATGTACCGATTAGTGGTTCATTTATCATAACATTTAGTGTTAATAATAAAGGGGAATAATTTAGTGTGTTGTAACATCACACTACAATCCCATATACAACAGTAGAAACAACACCCGAAACAACACCAGAAAGCAGACAAATTAGGTACAATTATAGATTTTAATTGAAATAAAATTTACAACAAAAATATTTTAAAAACACTATATTATTAAATTTTAAATAAATGGTTTATACAATTACATTATCATGTAAAAATAATCACATAAATTCAAAAACATTAATGTTCCTTTGTCTTTTTCCACTAACCTCAACCCATTTTATTTCCAAAACAAACACCCCTACTTGATAAAAAGAGTGTGCCTATGGAGATATAAAATTTTTATGTTGGTAATAATATAAAAAAATAAATTAACATAAATTTTTAATTTTAAACTAAACAAAAAGTCATAAGAGGAACACTATTTATTGGATTGATTTGCGGTTGATTCTTGCACACCACACCATTCATTTTTCATATTCATGAATTATCTCACAGAAAAGTAAAAAAATAAGTACAATATAAACATGATATAGAAATTAATTAACTAATAGATGATATAATGATGATAAAATAATGTAGGCCTATTTTCTCAGATTTTCCAATGTGTTGCGTGTGTTAAACAAAAACAAAACTTATATATTAAAAACATGCATTTAGAGTCATACTAGTCTCACCACTAATCATATTTAGGTGAGTATTATTCATACATGTTAAAAATGAATTATGGATCATTATAATAATGTTTCAATACAATTCGAATGTGTTTTCTATGTTTTGAGTACATTAGTTAGCTTTTTTACTAAAATGTCATTCTAAAATGGAAACACACACTTTGAGTCATAATTGTCACTTCATGCATTAGTTTTACATGATACTAATTACTACACATAAAAAATGTCCCATGAATTATTCACCTGGATTATCGAGGGAATCCAAGAATTGTTTCTTGGTTTTCAGTGAGTGACACTGTTTAAACTAAAATATAAATTTTAAAATGATAATTGACACTTTGAACCATACCGAAAACATTTTGTATAATATTGAGGTTAAAAAGACTCCTCCATGTAAGAAATTACTTATTCATCATTTTAATTAAGTATAAAAACAATATATATGTATTTTCTTGGTTTTCAGTAGGTCTATTTTCTTTTATACTAAAATTAAAGACAATTATAAATAAAAAGACACACTTTGAGTCATATTGGCCACACCATGAGTTGTATTTAATTTAATATGATTCATACATGTCCCAAAATACTAATGTATCATTTTATTAAATCATCTAAAGAATCTAAATTCTTTTATTATTGTTTGAGAACATCACCTTTTTTTAATAAAATGTCAATTTAAGGTGAAAACACACACTTGGAGTCATACCGGTCACATAGTGTATCAGTTTGATGTGATATAGATCCATGAACATCAAAAATTACTTTATGAATAGTATTATTAAATTATCATGACAATCCAAGTGTGTTTTTTCAATTATCCTTGAGTGACACTTTTTTAATGAAAATGTTAGTTTTACATTAATAATGGTCAATAAAAGTCATATCGGGAACATCATGTATCGGATTTAGGTGAGGGTGATTGATACAAGTAAAAAATGACTTATGTATCATTTAATATAAAGTATATAAACAATCTAAATGTTTTTTCATATTTTAGTGTATGACAATTGTCTTTTTTATAAAATTATTTTCAATATAAAAAAAGAAGACACACTAGTAGTCATACCGGTCACACCCTGAATTAGATTGAGGTAAATATGATTCCAACATGACCCAAATTTCTTATGGATCATTTTAATAATGCATTAAAATAATAATAATGTTTTTATCAGCATAGAATACATTAATTGTGTTTTTACTAAAATTTTATTTTAATCTTGAAGCATGCACTTTGACACAAATAGGTAACACCATGAGTTTGTTTGATATGATAATTATTACTACTTTTCACAAATGGCTTATGAATAATTTTTATAAATTATAATGATAATCCAAGTGTGACTCCTCATTTTTCAAGGATTGACACTTTTTGAACTAAAATATCAATTTTAATTTTAAAACAGACACATTGAGTATTACCGAAAACATCATGTATCAAATTTAGTTGAAACAGATTACTACATGTAAAAAATTACTTATGGATCATTTTCCTAATGTATCAAAACAAATGGAATGTTTTTTCTTGGTTTAGAGAAGTCCATTAGACTTTTATAAAAATATTAATGTCAGTTTAATGTAAAAAGAAACATTTTGAGTCATACCGATCTCACCATGAGTTAGATTGAGGTGTAGATTATTCCTACACGTCCAAAATGACATAGAGATATTTTATAAAATATATCAAAAAATATGAATGTGTTTCTATCATTATGGAGTTTTTCACTTGTCCTTTTTAATAAAATAAAATTTTAAATTGGACACATGAACATTGAGTCATACCAGTCAAATCACATGCTTGATTGATGAGAGAACAATTCCTACACATTACTTGTCACATATAAATCATTTTACTAAATTATCAAGATAATTTGATCTTTTTTGCCTTGTTTTTTGTGAGGTACACTTTCTTAAATTACATTTTAAAACTAATAATGAAGAATTAGAGTCAAACTGGTCACATCATGTATCTGTTTGAGCTGTGTCTAATTATTATACATTAAAAATATCTTATAGATTATTTTCATAAAGTATCAAAACTATATGAATGAGGTTTCTCAGTTTTGATTATGTAACATGATTTTTTTAATAAAATAAGATCCAATTTTATATAAAAAGAAACACTTTTATTTATACCAATCAAATCATGCATCTGATTGAGGTGTGTAGGATTAATATACAACCCAAATGTAATATGAATAGTTTTTATAAAGTATCAAAAAAATATGAATGCACTTTATTAGTTCTGAGTACATCAATTTTGTATTCTATGAAAATGTAATTTTAAATGGGAAACACGCAATTTGAGTCACACTAGTCACATTATATATTGGATGGATGTGACGTGAATTAATAAACATCAAAATTTACTATTGAATTTTTTTAATATATTTTTAATAAAATGCAATTGTGTTTTCTATGATTTCAGCGAGTTATACTTTTTGAACAAAAATTTCAATATTAAACTGATAATAATCACTTTGAGTCATACATGGAATCTCTTGTATTGGATTAAGGTGAGACTAATTCTGAATTGTAAAAAATGACTTATGGATATTTTTTCTAATGTATCAAAATGTTATGAATGTGTTTTTTAAAAAAGTGTCATTCTAATATAGAAAAACCAACATTGAGGCATATCGGTCACGTTGTGTGTTGATTTCATTTGAGACAAATTCCTACACATAAAAAAGATCTTATGACTCATTTTCCAAAATTATCAATATATTCTGAGAATGTTTTCTCATTTTTCAATGAGTGAGACTTTATGTACTAAAATACAAAATTAAAACTAATAACAGATACATTAAGTCACACTAGGAACATCATGTATCAGATTGAGGTGATTATAACTCTTATATGTCATAAATGATGTATGAATCATTTACCCAATGTATAACAAAAATTTGAATTTGTTTCCTCAATTTTGAGTACATCACTCATCTTTTTTACTGAAATCAACATCAATTTTAAATAAAAAGAAACACTTGGAGTCAAACCAGTCACACCATGCCTCAGATTGACGTTTCAATGATTAATAAACCTCCCAAATGACATATGGATCATTTTATAATAGTATAATAAAAATATGATTTTTTATATATGATTTTAGTCTGTGGATTTTGATTTTTACTAAAATATGATTTTAAACTGAAAACATGAACATGGAGTCATACAGGTCACATAGTGTGTTGTATTGATGTGATAAATATTCCTACACATCAAAAAATATTATATTAATCATTTTATTAAATTATTAAGACAATAAATTCATGTTTTTTATGTTTTTACTAAGTCACACCTTTGGAACTAAAATAGAATTTTTAAAATGATAACAGATACATTGAGTCATTATCGGAATATTGTGTATAATATTGAGGTGTGGATAATTAACACACAAAATAATGACATATGGATCATTTTCCTAAATTAACAAAATAATCAAAATTTGTTTTTTCAATTTTGAGAACATAAATTGTCTTTTTAGTAAAATTAAGGTAAATTTTAAATAAAGAGACACACTTGGAGTCATATTGGTCACACCGTGCATCCGATTGAGGTATGGATTATTAATACACATCAAAAATGACTTTTGGGTTTTCTATAACATAAAAAAATAATATAAATTTGTTTACTCAGTTTTAGTACATCCCTTGTGTTTTTACTAAAATGTCATTTTTAACTACAAACACACACTTTTAGTTATACCTATCACATCATTTGTCAAATTGAAAAGATACTAATTACTATATGTCACAAATGACATATGAATTGTTTACCAAAATTATCAAGCCAATACAAGTGTGTTTTTTCTATTTTTATTGACTGGTACTCTATGAAATAAAATTCCAATTTTAAATTGATAATGAATAGTTTGAGTAATATTGGGCATATTGTGCGTTAGATTGTGGTGTGACTGATTCAACCACATCATTAACTAAATGTTGATCATTTTAATAATGTATCAATTAAATATAACTGTGTTTTATTGGTTTCAGTTGTCTAATTTTTTTTAACTAAAATTGGTGCCAATTTTAAATTAAAATACACACTTAGAGTCATACCAATCGTACTAAGTGTCAGATTGGGAAGAGTCTTATTTTTACACTTCAAGAATGATTTATGGATCGTTTTACTAGAGTATAAAAATAAAAACATTTTTATTATTTTTTTGTGAGACACTTGTATTTTTTTACTAATGTGTCATATTAAATAGTAATCACACACCTTGAGTAATACCAGTCACATCAAGTGTTGATTTGATGTGAGACTAACTCATACACATCAAAAAAGAAAATAATAATATTTTTCTTAAATTATCAAGATGATATGATAAATTTTCTGTTGTTTTAAATATGTCATTTTTCTTTTTTTACTAAGTGTAACGTTAATTTTCAATAAAAAGATACAACTGGAGGCATACTAGGCACACAATGCATTAGATTGAGGCGTAACTTATTTCTACACATCTGAAATTACTTATGGATTTTTCCCCAAAGTATGAAACCAATATTAATATGATTTATCATTTTTGACACTAAGATGTGTTTTTAGAACTAAAATATAAATTATAAACTAGAAACATACAATCGTAGTAAAATCAAGAACAATGTAAGTTACATTGAGGTGTGTATGATTGTCTATATGATATGCTTTTTCTTTGAACAATCTTTCTAATCCAAAAAATAAAGAACATGTTCCATTATGATAGAAGTGTAATACTCATGGTTTTGTAAACACTACATTTTTCTAGCAGCATGGGGTTTCATCTTCCACTATAAAAGAATGATGCCTCTATTTTCTATCTTGTTGTAGATTGTAGAAATACAAACTTGACTTCCAAATATATCTATGAAAAAACTAAATAATTATCAGATATAAATGATCAAGAAATTAGCATAAAATTATTAAATAAAATTATAATAAAATTAATCATTTAAATAGTCGGAATTCAGCTTTTCATGATTATTTTTTACATTCTTGAACTATTTAATTGTTTTCATTATCTCAGTTTCAAGCTCAAAATCAAATCGCTCACAAGATTTAAAAGATTCAAACAAACCACCCAAACTCAATAAAAAAATAATCCACCAGCCTAAGAAAACCATTCTTATGCTAGTAATAAATATATTAAACATAAATATGAAATTATAAATTACATCTATGGTAAATGATTTTATTATGAAAACATCAATATTGGAAATCTTGTGAAAGAGTATAATTTATTAAAATGTTTGGAATGAACCAAAAAAATATGTTGTATTTTAATTCACAATTTTGTGTTATAAAATATTGATTTATGTGAAAGTATTTCAGGTGTTTGGTAAATTTTAGTTCAATTTTGAGAACGATATGTGTGTTTTGAACTAAAACATAGTTGATAAACTAAAACATAAAGTTTGAGTCATACTAGGCACACTGTATATCAGATTGAGGTGCATGTGATTGAGTATGTCATGTGTGTCTTTATTTAATGCATCTTCACCAAGCCATAAAAGAATGAAATGTTCTATTTTGATGGAAGATGAAACCCCATGCGGCATGAAAAACCTCATCCAAATGAAACATGTTTTATTTATTATTTCTTGTTAAACACAATTGAAGAATGTATATAGCTCACCAAAAGAATTGTGAAATAATATAAATAAATTGTAGATAATAATGATAAGGAAATTAACATAAAAACAATCGATAAAAAGTGACAAAATTAACTAAATAAGTAGAAAGAATTCACTTATTCATTATCATAGTAAAAGAGTAAATCATCGCTGTTAAAGAATTCATTCCTTCTTGATATAATAGAATTTAAAAAAAATTTGTATTAGATTAAAATAACATGTAAATTAACTTAAAAAATTATATAAAATCATGATAACATCAACTAAATTTTGTTCTAGTTATATTTCCTTAAATAATTATAAAAACATTCTTGATCATATAAAACTAAAAAACAAGGTATTTAGCCAATCTAGCATGACCATAAATGGAAATATTTTAGAAGCTCAATTCGAATAACATGATATATTTTACCACTTTAAAATAACATTACATCCACATATTACAAAAAAAAAATCCCAAATTTTTTATGCTTTTGGGTTAGTGTAAAACTCATGTATAGACATTTTCCTTCTCATTTTCTACAAGAAACTACCATAACTCATTATGTATTTATTGATTATACTAATCATTATTTTATCCATTTATTTATTCCTATAAAACATTAACCTTTAGTGTAATTCTATTAGCATTAATTTATTGAATTAAATAAATATTTACATTTGAGTTTTTATGGAACATAAAAAAATATATAATTCACATTCACCATCATAGATAATACATACTTTATGGTAAATCAATTATATTCACTGATGGAAAAATCTTCAGTGAGACCCCTCATGTTTCTTTTTTAGACACTAATCTTTATTTGTAATTATTTAACCCTTTTTGACAGTATTAAACATTATTATATCTTTTTATAGAATCCAAATGAACCTAAAATGTAGAAAATCAATTAAGTATTCCAATATTTTGATATAGATTAGTATATGATTTTCAATATTCTGTTTGATTATAAACTCTAACATAACATCATCATTATTTTTCACCCAAACGAGAATATCCATATTCTAATGTATTTTTTATTGTTAATTATGATGAGTGTTATATTAATGATCTTGAGAACACATATAATTTTATATAATAAATGTTCACATAAGTATTAGTGAAGAACCTGCAGAAATAAATTTTAATGGTTATCCAGTGAAATGGTATCTATATACATAATTATTATAGGTTAAACACCTCTACTCATGTAATTATTGAGATATTTTATGTGATATAATTGTGGGATTATATAATTTCGCATCATGTGCATTCAAAAGAATCGGTTGTAGCCTATTAATTTCACTTATATAAACATTATGTGTTACATTAATTGATATCACATGAATTTGTGAAATTATATCATTATTATAATTGATGATAGAATAACCCCAATAATTCCACCACCCACAAAAGGGAAACCACTGTATTGATCTTTTCTAAAAATTAATGACTTCTTCGATGAAATTTTAAATTTATTTATTTTTTAGAGGTGTTAGATCAATATAAAATCATCCTTTTCAATGGGGTATTCTTTTATATTCCTAGTTCTTCATGATTTTATTTTATTCTTGTTTTTTATTTATTATAGATTTCTTCATAAATTAATTTATTCTCAATAGAAACATCAAACACTTACCCAATATCTCTTATTTTATGTGACAAATGTTTTGTGCACTTTTCCTAAATTATTCTCAAATAATACCTTGGGATGATCCCCATTATACTAAATTTCCCAAAAAATTAATATTTGTTGGGAAATACTCCATCTCCTCCTCCACTCTTGTTTTTGCCACTGCCTACTCCCCCCACCCCTCTATCTTCAACTCTGCCTCTGCCCCCACCTCCACCATTTCCCAACAGTTTGTTTGTTTGAATTTTAGTACATCAAAACAAATATATTTACTATATTATAATTATACACTATAAGAAAATAAAAATGAAAATGTAATCATTTTGATACTAATTTTTCACACCTAAAATATATTTCTATGGCCATATCTTATACTATATCAAAAATATAGCATGTAATCACCTAAATGTTTTGTGGGACAACATTCCAATGCCAAGTACGATGCCCCCTTATATAAAAAATTCACATATTATTTTGAGTATGAAGCTTTTTGGAAATCATGATAGTACTAAGAAAATATAGACAAATAAAATATTAAGAAATATTTTTATTGAAATTGTAATTATATTTGGAAATTAACTCTTTGAGGATGATGGTATTTTCATGGTTTATGATCCCTATCATAAATTTGAAAACAAAATATATGCAATGATGTCCACTATATTGCATTGGACACTCAGAAACATGGTACAATATAAGTATTTTTTTTAAATTTGTTTTAATAGTTAAATTTTTCTATATACAACATAATTGGGGTCTTTTTGTAATATTTCATAGAATTTTTATATTTAGTCATCGAATTGATTCTATGAATTATATTATATTTAATGACTACCATAACATATCAAAATTCATAGTTAAAACGCAACCTAAAACATATAATTTCAATTTTATCTATTTTTTTATTTTATTGTAAAACAAATATACTATACCCATCATGTGTGGTCTTTTTATTGGATATCCCTGCATATTATCCAAAAAATTAATATTTGGGGTATCCTAACTGACTGAAATCAGTATACAAGGATGTATAAAAAATAAAAAATTATTAGTGGAATAAATAAAAATAAATTTTCTATGATTCAGTTATATATGTTTACTCCTATATTATAGGTATTAAAAGTATATGATGTATGTTATTTTTTTTCTCCAACACATCATATAGCTTTTATTTTTTAATTTCAATTTTTTCCTTCTACAAAAAAATATTACATTTAAATGATATAGAGATTAATAAATCCAAATCATTTTTTCAAACAATATTCTTTTTTTATTAATATAATTTAAACACCTATAAGATATATGAATAGTTATTAATTACGATAAAAAAATTAGATCACTATTTGGATAGATGTATTGTGAAAATGTACCTTATGCATGTACTCATATATGGGCCTCCTAGCCATTTGAACCTTTTAATTTCATTTATATTCTTGAGACCAACTATATCTGTAATGAAGGTTCCAAATATTTATTCTTCATATGAAATGCAGGACATATTTTTATCTTTAAATGTAGGCTCTATATTATGTTGTAATGATAATAATATTTGATGTGGAACTAGTTGAGAGAAGGTACTCCAAAAATTTCCTTTTGATTTCTATGTCGATTCACTAGATTTTCTTGACTCAATATTTTATTTATCTTATTATTTATCCATATGTAATACTATACAACCCTTGAAACCAGTTTTCATAAACTTTTTTTGTATTTTATAACAAAAAATTAGTTAATGTAAAACCTTATATATCTTAATAAGATTAGAAAACCATGATATGACTATTCCAATAGTATCATTAATACATATAATGTCCTAGTCATCAAGTGTAACATTAAACTCAATTGTCGGATCCTAAGCTACCTCAATCCCCATTCTCATATTATATTTTGGGGGTTCTTCATTATGTATCAATCTTGTAGAGATATTATACAGCACACACATCAAAACATGGTAGTTTATGGGTGTTAAAAGATTGAAATTACATAAACATTTTCCCTAAATAATTCAAAAATGTAAAGATATCAGAAGTTGTTTGATTCAAATTTAGATGAATGTATATTAAAAATATTGATTACCACAGGTATGTTATGCAGTTTTCAAGAATGAATCGCCTTGAGAAAGCGAGGTGATTTTATTCTCAATATATGGATCTTTGTTCTACCACCAGTTCAATTTGATCATTTCTCTTATATTGTTATTCCAAACTATAATGAAGAATATTGTATTACATACATTCTACTGGTTTTTTAAATACTTCCATCATGTTATGTTCATCTCCTAAAGGTGTTTCTTCTCAAAATATGTTTTAGGAGACAATCTAAAACCATCTCCTCTAACATGACCAAATTATTTCAATCTCTTCAAAGATACTGAAATTAGTTTTTCTTATAGTATCATAACTATCAAATCATTTGTCTAAAACTCATAAAAATCATCTGAACATAAAATCACATAAATATTTTATTATTGATTAAAAATACATATCATTTTCATCTATAGATAAGCATACCCCATCCTTTATTTTTGATAGGGGTACATTGGTTTCGATACGTGTTATTTATTTTCAGAACAGTTTTTTCATTTCATAAATTAACAATTATAAATCAACTTGTTTAAAATAAATAATGTAAAAAATATATATTATCGACTACAGTGCACCTAAAATGATATTTCATTAAGAAGACTAGTAAAATAATTTCATTTTTTCTACTTTATATTGTGTGCATAACAAACTAGTGAGATGGATTTAATTTTTCCATAGCATCTTTAAGATGTATATTCCTAAGAAGAATCCATAATTTTATATGGGATATTACAATGTCCAATAAGAAATATTAATTCTGGAAATATTCTAAAAAAAATTAACTCAGAGAGGAATAATGAATATTTAATCAATGTTTTCTTTTATATTTTTCAGTAAAATATATAAATTATATCATAACATTACCTTTATATTTTCACAATGGTCTTCCTTTATTATACTCTAGATATGGAACCATGATTCGATATTAATCAAAACATCATCCTCATCATGACCCCAATATAACAAATGAACATCGAATTTTTGGGGTCAATAAGATGGCTTGTTGATTCTAGCAAACTTCAAATTTTATAACCTTACATGTTTCCTTGATAGTTTTACTCAACAATTTTATGATTCATCCTTATTTTTTTCATTAACATGGTATTGATCATAAAATAATTCTATATTTTTAGCATCAACAATATTTTCTTCCATGTGATTAGCAATATTGTCTTATGTCAAATCAATTTTTTGTCTGAATGAGTAGTCAAACATTTAAGTTATAATATAACAATGTTTTTGAGAAAAGATAATATTATATGGAAAATTAATTCATGTTTTAATACTTTTTAACCTTATCAGTGAAATAACTTTTTTTAATGAGTGAAGGGATATGGATCATATTTTGAGAATCCAAATTCCCTCTTCATGGTTCACTAAAAAAGTACATAAATTACTAGCATTGAGACTAACATGAAATGATTTGGATCTCCCAATGAAAGGGTCAACCATGAATGAATTTTATTTTAACCCTAGAATTGTTTTAGTCTCTAGTAGGAAAATCTACCAGTTATTTTTTCCGGATCTAAGAAATTAAATACCTGCACTACTTGTGATTCCATTATAATCACCTCACCCTTTTCCCCTTCCACACTAAAATGCACCATCATAATACCAATTTCATCATATTTATCTACAATACTATTATAAAACCATTATTAATAGAAAATAATCACATTAAATTATGTATATTAATACTTTTATATCTATTTGATAATGATGAAATATGATATGTTTTCATATATTGGATTTTAATTTTTAGAACCAGATAAGTAAATTGATCACACCACAAGTGTAACTGCACTATTTTGAATCATACTGTAGTCATTGTGATATTTTAGTATAGAATTTATAACCCTTAATAACAAAACCATTCAAATATATTACATTTTCATTTGGTCACAAGGATTTCCATCAATACAGTATTTAATTTGAATTCAAATTATTAGATAACTCCTTATAAATTTTATCTTAGAACCAACCCAAAAATTTATTGATTATAAATATTTTTTATCTATATTTCATCCCTTAATGGATTTAAAACTCTCAAAATTTATTTTTTGGCTTCAAATTATGGATAAAAAATATTTAATATTTTATAAACTGTAAATCTTCACTTTCTCCAACTCTGTGATAGTAATTGTATCAACATCTCAACCAAAAACCCCTTCACCCAAAAGGAATTTTTTTTAATGATATATTGGGAGAACGATTACAAAAACACATGATAGGTATCAAGTGCATAAGTCAATATATTCTTCATCAATATGACATTCTTCAATTCAACATTCTATTCGACTTTGATTCATGACATACCGTTTCAAAATATTCATATATCATTCAATGGGGTACTTCCATCATTAATGGGATGAACAACATAGTTTAACCATGTAACCTAGTGAACAATTAGATATACCATTATATTAAAGAAATATGATGGGAATAACATTACTAATTCACATAATATGTCTTCATCCACCTAATTAATGACTAAAAACTTCATCGGGTCTATAACCTTACAGAAAATGGATTTGAAAAGGAAGAAAATATTAGTTAATTTATGTCATTCATTTTTATATAGGATTAAATAGAAATGAATAGGAATATATTCTTTCATAAAAAATTTAAATTCAATTGATTTTAATCCATATAACATAAAATTATCCATTGATAGAAAATTATTGATATTTTATGAATACCCTATGGAACATTTACACAATCAAGGAGAATGAAAAATTGAAATTTTATTTGTCTGGAGAGAGTGTATGAAACTAGAGGAAGAATGGTCATCCCTTTAACCTTCAATTTTTCCAAGTCATACCTTATCCTGATGTAAATGGTGTTTATCCAAGCATTTATTTCCTATTTCATTTTTTATGGAATATATAGTAATGTTCAAATAATAATATCAAATACCTTTTTCTTCTACATGCATGAAATCATGAAAATATGTGACATACAAAAAATTCCCAAATGGTAATTTAAAGAAAATAAGTCTCTTCTTCCAAAATGATTATGTTAGGTGTTTCGAAAATGGTCAACCAAAAATAATGTTAATAAATTTTAGTTTATCGAATAATTGATCACACATTAGAGGAGATGTTTTTGTACCTTATGAATTATTCCCATCCAATTTTGTCATCTAGGATCATTATTTATTTCATCGAGGTATAATTTTAGGTTTTACTTAAAAAATAGTCTTTATGGAATGTTTCAAAGTAACTCAGTGTGTCAATTCTTCACAAACGGGACACCCCAAAATTCCATTAATGATATATACATAAAAACATCCTTGAGAAGAAATGTCATTTATCATCCTGTACAACATTACCGTATACGTGAATTTTTCACTTCTTTGAGAATCATACATTATAACACATGTATCCCACATCAATTTCATATCTTTGACCAATGAAGACTATTAGAAATAAAAATGATTAACAAGTTGATTTGATATAGATATAAGTATAGACAAGATAATGTACTTTCACTTCATACATAACAATGTAGGCGAGTTATAATTTCCCAACATAACATGTCATATACTATGAGTACTACAATGCACACAAAAAGGATTTATTCCATCTATAGATAACTCAAGATGAATGTTTCTATACTAATTTAAAAATTTAGGATACTCATAATAAATTTTCATCCACCAAGGAGAATTATCTAGATGAAGGAGGATCCCATCATTAATTCTTGTATTTTCATTCCATGTTAATTGTCTCTTGATTTCCAGACATCAATATAGTCTTCTAAACCATGGAATAATAGGAATGTAAAATACAACTATATAATGACATGATTACTGTTTCACGTATATATCCATTCCACAATTAAAAAATTTTATTTGTGATGCAAGGTCCTTAAAAGACAATAATAAGTCATTTGGTCAAGAATATATAGTTTTAGAGATAATTCCCATTAAAAATTTTCATCAATTTGGCATCATATGTTCAATATGGAAGTTCGTTTTCCTCTAGTAGAATATCATTCAACACACCATGTAGTTCTTTAAAGTTTGTTTCTTTCCCTTCAGTTATATATATCGGATTATATAACATCAATACATCATAAAATACTCTATTTTTGGTATAATGGATATACAATGGTCTCATAAAATAACTATTTAATGTCTCAAATAACTTTGTATAATCATAAAGGACATATTGAATTTCCATTATAATTTATTCCATGTAATAATTATTATTATTTTCACATATATTTATATCAAATGATCCTTAAAACAAGGTATCATCCCATTCGGTGTATGCATTCAGTTTTCCCCATGTTTAGTCCTATATTTATATCTTTGATCTATTCCATGAAAAATAAAATGTTCTTCAAACTCATCTTGTATAATTTTTCTTGAATAACAACAATGTAAACGCAAAGAATGGATTAAATTAGGGTCATAATAATTCCGTATTGTAAACTTAATGAACTTTTTAACTCCATCATTATACAATTTTATCAAATGATTACCATATGTGCATTTTCTATTCATATCCATCCTATTAGGTTCAAAAAATAATCATTTAATTAAAAATTACTTATATGATATTCATTATGAAAGGATAAATATATAGGTAATTATAGTATGGGGAACACAATATTTTGTTGTTTCAAATAATTTTAGTGTGCATTGATGGAAATTGGTAATTGAATTTATGAAAATAATCGCTCCACTATGGTTGGTGTTATCCCATGAATTCATCCAAATTGAGAAATGGTGCCCAGTATAGGATTACTACTACTCAGAGTTGTTCAAGAAACATAGGTTTATTTCCATAAGAGATGGGGGACGAGTCTCAAGAAACAAAATGAAATAATAACATTTTTGAATAGGAAGCAACAAAGGATGATAGTTGTCTCCATAAAAAGTTTTAGATTTCCACATATTAATTTAGATTTTAAATATTATCTCAAAACCAATTTAAACATTTTAAAGGATATTTTTTGAATTTTTGAAACCCTTCTTGAAATATATTTTTTAATTCCACATGAAAATTGACAATTTTTTTTTCAAAACACATAATGGGATACGAACCCCATTTTTTATCCAAACTATTAGAATTAATTGAAAATTTTAAATATAATATTAAAAAACCATTAAAAATAAATTAAATGTTTGAAACCATTATCATGGAATTATGTACACTTTGAAAATTTTAAAAAATTATAGGTTCACATTGAAAACACTTCCTTGTATTAAAAACACTAAGTCTATTTTAGTTCATTTTAAGGGTAAAAATAATGTTTTCATTTCAAACAACACATTGGGTTGAAAAACGTGTTTCCATTTTCAAAAATTAAATTGAAAATAAGTATAAACATAAAAATGATATGTATACCACCACCAAATCCAAAGAAACCCATTATTTTGAAACATTTTGTAAAAAAAATTATAGATGACATTTATAATTTTTTTAGGAGATAGATGAAAATTAATCATTTAAATACTATATTGATTTTCTAGGACTACCTTACAAAATGCAATGTTTTTCATGGGATTATTTCAAAATTCAATCAGGGGACTATTGGTTTATCAAAATTCAGTTTCATCAAATATCACACAAGAAGCCACTAATAAAAGTTATCACACTCCATCCAATATTTTCAATAATCAACATCAATAAAGAATTTACAAATATTCTTGGAATTGAAATCTATTTTGGGAAAGATCATGTGGTGTTATATAGAATTCGTGTGTGATATTGGGATTATGATTGATTTTAATTTATCAAAGCGAGACTTGAATTATTGGTTCTCTTGTACATGGGGTGATAGAATAATAATTTATTAGCTTTTCATTATAAAGGCACCAACCCTAATGTTACACCACATTTCATGTTCACACATTGTTGTGGGTGTTTAGAAGATCATGATATTATTTTGGTTGTATAGAAAGATTAACAGAGTAAGGAGATAGTGTGTTTATGGGTTAGACTAAGAGTTTTCTTTGCAAATGTTTCTAGAGGAGGACTGGATAAAATTTTATCACGATATTGGGTGTGGAGAAATGGGAAATAATTTTAATGTGTTTTTTACATTATATATTTTTCTTGGATTATTGCATAAATTAAATTAAACATTTTTACCTGTTTTAACAATATTTATTCTATGAAATTAATGTCTACACTTTTTTACTTTAATTATTTATATTATCTTATTTATATAAGTTCATGCTTATAAAGTTTATAGGATTCAAATAATTTATTGATACATAAAGTAAAGTAGTTATCCTACTTTTGGTTTATGTTAAAATACATTATTTTGAAAAAGTTATTTGCATACTAACATGTATTAGATCATTGTTCAGGAAGTTAAATTTCTATTCAGAAAATATTTTTGTTCGGATATGATGATTACATTTATTAAACATGATTTTTTTAAATTATGAGTTTAAATGGTATGATTATACTTTGTTTAGTATTCCCTTTTATACATTTATATCATAACCTTATATGGGTTAATATATTGTTACAAAACCATCATTATTATAAACCAAGGGTACCATTTGTCAATTACAATGAAATCTAGTTTGAAATATATATAGAGAATATATTTTTATTAATATATGAAAACCCTGCTATTATATTTTCCTGACATCAATCTTTAAAAATGAATAATATTTTAAACAAGAATTTAGAAACCATTACCTAACTATTTATTTTATAATTTTAAATTTAAATAATAACTTCAAAATAATTTTGCATTTCCTAATATTTGTTTAATAAAAACACACATTTAGATATCCCTTTTTTAATTCTTTTTTATGGAATGGCACTAAGAAGGAAAACCCAGTATAACAAAATGTACATAAAAAGAAATAATTAAACAAAACAAATCAATGTAAGTTACTAAAGTGTAGAAGATGTAAGAAATAATATTAAATAGGGGTGATGATGAAAAAAATTAATAAAATACAATTTGGGTACTCAACAATATATATAATAGATCAAGTATAAGATACATCACAAGAGTATGAGCTCTGACTTTTAGGTTCAAAAGGTAACTAACTCACTCCTAGAATACTAGATTGATATATGACCATCACATGTAATGCAACTTGATCCTCCCCAGGAAACTAAATATAAAAAAAAGCTAATACCTTATTTAATCTATAGGACCACCCATCTACACTGACATATCTATAGTCCCCCATGTGATAACCACAGAATAATCGACAAAAAAAAATCAGTCGTTCCTTTGACAATAACAACCCAAAATTAAGAACAAAATTAAAACCATGCTCCCTTTCAAAACCAGATTGAAAGATCAATATAAAAACAATATTTTTTTATGATTCACTTTTATAAGAATATGGAATGCTCAAATCTATTTTTACTTGAATAAAAAACAATTTAAAACCCCTATTTTTAGACCAATATATTGAAACTAAATATAGTAAATGTGTTTAAATTTTGAAACATATCATTAAATTATATGAACAATTACACTTACACTCATAAATATTTAAAATGATCTAAATAAAAATATTCACATATTTTCATGTGAATACGTGCACTTTTTTAATATATATATACACTAATATATAATTGTATAGGTGGAAAACATAAAAACATGAAGCCATAATATTGTACATGAATAAATAAAACAAGAACAAAATAAAACACATAAAATCTTCTTAAACAAGGAAACTTAATTTTAATAATGTCATGAATTTATGAATTACCCAAATATAATTCATATAACAACATGAAATAAATTTAAAAAACCAAAATATTTTATTTAAAAAATAATAAATATTTTATTGGCCAAAAATATAATTTATCCTTTGAATGCAGATAAAAAAGGCAGAAACCACAAGAACCCCATTGGAAATCATTTATAATCCCTTTAATGCATTGATAAAAAATAATATTTTGATACAATTAATCACAAATCACAATTATAATTTTAGAGAAATAAATTCTGAATGCCCAATAACATGGAACAATTTATGGAGAAGATAAATCATAAATACACCTACCCAGGGAGATCGTTGATGGTGAAAACCCATTAGAAACAACAAGGAGTAATGAAATGGAAAAACCACATTGAAAAATAGTTAATGAATAATGATATAGAATGGAAATAGAATTAAAAATGAAATGAAAATGGAAAAACTCCTAAATCACCCAGCTGGTAGAAAATAAATAGTCAAAATCACCATTTTTGGAACCCAAACAAGGGATCAATGAGCGAGGAGGAGAAAATAGCAAACCTAGGATTCAATTTTTAATTCTTCCCAGAGAAAGTAGTGATATCACTTATGAATTCTTGGATTCCTTCGAGCCATGGATATATTTGAGACTTGATTTGTTTGAGCATTGGATTCAATACTTGGATTCATTATAGACTTGATTTGAGTCTTGATTCAAGGAGGAGCACCATTAGCAAGTGGCTTCAATGAAAAGACTGATATATTGTGACTTTTCAGTCATGGTTGGGTTTCTTTAAATATATTGGGGATAAATTCATCAGCACTTCCCTAAAAGTGCGGGTAAATAAACCTTTTATCAGTGATAAATTAATAATAATTGATAAAATCTATCATTATCAGTGCTAAAGAAGTGCAAATAAAGGTATCTAAAACTTTATAAAAAATAAATTTTAAAAAAAATTTAAATACATTTATATAAAAATATATTTATTTATTTTGATTTAACAATTAAATAAGTATATTACTATTTATTTATAAAAATATAAATAATTTTTAAAAAAAATTATCTATAATTATAAATATATAATTTTACATACATAGTAATAATACATTTTTAAATATATTTTTACATATATTTATAAATATATATTACACATATTTATAATTACATTTTTAGAATTATAAATATATTAATATCATTATATATTTACTTATATAATTATATATATATTTAATATATATATATATATATTAAATATATTAATTATTATTTTATAATTATTTAAATATAAAATCATTTATTTTTAAATATATGAATTCATTTTTAAACAAAATGTTTATATATTTACATAAATAAATATATTTATAGGAATATAAATGTAAATATAAATATAAATATAAATATATATAAATTAAGTATATTTATTATTTAAATAAAATTATTATAAATTTATAATTATTTAAAAAATATATAAATAATTATTTATATTTATATATTTATGTTAAAAAGAAAATGTTTATATATTTCAAATTATAAACAGATAAATTTATAAATATATTAAATATTCATTTATAAATATATTTATTTATAAATATTTTTCTAAAATTATATTTTTAACATTATTAATAAATATACAATCTAAAATTCAACCATATTAAAAATGAGTGAAATTAAAAAATTAAAAACGATCGCACTTTAAAAATATTAAAAAATTTGATTAGTATTTTTAATTGAATATTAATTATTATTAGTATATGTATATATACTGAAATAAATCATAATACAAATTGAAACTCTAAAAACATAGTAAATAAATTTATATAAATATATAATAGAAATGATTAATTCCAAAAAGTAAAAACTTGAAAATATAAACAATTAATTGACACATAAATCTAATAACGTTAAAAATAAATTGATAAATTTTACTGATTAAAAAAATTAAATATTAAATGTATCATGTTTTAATAAAATTATAAAAATAATGATAAATTTATAATAAATTACATAAATATTAGGTACTTGTGTTTCTATATAATATTACATTAGTTAAGTAAATATTTATGTGTGTGTGTTGTATATAAAAATGCGCTAATTATTTATATACAAATGAAATCAATGTAACACATGTTTGATATAAGTTAAATTAAAAAATAAAAATACATTAAAATATATCGATCACTCATTGTAATTAGTCGTTATTTTTTTTAATATTATTTTTCAATTATAAACCATTTTTCACTAAATATATGACTTTTTTGATGTAAAAAATAAATATTTTTTATTTTTTAATACATATTTTATGACATATTATATTCATATATATATATATATATTAAAATATGTATGAATATATTTCCATATTAAAATTATTAATGAATAATTATGTTTAAAATATATAAAAATAAATAATACATTAATATATTTTTATTTATTACATTTTCTTTATATTCTATATTTATATTCAATATATATTATTTATTACTATTTATAATATATATTTATTTATTAAACATGTTAATTTTTATTAATAGTTGTTTCATTAATAATTTTATTAGAATAATTTTATTTATTTATTTTTAATTAATTATTACAATTTATTCAATTTAAGTATCATAATTTAATATGAAATATTTACTAAGATTTAGTATATATATATATATATTAATTTATTCGTTTGTATCAATAATTATTTAATTAATTTTTTTAAAAAATATTTTTCTTAATTTAGTGATTGGTAATTAATTTTTTTTCAAGAAAATGGTGACAGATAAAGATAATGATATCAGAGAGAGATACTATGCAGCGAAAGGAATCCTAAAATGGTGAAGTCTAATTGAATCTCCTTAAATAATGAGTTCGCAGTCATTCAGTAAGGATCCCAAGAATGTGTAAATAATGATATTCTTGTATGCTCTTCCTTCACGAGCTAAACCATCCTACGAAAGGTTCCCTTCACTCCAAATATGTCCAAAAATACTGCCATGGATGGTTCTTAATTTTCAGTTCCTAAAATAGTAATTTGAATCCCCTGTGTGATCCTTTTTCCCTTAGAGAATTTGAACCAACAACTATGAGTCAAATTCAATTTCATCAATCAAAATATTAAACCTACCACACAGTGAAATGCATGTATGAATTGATCTGACCTTGGCACTAATGGAGCTACACAATCCATAGAATGCACTTAAACTAATAAAAAATGTACCTTGATAGTCTCTCACTAGTCTACCCCCCATCACCCCAATTATGTAAGAATCATCAACGTTTTTCTTGAAGACCCTATTGGGAGGGTTATATCTTATCCATCAACCGTAGTTGTTGTGGTGTGAGCCCAAACTGACATGAGGTATTAAAAGAAAACTAAATCGTATAGCAAAGTTCCATTCAACTCATATAGTCAGCCCTAGTTTAACAACAAGTTCCTTCATCCTCACCTAGATAAAAATGGATGAGGGTCTTATACCCTCTCGCTCCATGTTTCTTACATCCCACAAATTCCATAAAATTATTGTGATAAATAAACCAGGTATCTCCCTTTCTATATCATGGTTCTCTATTCCCTAAAACAAGTTGGTGATAAAATACATCATATAATTCTTAGTGTTGTAGATATACATGATTATCCCCATGAAAACCCATAGCCTTCCCACCAATTCACAGAGAAAAAAAGAGATGCACCATAGATTCCAACTACGGTCTGTGACAATAATAGCACTGAGATTTTATATGGACCCCTTTAAATTACACATTCTCATCTGTCAGAATTTCTTAGTTTAAAAAACCTCTAGAAATTAAAATTCAATTTAGTAAGAATCTCTTTAAACCGTGTCTCTGATTCCCACCCGTCCAACTCACTCCATTCATGAAACAAATCCATATCATCATGATTGAAAAATCTACCAGAGACTGAACCCATAAAACAACATTTATTAGAATCATCAACTATAATAATTATTTCAAAGGGAACCCTTTGTCCTAAATTATAAATGGCCTCCACCAAAATAAGGGTTCCTTCTTGCCTCTTTTGAAGAGATATTCGATGTTGGACATACAACACCCTGAGATTTTTTGAAATATATTTTTTCGAATTAATTTATATTTATTATATTTTTCATTTCACGTGAAACTAGATATATATATATATATATATATATATATATATTAAAACTCATATTTAAACAATCCTATCACATGTAATACCAACTTGGATTCGGCTACACAAAATACCAACTTAGCTTGCACTATAAGAAACACCGACTTGGCGTATGATACACACAAGTATGAGTTTCAATGAGACATATTTTTATATATATAATTACATAAATGAGATAATTGTAAACTAACAATTAATAATAGTTCTAGTTATAGTAATAGTAATAACTAATTTCCAAATATTGGTTATAATTTCTTTATATAAATAAAGGCCAAATATGTAACAAATTTAGACACATTCAAAGAACAATGTGAATGTTACTGGAAGTGAAACTTTATACGAGGAGATCATATGATTATGTAGAGAATAAAGACACTATGTAAAGGGATTTCATCTAACTTTTAAGTTTCATTAGATAAATTTTATGTTCACATGTCTTTACTTTGGTGTGATGTATGTACTTCCTAGATTGTATTACAAGGTTTCATGTACATTAATTTCATATTATTAACACTCCCATTTAAGGATCTTTCTTTCATAGAGATTATGTTTTAAAAGTTACCAAATTGGTAAAATAGTTTTGTCTAAATTTTCTTATTTTGAGACCCATGTTTTGTTATGTACTTATACTATTTTGTAGAGGTGTATATAAATAACTTTTACATATCATGAATATAAATATTTTTATAATATTATAAGATTCATGTAATTTCATTTTTGGAGAGTGTGATCCGATGTTACTAAGTTATAAGGGTTTATTGAGACAATCTCATCGCTTTTTCGAGACAGTTTATGTTTATGCTTACATGGATGAAATATTATGATAATCCTTTGAGAAATCCCATGGGTTTCCATATCCTCTTTTTCTAAATATATCATCATGTTTTAGTACCATTTTCAAAATTTTTGTAATTAAGACAATTTTATTAAGTAAAATCTGATCGTCTCTCTCTCTCTTAGATAAAAAATCTATTGAAATAAAAAACCATGTTTTTGAAAATGTTTTCAAAAGATTATTTAAGATAATTTTCAAGGAAAAATTTATTTAAAAATATTTTATTTTTTTCATAGATTCATTTATATTTTTTCAAAACTACTTTCAAAGAAAAATGTTTTCAAATGTTTCTATGTGATTAAAATATTTTTTTTAATAAATAATGAATATTTTCCTCCTGTAATGTTTTGGATGTTCTTTCAAAACAATTTTCCATATAATATGACTTCCATTTATGATAATCTTGGATATTAGGAAATTATATAAATGTTACATTCATATAATTTCTATGAATTGGTCATGTTTAAAGTCATAGTCTTTATGAAACCTGTTTCTCTTTCGTGGGTTATATGTTTAGGAAATCTGTTTCTCTTTCAAAGGTTGTGCTTTGATGAAATGGTTATGAAACATATCTCTTTTCCAAAGGATATGATTTGATGAAATGTAAATGATACCTATTTCATTTTATGTGTTATTATTTGATGTTTATAAGACCTATATATTTTTATGGATCATGATATGTTGAATGTGGTATTATTTTGTGGCAGATGTGTGAATGATTTTATTATGAGACTATTTAGACCTATATATCCCTCCAATTCATCAGGTAATGATATGTTTAATATGAGCTCTAAGGGTACATGGGTTATTTCCGAAGCTCAAATAAATAGGGTGTATGGGTTGTAGGCTAGGCTTGATAATAATGGTGTATGGGTTGTAGCTGAAGTATAAAAATAAAGAGAGTGTATGGGTTGTAGCCCAATCCAAAATTAAAGAGGGAACATAGGTAGGATCCCAAACCTAAAAAAAGAAGATATATGGATTGTATCCCAATCCTAAATGAAATTGGGTACACAGGTAGTAGCCCAATCCTGAAAACAAGAAGGTACATGTGTTTTAGCACATGCCTAAAAGAAACAGGGTAAACAGGTTATAGATCAAGGCCAAAAACAGGAAGGTACATGGGTTGTACCCCATGTTTGAAACAAATTGGGTATACAGTTTGATATCCCAATCCTAATGTAGGTGAATGGGTCATAGGACAACCCTAACATATTATAAAAGTCTTCTTAGTTATCCATAACATAAAATTATTTATTCTTATATGAATTCTACAAATCCTATGTCTTATTCATTAGTTATGATTTCATGGATCATGATGTTTATTTCTATATGATTCATGTATTATAAACTTCCAATATATATCATGTACCTCATTTTTGTGACATTTGATATGTAGGGTGTGATATCTTAATAATATGACCATGTAATCATACTATTATGTTCATGTTCATGCTTACACGTATCCCTTGTTTACCCTTATTGAGCATCTAAGATCACCCATTTATTATGTTTCCTTTCTCCAGGTTATGAAGAAATGTTTTATGCAGAAGTACTAAAGGTGGAGATATTTATGAGATATGTTGAAGATCTTTCACTAGGGTAGAATATTTTTCTTCCATGTTTGCAAAGACACTAAAATATTATGGTCATCTGGAATTTATTTTTGTAATGTAATAAATATTCATATAAAAGGATGTAATATCCATGTATGTTAATCTTGGGCCACTATATTTGGTATAAAAGGAATAATTTATTTATCCTCTGGAAACTAGGATTAGAAAAACATAGTTATATCCCCAGTTTAATTTCTATGGTTATGTATAGGGATGTCTCTATGGATAATTATAAGGATGAGTTTACATTTATGAACATTTCCTGGAATTTTGGTAAATGATAGAGTTATTTGTTTCCCAGAAATAAATCCTTGTTTGGATGATACAAGTGGATGTGGATCTGGACTAGATATACCTTGGGGTAACAACTATTTCAAGATGTTCTAGGCTTGACTCAGGGTAAACTGGTACATGACCATGGGCCTTGTTTCACACCTCATTTGACACTCCTGTGGGTGTGATTTCAGAATTCACAAACTCTTCACAAACCATCATGGAAGATTTAGATATAAGTTACCTATGAATAACCTATGATAAACAAAATGTTTCATAGATTATGGAATTATTTGTGATTTAGACATCCTATAAGTAATTATTTTCAGGACTACGTGGTGTTCTAATATGATAAGTAATGCTCATAATATTATTTTTTGTTTTGGTCAATAGTGAAAATTAGAAGGAACATGGTTAACATTAAATGTTTCATATATGAAAATTATGAGCATAATGATAATTGCTTTCCCAATATAAAATCCATAAATATAATTAGTAAGTTGGTATGAGTATTGGTTATACATCATAATATAAAGAGACCTTCAAATTCATGTGAATGGTATGTGATGCACTTCTAGTATTATTTACATTAAACATAAGAACCATGATTATAATGAGGTTGAGGACCCTTATGTCATGTTTCATATTTACTATTCTAGGAAATAGGTATTAAGGAATATATTGATGAAGCAAGATTTATGGTTTAAGAATAATGTTTGACAGATTAATTATTTATGTTTTGGAATTGAAAGATTATTTTAAATGAATAATGAAATATATATCTATTTTTGGTATAAATATTCATTAATGACTGAAAAAAACATTTTCCGTGGTGAAGAAAACATAGAAAAGTTATTTCATGGGATGGTGAGTTTTTTTGATTTAAGGAAAGGTAACCCTTAATTATATTTTGGTATTGAGATTATGATGTAAGGATAAAGGTATGATGGATATGAATATGTAAATTGGACGGTATGGTTTACCATATAACAAATTATTGTCAAACTGTTCTATAAATGTAAGGATGATGTTTATAACTTCCTGGGTTTATTGAATATATTCAGTAGTCTTTTGAATAAGGAATAATAAATTTTTTCAAGAGTATTTATGGTAATTACCTTGTTTCAAAGGAATGTACGATTAGGTTGTAAACATGTTGGGAATATTAAAACCTAGAGGTACTTTGTTATATATGGGGGGTCAATGTTAATCTGATTTCATGACCGTCGTTCTAAATACTTGAATTTACATTGTTCAGAGGGGTTAAATGTTAACCATTTATGGAATGTTTATGTTAAACCACATATAAACTTAGTAAGATTAAATTATTTTATTCTATATAAGGGTTTATTCATATTGGGTATCCTGTTCAAACTACATTGCATTGATGGAAACTAATGACCAATGGAATAGCATATCATGGAAATTGCGATATGTTAGTACTATAGAAATAAAAAAGTAACCTCCTTTTTAAAATATAAGGAGGTAATGTGGATCAAAAAATAATAAAGGGTTAAATTTTCTAAAAATCAGAAAAGTATATGATTAAATTAAAACTCTTTAATTTCTCTTAAAACAAAAAATGATGTCATATACATACGTTTTTGATAAATCATAAGTTCCCCTAGATCATTGCAGTTTTATGGAATTCTGGTTGCTAACATTTTTCTAACATTATTATCTATCACTCTTCATCATAACATTATGGTAATATATTTTCCCATATACATATTTTCACTTTCCACCTATGTACCCCTTTATGGAAACATATTTTCATTTCACTTTTATTAACCGTTATTGTTCCAAACGTCCCTTTTAAGGGGAATTTTTTCTATACATTTTTATGATGTGGGATTCTATAAATTAAATATTCATGTATTAATCATTTGATAACCCTGATGAATTTCAAGGGTGAAATTCATTTTAAGGGGGGGGGGGGGGTAGAATGTAACACCCTGAGATTTTGTGAAATATTTTTTTTAAATTATTTTAGCTTTTTGATATTTTTCATTTCACTAGATTCTAATAATAGTAATATATATATATATATATATATATATATTAAATCACTAAGTCAAACATTTCACATGCAATACCAACTTGGCTTGTGCTAAACACAATACTGACTTGGCTTGCACTATAAAAAACATCGACCTGGTGTATGATCCCCACAACACTGAGTTTTAATGAAAAATATTTTTATATATTTACTTAAATAAATTATATTATTATATCCTAACCATTAATAATATTTATAGTAATAGTAATAACTATGTTTAAAATATTTTTAAAATTTATTTATATAAATAAAATATATTTATAATGAAAGATTGGATTTTTGGTAAAGTCCTTTTATGTTAAAAATACCATTCTCTCAAATGAACCTATTCTAATAATGAAAGTTATTTTAGATAAATTTTGAAATTTATTTTATAAAAATAATCATCATTTTTTAATTAAGAATTCCGAAATTAGCTTAGGGTGAATTTTTGGGATTGGTCTGAGAAAATTCATTTTTTGATGAATAGAGGAAAATTCTACCTTTAGTGAAAAACTACCTTTTTTCTAATTAATTATTAGTTATAAATGATATTATAAATATGTTTTAAGGTGAAATTATATATTTATAACATGTATTAAAACTATTTAATTCATTAGAATCAATTTCACTTTGAAACTGAATATCCAATCTAAACAAATTGTTTAACTGTTTCCTACTTTAAAACACGGGTTTTTCATCCCATCAATGGGATTAGTACTAATATTAATTTTACCTCTTATGTGAAGTGAATTTAAAAAATATGACATAACCCATTGTATTCAGTCTAATATTTAGAGTCAAATATGACCATGTTAATTTTTGACCAAAATGATTAGTAAAAGTGATTAAAATTAATCACAGCACTTAAGGCCAAATTAAGCTTAATTAGAGACTAAAACATACAATTAAGGGTCCAAATGACCAAGAAACATGTTCAAGACCCATTTAATGTCCATATACCGACATTAAAAATTTCATTCTTTGGTTTGGTTTGTTTGCTAATAATTTTGATAGGTTAGAGCATGTGCACACCAAATTTTTTTATAAAAATAGAATGTAAGTCCTTTGCCTTCCATATAAAAGGCCACCACCACTACCCATTCTTTAAACCACTCAAAAAATTTAATTTTAACCAAGATATGAACATATAACCTCCCAAAAATACTATATTTGACCTTGAATCCTCATTTTTTCATAAATTAATGGTCTTTTGATGACCTCTTTGAATAAAAGTTTTTTGGTTTTTAACATTATTATGATCATTCACTATATGTTATCAACTGTTATCTAAAAATGTAACATCCCAAGTAATGAATAATAGATATTTTTATCTATTTCTACTAATGAATTAGATAGTGTTTTAGAGGCTTAAAATGAGAATAAATCCAATCTTAAGCATGGAATACACAAATATTTTTAAAAGATTGTTTTACCGCCTTTTGATGGAAAACCATTTTTATTTCAAATTTTGACAATTTTATAAGATCTATTTGTAGAAATAAACTTATTATTTATTATTGAGACAATGAAATTTACTTTGGTTAAATTGTTGGTATTTTTCTGACAATGTTCATTTTTTAATGAATAGTGAAAAATACTGCATTTTACATCAAAACTACTTTTTCATCAAATTTAATTTTATGGATAGATTATCTTTTTAAATGGTTTTAAAGTTCAATTAGAATATATTTTTACCATTTAATCATATAGTGGTTGTTGGAATTAATTTCACTTTGAAATTTGACTTAAACTAGTGTCAATCTTTTGATACTTATTGTTTCATAAAAACACGCTATTTGCTCAGACAGCGGGAATTAATTATTAAATTAATTAATGTAACTTATATGTTTAGAATTTTGTAAAATAGACATAATTTTTGAATTCGGAATATCAAATATAGCTTAGGGTGATGTTTTGGTATTTTTCTGAAAAACTTTAATTTTTGATGAATAGTGAAACCACCAAGTGGTACTTAAAGAACTGATTTTTCGTTTAAATGAAATTTTACCACCTCTGTGTTTTGAATTTCAAAAATCCAACATACATGGTTGTCATTAATAAGTAAAATGTGGTTCAATGAGATTAAAATAATTTTTTGGTGAATAGTAACTTTTAAGTTTTTAATCGCGATTAGAGGTAAATAGTGTAGTTTAAGGTAAAAATAATGTTTTAATAATGTGAAATGACCTAGAAACATGTCCTACCCTTATTTTATGTGTCATGGCTGACCAAGAAAATCCATTGGTCAACTTGGGGACCCCATGGAGCCACTTTGGTAGGAAAATGACATTAATATCTTTTTATTTAATGTAAAAGTAAAAATGACACAAACCTGAGTTGTTTTACTAAAACAATTTTTAAATGGGGTTATACAAGTCATAGTTTTTACTATAAATAGTCATTGGAAATATAAAAATATTTACTACATCATAGTATTTTTTGTATAATTTTTCGACAATGAATAAATTAAATTATTTATGACATCATGATGATGCAGCGATTACCTCATTATTTAATGATTTAAATAAGATGAAAAGATAATGTAAAATATAAGAACTAGACTTGTCGAAGACCTATTGGATGGGTATATTTCGAACCCTTATCACCTTATCCTTTAATTATTTCAATGTTGGTCCTTTTAAATCCAAAACACATTTTAAAATAAAGTAACATTTCTTTACTTTCCAAGAGTGCCCCTCCACTCCTCTTATAAAAGGCCCCCACCTCTACCACCTTACCCACACTTCCAAATCCATTGTATCGGCCAAACCCTGCCCATTTTGTCTCTCCACATCCCTATCTAACTCTTAGAAGCCTCACTTTGGGCAGAAGTCTTCCCAAGGATGCCTTTGAGCTCAAATAAAAAATAGTTACCTTTTTAAAAGGTAGTGTTTCCTCTTGTGTTCTTATGTTTTATTTTGCTTCTACAACCCTCTAAACTCTTTTTATTCCTTTATTTTGTAACAACACCAGTACCTTAAATATAATAGGATGTTTTTATAAGAATAATTCGAGCTAAACTCACACACACCTACATCTAATGGTTAAAGAACATACTGTTTCTGTGGATGGTGAATTTCTGCCTCACAAAACGATGATTGTTCAATATTCTTCTAAAACCTTCAAAGGTGGAAATTAAGATGTCAATATATTTATATATGATATATAATATGTTTATGTTTTCCTTAATCTTCTGTATTTTTCATTTATGAAAAACCTTTATGGCTTCCATTATGGGTATACGCAATATCTTCATTTTAGGAAGTGCGGACTACCGCCCCCTGAAAGTGATTTGATTCGTTAATACCATATGGGTACGTATAAAGGATAGATTTAATGATATTATATATGATAACATACTAAAATTATAATACTATTATGTATCATTATGTTCTAATTCCATTAAAGTTTGAGATATAAATGAAAGTAGTGTTCATGCGTACGTACGGCTTACCGTCTCCATGAACGGTGCATTTCATTTCTTATCCCCAAATGTAATGTACTATTATAAGTACATATATATAATGGATATATATGATTTATGTTACATATAAATGATTAATATAATTCTTGAATTAAAATATACATATCTCTCATTTAGTTTTAATTCCATTAATATGACATAGAAATGAAAGTAGCGTTCTTGCGTACGTACGGCTTACCGTCTCCATGAACGGTGAATTTCATTTCTTACCTCTAAATGATTATGTAATATTATAAATGCATGTATATACTAGATATAAAAGATATATATGGCATATACATTATGAATATCATTCTTGAGATAATGGATATTTGACTACGTGAACAACCTATAAATATAAGAAGTTCATTTTGGACTCAAGTACCAATGATCGTTAAAACGACCGAAATAAACTTAAATAATAACATAGTATTCATGACATGGTAATAAATGATATAAAAGGAATAATGAACTTGAAAAAGGTTCTTAATCAAGTAGAAATTAACTCAAGTTTATTATTCAGGAGATTAAATAACGATCATGTCAAGTCAGATACGAGGTACGGGACTTCGTCTCAATCTCCTTTCATTTAGGCATATTTTGTTTTATACACATACTTATTTTTATGGTGTATAAACCCCTTTGACTATTATGTTTATCCAAAAGGAATATTTTTTAAAAGAACTGTTTTACTAAACGACAAAAGGGAATGTTTTTGTCGTACGTATGCGGCGACAACGACTTCTCCGCAGCCATCACCATTATTTGAGTTTCGGCTTCCTCTACAAGCCATACATTTTTTTTAAAAAGAAAAATAAATAAAATGTTTAAATTTTCTTTTATTTTGGTATTGAAATTTTTTTTGATAACGTTTTTATTATATCAATGTGTTATTGATATCTTGTGATTGAAATGTGGAAATGTTATGTTTACTTTATGCATGTTTTATGTGATACAATTATGTTATGGTTCTTGGGAATTATTATGAAGATGGTTGGTTCCGTGATAAATTAAGGGCGGGTGAGCCTGATATAGCTCTCTAATGTATTGGGTAACGTGATGGAGTTAAACGTTAAGGTTTCTCCGAAGAGATTTAGGGAATATACTGTGATGGGTATTCCAAACAAAACCAAGAGGGTTACTCCCTACGTAAGAATGTTATGAATGCCTCAAGTTACTTTTATGTCTTATGATTTCTATTAATTATTCATGATTTGATGAGGTATGTTAAAGTGCTTATGTTTTATGAGTAAAGTATGATTTCATTGATTCTTATGTATACATGTACTCATGTTTCCTTTCCATATTTTTATATCCCTTACTGAGCTTTTTATACCCATCCCAAGTTTTTGAAATGTTTTTCACAGTTCAAGGGAAGGGTACATGATATGATGATAGTGTCAAGGAAGTGTCAATAAAGAATCCATGTTTTATTTTAAATATGTTTCTGTTGATGGGAAAAAATGAATACTATCTTTTATTGTAACCACTTTGTTTAAATGTGGGATGTAATGCATGTTTTATGATCTAATTATCTCAAACTCTAAACCTTGAAAGATCCTCAATGTGTAATCTTGTAATAACACAATATTAAGTAAGGTTTAAGGATGGGGCCTTATAGTTGGTATCAGAGGTCAGTTTAGATAACATTAGGTGTTAGAAATCTATTAAATGATTATACAAAAATATTTTTTTATGGTCAAATTTAAATGATATAGCATTTGAAGAATACAATGTTGCTTCACCTAAGATATTTCTATGTTAAGAATGGTTTTTCATAGAGGAAATAGAACATGTTTTCTGGGAAGGCATACAAAGGGAATTGACCTTTCAAATCAGTATCCTATGATGGTCAGAATCAGAACTAAATATTTTGTTGCAGTGATGGCTCAATTGACTCAGGTGAAAAATGTTGGTTGTTTTTATTGATTATATTTTGGTGTTTTCTAAAATTAAAGAGGAGCATGAAAGACATTTAAGGGTTATTTTTCAAACCATAAAAAAAAATAAAATGTATGGGAAATTTAGTAAGTGTGAGTTTTGGTTGCAACAAATATCTTTCATTGGTCATATTGTTTCTAAAGATGGGATACCTGTTGATCCTGCAAAAACAAAGGTTTTGGAAGAATGGACAAGTCCCAAAAATGTAACTGATATTCATAGATTCCTTGGTTTGGCAGACTATTACCGAAGGTTTGTTAGAAATTTTTCATGGTTATCTAGTCCAATGACTAAGCTAACTCGGAAGGGTGTTATGTTTATCTGGACAAAAGAATGTGATGATTGTTTTCAGGAACTGAAAAGAAGATTGGTGAATGCTCCAGTTTTAGCAATACCTTCCAGGAATGGTGAGTTTGTTATCTACAGTGATGCTTCATTGAAAGTACTTGGTTGTGTCCTTATGCAGAATGATCAGGTAATTGCTTATGCTTCACGTCAGTTGAAAACTCATGAGGTAAATTACCCTACACATGATTTGGAATTAGCTGCTGTTGTTTTCACTTTAAAAATTTGGAGACATCATTTGTATGGAGTAAAGTGTGAAATATATACTGATCACAAAAGATTAAAGTATATATTTACTCAGAAATAATTGAACATGAGATAGAGGAGATGGCAGGAATTAATCAAGGATTATGATTGTACAATTAATTACTATCTGGAGAAAAGCAAATAAAGTGGATGATGCTTTGAGTCGAAAAATTAATGCTTCATTAACAATGTTGCATTTGGAACATGATCCTTTCGTTAAGGATTTGATGAAATTTGGCATAGAATTTTTTGGTGCAGGATGTTATTCTATTTTCTTTTAGGTTTCAGTGAAATCTTCTCTATCAGACAGAATTAAGAAAGCACAGAAGCAAGATAGTGAGTTGCAGAGAAATGTAGAGCTGGTTCAGAAGGGTAAGTTGCCTGAATTCAACATTGATAATGATTGTGTTTTGAGATTTGGGAAGAGATTGTGTGTGCCTTGTGATTCACAGTTGAAGAGAGAGTTGTTATGTGAAGCTCATAGTTCTCCATTTTCAGTTCATCAAGGAAGTACTAAGATGTATAGAGATCTTCGGGGGTATTACTGGTGGGACGGAATGAAAAGGGATATTGCTGATTTTACTGTGAAGTGTTTGACATGTCAATAGGTTAAAGTAGAGCGACAGTTACCGAAAGGGATGATTCAGTCTTTACTGGTGCCAGAGTAGAAATGGGAAAATATATCCATGGACTTCGTTGTGGGATTGCCAAAGACACCTCGAGGTAATAATGCAATCTGGGTTATTGTTGATCGCTTGACCAAATATGCTCATTTCCTTCCTATTCGAGATACTTTTTCCCTAGATCAACTTTCTCGTTTGTATCTTAAAGAGATAGTCAGGTTACATGGAGTTCCACTCTCCATTGTATTTGATCATGATCCCTGGTTTACTTCTAACTTTTGGAAGGGCCTTCAAAAGTCGTTGGGTACTGAATTAAATTTTATTACAACATTTCATCCCCAATCAGACGGGAAGTCAGAACGAACAATTCAGACTTTGTAGGATATTCTACATTCTTGTTCGATGGATTATCAGGGAAGTTGGGACCATCATCTTTATTTGGTTGAATTTTCATATAATAACAGTTTTCATTCCAATATACAGATGGAACCATTTGAGGCGTTATATAGGAAGCGGTGTCGAACTCCAGCTTTCTGGGATGAAGTGGGTGAAAGGAATCTGATGGGACCAGAATTGGTAGAAGAGTTGGCAGAAAAAGTTCAGCTGATACAGAAACACATGAGAATATCTCAAAGCAGGCAGAAGAGTTATGCGGATAATAGGATGAAGGATCTATCTTTCGAGGTAGGTGATCATGTTTTTCTCATAGTCTCATCATGGAAAAGTGTGATGCGATTTGGTAAGAAAGGAAAGATGATTCCAAGGTTCATTGGACCATATGAAATTCTGGAGAGAGTTGGATCAGTTGCTTACCGAGTGGCTTTACCTCCGATTTTATCTCAGCTACACAATGTTTTTCATGTTTCAATGTTAAGGAAGTAAATGCCAGATCCATCTCATGTTTTGAGTCCAGAGGTAGTTCAGCTAGAAGAGAACCTATCTTATAAGGAACAACCGGTCTAGATTCTTGACAATAGGGAGAAATTGTTAAAGAATAAGGTGATTCATCAGGTAAAGGATTTGTGGAAAAAAAACATGGTTGAAGAGACAACATGGGAATCTGAAAATGCAATGAGGGCTAAATACCCCCACTTATTCGATAAGTAAATAAATTGTGGGGACGCAATTTTCTAAAGGGGGGAAGGATGTAACATCCCAAGTATGTAATGAATAATAGATATTTTTATCTATTTCTACTAATGAATTAGACAGTTTTTAGAGGCTTAAAATGAGAATAAATCCAATCTTAAGCATGGAATAGACTAATATTTTTTAATGATTGTTTTACGGCCTTTTGATGGAAAACAATTTTTAATTCAAACTTTTGACAATTTTATAAGCTCTATTTGTCGAAATAAACTTATTCTTTATGATTGAGACATTGAAATTTACTTTTGGTAAATTTTTGGTATTTTTCTGACAATGTTCATTTTTTAATGAATAGTGAAAAATACTGCATTTTACATCAAAACTGATTTTTCATCTAATTTAATTATATAGTTAGATTATATTTTGAATTGGTTTTAAAGTTCAATTAGAATATATTTTTACCATTTAATCCAATAGTGGTAGTTATAATTAATTTCACTTTGAAATTGGACTTAACCTAGTGTCAATCTTTTGATACTTATTGTTTCATAAAAACACGCTATTTGCTCAGACATCGAGAATTAATTATTAAATTAAATAATGTAACTTATATGTTTTTAATTTTTTAAAATAGATATCATTTTTTAATTCATAGTATCAAATATATATTAGGGTGAAGTTTTGGTATTTTTCTGAAAAACCTCAATTTTTGATGAATAGTGAAACCACTAAGTGGTACTGAAAATACTGATTTTTTGTTTAAATAAAATTTTACCACCTATGTATTTTGAATTTCAAAAATAATACATAAATGGTTGTCATTAAGAAGTAAAATGTGGTTCAATGGGATTAAAATAATTTTTTTGTGAATAGTAACTTTTAAGTTTTTAATCGCGTTTAGAGGTAATTAGTGTAGTTTAAGGTAAAAATAATATTTTAATAACATGAAATGACCTAGACACATGTCCTACCATTATTGGATGTGTCATGGACGACCAATAAAATCTATGGGTCAACTTGGGGACCCCATGGAGCCACTTTGGTAGGAAATTGACATTAATATCTTTTTATTTAATGTAAAAGTAAAAATGACACAAACACGAGTTGTTTTATTAAAACAATTTTTAAATGGGGTTATAAAAGTAAGATTTTTGACTATAAATATTCATTGGAAATATAAAAATATTTCCTACATCATAGTATTTTTTGTATAATTTTTAGACATTATATAAATTAAATTATATATGACATCGTGATGATGCTGCGATTACCACATTATTTAATGATTTAAATAAAATGAAAAGATAATCTAAAATCTAAGACCTACACTTGTCAAAAACCAATTGGATGGGTATATTTCGAACCCTTATCACCTTATACTCTAATTATATCCATGTGTGACATTTTAAATACGAAACTCTTTTTTAAAGTAGAGTGACATTTCTTTACTTTCCAAGAGTGCCCCTCCTCTCCTCTTATAAAAGGACCCCACGTCTACCACCTTACCCACAATTGAAAAGCCTTTGGCTCGGCCAAACCCTACCCATTTTGTCTCTCCACATACCTCTCTAACTTTTAGAATCCTCACATTTTGAGGAAGTCTTCCTAAGGAAGCCTTTGAGCTCAAATCAAAAAGAGTTACCCATTTTAAAGGTAGTGTTTTCTCTTGTGTTCTTATGTTTTATTTTGCTTCTCCAACCCTCTAAACTATTTTTATTCCTTTATTTTGTAACAACACCAGCATCTTAAATATACTAGGATGTTTTTATAAGAATAATTCTATCGACACTCACACACACCTACATCTAATGGTTAAAGGACATAATGTTTACGTGGATGGTGAATTTTCGCCTCACGAAACGATGATTTTTCAATATTCGTCTAACACCTTCCAAGGTGGCCACTAAAATGTCACTATATTTATATATGATATATAATATGTTTATGTTTTTCTTAATCTTCTGTATTTTTCATTTATGGAATACATTTATGGCTTCCATTATGGGTATACACGATATCTTCATTTTAGGAAGTGCGGACTACCGCCCACTCAAAGTGATTTTATTCGTTAATAACATATGTGGTACGTATAAAGGATAGATTTAATGATATTATATATAATAACATACAGGAATTATAATTCAATTATGTATCATTATGTTTTAATTCCATTAAAGTATGATATAGAAATGAAAGTAGCGTTCATACGTACGTACGGCTTACCGTCTCCATGAACGGTGCATTTCATTTCTTATCCCCAAATGTAATGTACTATTATAAGTACATATATATAATGGATATATATGATTTATCTTACATCTAAATGATGAATATAATTATGGAATTAAAATATTCATATCTCTCATTTTGTTTTAATTCCATTAATATGACATAGAAATGAAAGTAGCGTTCATGCGTACGTACGGCTTACCATCTCCACGAACGGTGCATTTCATTTCTTACCTTTAATTTATTACGTAATATTATAATTGCATGTATATAATGGATATATATGATATATATTAAATCTACATCATGAATATCATTCTTGAGATAATGGATATTTGACTACGTGAACAACCTGTAAATATAAGAAGTTCATTTTGGACTCAAGTACCAATGATCGTTAAAATGACTGTTATAAACTTAAATAATAACATAGTGTTCATGACATGGTAATAAATGATATAAAAGTAATAATGAACTTGAAAAAGGTTCTTAAGCAAGTATAAATTAACTCAAGTTTATTATTCAGGAGATTAAAGAACAATCAAGTCAAGTCGGATACGAGGTATGAGAATTCATCTCAATCTCCTTTCATTGAGGAATATTTTGTTTTATACACAACCTTCTTTTTACGATGTATAAACCCTATTTACATTTACGTTTATCCAAAAGGAATCTTTTTTATACGAAGAATTTTACTAAATGACAAAAGGGAATGTTTTTGTCGTACGTATGCAGCGACAATGAATTTTTCGCCACTATGACCATTATTTGAGTTTCGGCTTCCTCTACAAGCCATACCTTTTTTTAAAAGAAAAATAAATACCATGTTTTAATTTTCTTTTATTTTGGAATTGAAAATGGTTTTGATAACATTTTTATTATATCAATGTGTTATTGATATCTTGTGATTGAAATGTGGAAATGTTATGTTTCCTTTATGCATGTTTTATGTGATACGATTATGTTATGGTTCTTGGGAATTATTATGAAGATGGGTGGTTCCGTGATAAACTAAGGGTGGGTGAGCCCGATATAGCTCTCCATTGCATTGGGTAACACAAAGGAGTTAAACGTTAAGGTTTCTCCGAAGAGATTTAGGGAATATACTGTGATGGGTATTCCAAATGTAACCAAGATGGTTACTCCCGATGTAAGAATGTTATGAATGTCTCAAGTTACATTTATTTCTTATGATTTCTATGATTTATTCAAGATTTGATGAGGTATGTGAAAGTGCTTATGTTTTATGAGTAAAGTATGATTTCATTGATTCTTATGTATACATGTACTCATGTTTCATTTCCATATTTTTATATCCCTTGCTGAGCTTTTTATGCTCATCCTAAGTTTTTGAAATGTTTTTCACATGTCAAGGGAAGGGTACATGATATGATGATAGTGTCAAGGATATGTCAAGAAATAATCCATGTTTTATTTTAAATATGTTTCCGTTGATGGGAAAAAATGAATACCATCTTTTATTGTAAAGACTTTGTTTAAATGTGGGATGTAATGCATGTTTTATGACCTAATTCTCTAAAACTCTAAACCTTAAAAGATCCTCAATGTGTAATCTTGTAATAACTAAAGATTCCGTAAGGTTTAAGGCCGGGGCCTTATAGTTGGTATCAGAGGTCAGTTTAGATAACTTTATGAGTTATAATTCTATTAAATGATTAACCAAAAATATTTTTTTTATGGTCAAATTTAAATGATATAGAATTTAAATAATACCATGTTGCTTCGCCTAAGATATTTCTGTGTTAAGAATGGTTTTTCATAGAGGAAACAGAACAGTTTTTCTGGGAAGGGATACAAAGGGAAATGACCTTTCAAATCAGTATCCTAAGATGGTCAGAATCAGAACTAAACAGTTTTTTGCAGTGATGGCTCAGTTGACTCAGGTGAAAAATGTCGGTTGTTTTTATTGATTATATTTTGGTGTTTTATAAAATTAAAGAGGAGCATGAAATACATTTAAGGGTTATTTTTCAAACCTTAAAAGAAAAAAATTGTATGGGAAATTCCGCAAGTGTGAGTTTTGGTTGCAACAAATTTCTTTCCATGGTCATATTGTTTCTAAAGATGGGATAACTGTTGATCCTGCAAAAACAAAGGTTGTGGAAGAATGGCCAAGACCCACAAATATAACTGAGATTTGTAGCTTCCTTGGTTTGGCAGGCTATTACCGAAGTTTTATTAGAAATTTTTCATGGTTATCTAGTCCAATGATTAAGCTAACTCGGAAGGGTGTTAAGTTTATCTGGGAAAAATAATGTGATGATTGTTTTAAGGAACTGAAAAAAAAGATTGGTGAATGATCCAGTTTTGGCACTACCTTATAGGAATGGTGAGTTTGTTATCTATAGTGATGCTTCATTGAAAGGACTTGGTTGTGTCCTTATGCATAATGATCAGGTAATTTCTTATGCTTCACGTCAGTTGAAAACTCATGAGGTAAATTAACCTACAAATGATTTGGAATTAGCTACTGTTGTTTTCACATTAAAAATTTGGAGGCATCATTTGTATGGAGTAAAGTATGAAATATATACTGATCACAAAATTTTAAAGTATATATTCACTCGGAAATAATTGAACATGAGACAGAGGAGATGGCTGGAATTAATCAAGGATTATGATTGTATAATTCATTAACATCCCGGGAAAAGCAAATAAAGTGGCTAATGCTTTGAGTCAAAAAATTAATGCTTCATTAATAATGTTGCATTTCGAACGTGATTCTTTGGTTAAGGATTTGATGAAATTTGGCATAGAAATTGTTGGTGTAGGATGATCTTCTGTTTTGTATCAGGTATGAGTGAAATATTCTCTATCAGACAGAATTAAGCAAGTACAGAAGCAGGACAGTGAGTTGCAAAAAATGGTAGAGCTGGTTCAGATGGGTAAGTTGCCTGAATTCAACATTGATAATGATTGTGTTTTGAGATTTGGGAAGAGATTGTGTGTGCCTTGTGATTTACAGTTGAAGAGAGAGTTGTTATGTAAAGCTCATAGTTCTCCATTTTCAGTTCATCCAGGAAGTACTAAGATGTATAGAGATATTCGGGAGTATTACTAGTGGGGCAGAATGAAAAGGGATATTGCTAATTTTACTGTGAAGTGTTTGACATGTCAATAGGTTAAAGCAGAGTGACAATTACCGAAAGGGATGATTCAGTCTTTACCATTTCCAGAGTGGAAATGGGAAAATATATCCATGGACTTCGTTGTGGGATTGCTGAAGACACCTCGAGGTAATAATACAATCAGGATTATTGTTTATTAGTTGACCAAATCTTCTGATTTTCTTCCTATTCGAGACACTTTTTCCCTAGATCAAATTTCTCGTTTGTATCTTAAAAAGATAGTCAGGTTACATGGAGTTCCCCTTTCCATTGTATCTGATCGTGATCCCAGGTTTACTTCTAACTTTTGTAAGGGCCTTCAGAAGTCGTTGGGTACTGAATTAAATTTTAGTACAACTTTTCATCCTCAATCAGACGGGAAGTCAAAATTAACAATTCAGACTTTGGAGGATATGATTTGTGCTTGTTCAGTGGATTATAAGGGAAGTTGGGAGCAACAACTTTCTTTGGTTAGATTTTCATATAATAACAGTTTTCAATCCAGTATACAGATGGCACCATTTGAGGCGTTATATGGGAAGCGGTGTCCAACTCCATCTTTCTAGGATGAAGTGGGTGAAAGGAAGGTGATGGGACCAGAATTGGTAGAAGAGTTGGCAGAAAAAGTTCAGCTGATACAGAAACACATGAGAATAGCTCAAAGCAGGCAGAAGAGTTATGCAGACAACAGGAGGAAGGATCTACCTTTTGAGGTAGGTGGTCATGTTTTTCTCAAAGTCTCACCATGGAAAAGTGTGATGCGATTTGGTAAGAAAGGAAAGATGAGTCCAAGTTCATTGGACCATATGAAATTCTGGAGAGAGTTGGATCAGTTGCTTACCGAGTGGCTTTACCTCCGAGTTTATCTCAGGTACACAATGTTTTTCATGATTCGATGTTAAGGAAGTACATTCCAGGTCCATCTCATGTTTTGAGTCCAGAGGTAGTTCAGCTGGAAGAGAACCTATCTTATGAGGAACAACCAGTTCAGATTCTTGAAAACAGGGAGAAAGTGTTATGGAATAAGGTGATTCATCAGGTATTGGTTTTGTGGAAAAACCACATGGTTGAAGAGGCAACATGGGAATCTGAAAATGCAATGAGGGAAAAATACCCCCACTTATTCGATAAGTAAATAAATTGCAGGGATGCAATTTTCTAAAGGGGGGAAGGATGTAACATCCCAAGTAATTAATTAATAATAGATATTTTTATCTATGTCTACTAATTAATTAGATAGTGTTTTATAGGCTTAAAATGAGAATAAATCAAATCTTAAGCATGGAATACACTAATATTTTTAAAAGATTGTTTTACCGCCTTTTGATGGAAAAAATTATGAATTCAATATGTTGACAATTTTATAAGCTCTATTTGTCTAAATAAACTTATTCTTTATTATTGGTAAATTGAAATTTACTTTGGGTAAATTTTTGGTATTTTTCTGACAATGTTCATTTTTCAATGAATAGTGAAAAATACTGCATTTTACATCAAAACTGCCTTTTAATCTAATTTAATTATATGGTTATATTATCATTTTAATTGGTTTTAAAGGTAAATCAAAATATATTTTTACCAATTAATCCAATAGTGGTCGTTGGGGTAAATTTCACTTTGAAATTGGACTTAAACTAGTGTCAATCGTTTGATAATTATTGTTTATTAAAAACACGCTATTTGCTCAGACAACAGGAATTAATTAATGTAACTTATATGTTTTGAATTTTGTAAAATAGACAACATTTTTCAATTTGGAATATCAAATATATCTTAGGGTGAAGTTTTGGTATTTTTCTGAAAAACTTCAATTTTTGATGAATAGTGAAACCACTAAGTGGTACTTAAAAAACTGATTTTTCGTTTAAATGAAATTTTACCACCTCTTTGTTTTGAATTTAAAAAATCTAACATACATGGTTCTCATTAGGAAGTAAAATGTGGTTCAATGGGATAAAAATAATTTTTTTGAATAGAAACTTATAAGTTTTTAATCACGATTAGAGGTAATTAGTGTAGTTTAAGGTAAAAATAATGTTTTAATTATATAAAATGACATTGACACATGTAATACCCTTATTGGATGAGTCATGGACGACCAATAAAACCCATGGGTCGATTTTTGGTACCCCATGGAGCCAATTTTTTAGGAAAATGACATTAATATCTTTTTATTTAACGTAAAAGTAAAAATGACACAAACATGAGTTGTTTTACAAAAACAATTTTTAAGTGGGGTTATACAACTCATATTTTTGACTATAAATATTCATTGGAAAGATAAAAAAATTTTCTACATCATAGTAGTTTCTGTATAATTTTTAGATATTAAATAAATTAAATTATTTATGACATCATGATGATGAAGCGATTACCTCATTATTTAATGATTTAAATAAAATGAAAAGATAATGTAAAATCTAAGACCTACACTTGTCAAAAACCTATTTTATGGGTATATTTAGAACCATAATCACCATATCCTAGAATTATATCAATTTGGTACATTTTAAATCCGAAACTCATTTTAAAATAAAGTAACATTTCTTTACTTTCCAAGAGTGCCCCTCCTCTCTTCTTATAAAAGGCCCCCAACTCAACCACCTTACCCACACTTCCAAAGCCATTGGCTCAGCCAAACCCTGCCCATTTTTTCTCTCCACATCCCTATATTACTCTTTGAAGCCTCACATTGGGCAGAAGTCTTCCCAAGTAAACCTTTGAGATCAAATCAAAAAGAGTTACCTGTTTTAAAGGTAGTGTTTTCTCTTGTGTTCTTATGTTTTATTTTGCTTCTCCTACCCTCTAACCTCTTTTTATTCCTTTATTTTGTAACAACACCAGTATATTAAATATACTAGGATGTTTTTATAAGAATCATTTGATCTACACTCAGACAAACCTTCATCTAATGGTTAAAGAAAATACTATTTCTGTGGATGGTGAATTTCTGCCTCATGAAACGATGATTGTTCAATATTCTTCTAACACCTTCAAAGGTGGCCATTAATATGTCACTATATTTATATATAATATATAATATGTTTATGTTTTCCTTAAGCTTATTTATTTTTCATTTATGGCAACCTTTATGGCATTCATTATGGGTATACGTGATATCTTCATTTTAGGAAGTGCGGACTATCGCCCCCTCAAAGTGATTTGATTCATTAATACCATATGGGGTACGTATAAATGATAGATTTAATGATATTATATATGATACCATACTGGAATTATAATACTATTATGTATAATTATGTTTTAATTCCAATAATGTATGAGATAGAAATGAAAGTAGCGTTCATGCATACGTACAGCTTACCGTCTCCATGAACGGTGCATTTCATTTCTTATCCCCAAATGTAATGTACTATTATAAGTACATATATATAATGGATATATATGATTTATGTTACATCTAAATGATTAATATAATTCTGGAATTAAAATATACATATCTTTCATTTAGTTTTAATTCCATTAATAGGAATTAGAAATGAAAGTAGCGTTCATGCGTACGTACGACTTACGGTCTCCATGAACGGTGCATTTCATTTCTTACCTCTAAATTATTATGTAATATAATAAATTAATGTATATACTGGATATATATGATATATATGGAATCTAAATCATGAATATAATTCTTGAGATAATGGATATTTGACTACGTGAACAACTTGTAAATATAAGAAGTTCATTTCGGACTCAAGTACCAATGATCGTTAAAATGACCGTTATAGACTTAAATAATAACATAGTATTCATGACATGGTAATAAATGATATAAAAGGAATAATGAACATGAAAAATGTTCTTAAGAAAGTATAAATTAAATCAAGTTTATTTTTCAAGAGATTAAAGAACGATCAAGTCAAGTCGGATACAAGGTATGGGACTTCGTCTCAATCTCCTTTCATTGAGGCATATTTTGTTTTATACACAACCTTCTTTTTATGGTGTATAAACCCCTTTTACTTTTACTTTTATCCAAAAGGAATCTTTTTTATACGAAGCATTTTACTAAATGACAAGAGGGAATGTTTTTGTCGTATGTATGCGACGACAACGACTTCTCCGTGACCATTATTTGAGTTTCGGCTTCCTCTTCAAGACATACCATTTTTAAAAAGAAAAATAAATACCATGTTTTACTCTTATTTAATTTTGGTATTGAAAATGGTTTTGATAATTTTTTTATTATATCAATGTTTTATTGATATCTTGTGATTGAAATGTGGAAATGTTATGTTTCCTTTATGCATGTTTTATGTGATAAAATTATGTTATGGTTCTTGGGAATTATTATGAAGACGGGTGGTTCCGTTATAAAATAAGGGAGGGTGATCCCGATATAGCTCTCCAATGCATTGGGTAATGCGAAGGAGTTAAACGTTAAGGTTTCTCCGAAGAGATTTAGGGAATATACAGTGATGGGTATTCCAAACGTAACCAAGAGGGATACTCCTTACGTATGAAAGTTATGAATGCCTCAAGTTACCATTATGTCTTATGATTTCTATTGTTTATTCATTATTTGATGAGGTATGTTAAAGTGCTTATGTTTTATGAGTAAATTATGATTTCATTGATTGTTATGTATACATGTACTCATGTTTCCTTTCTATATTTTTATATCCCTTACAGAGCTTTTTATGCTCATCCCATGTTTTTGAAATGTTTTTCACAGGTCAAGGGAAGGGTACATGATATGATGATAGTGTCAAGGAAGTGTCAAGAAAGAATCCATGTTTTATTTTAAATATGTTTCCACTGATGGGAAAAATGAATACTATCTTTTATTGTAACCACTTTGTTTAAATATGGGATGTAATGCATGTTTTATGATCTAATTCTCTAAAACTCTAAACCTGAAAAGATCCTCAATGTGTAATCTTGTAATAAATCAAGATTAAGAAAGATTTAAGGCTGGGGACTTATAGAAAATATCCATCATTATTTGGAAATTTTCCCCCTTGTACACATATTCAATTCCCACAAATGTAATACTATTTGGAAAACAAGCTAAATGTTATTCCATTTGAACTTCAAATTTCTCTTTCCTTTATTTGATAAGAGGTTTCATTAACCCTTTCAATTATCTACATTTTCAAGAAAATTATTTTGAACTGAACAACCCCTGATTTATGAGCATAAGTATAATTTTTTTATAAAATATTAATTAATGTGGATTATAATTTAATAGCCCATGATTTTGGAAGAACATTATGCTCGATAGCGGGTACAACATGCAAGACCAAGGTTAAATGAACCATGAAATATTGTTATATTACCTTTAGTTCATATTCATTATGTTTTCATACATGTAAAGGATTAAATGAATTATGATATATAGTTATAACGGACCATATAAATAGAAATTTATTGATAAAATCTTTTAATATAAAAACTCAATTTTTTTAGTGAGATTTTATTTTTGAAAATATCTTTTCTTCAAAAATAGTTTTTATTTTTTTATTAGTGGATACTATAATTAATTTCATTAAATTATAGAAATTATATTTGATAAAAATTATTAAATTTTTTATAATAATAATTTCAAAATTATCTTAGAATCACTTTTTTGGGATTTTCCTCAAATGATTGATTCTCTAGTGAATAGTGGAAGTATAATTTTTATTGAAACCTATCTTTTTCCAAGAATTTATAAAGATCATGATTATTTTGAAATAGATTAAAAGTAATATTAGTAATATTATATTATTATTAATATATTTTTTCTATAATAATTTTATGGATGATTTACCTATAAAAAATTTTTATAATTAAGGTGGCATTTATATAAAAAATAAATTTTTATTGCATTTTTGTATTTATCTAAATTTAATTTTTGAAAATTAATGAAATTGAATCTTTTTAAACAATTACCATATTTGGAATCGGTTTGGTTATACATTTTTCAAATATTTTCCTTTTATTTTTATGGATTATGAATAGTTATTATGGTAAAATATATCATATTAGTAAAGGGTAATTCATGTAATTAATGTTAAAAATAATGTGATGTGGCTTTAAAAATGCACAAAATCCTTGACTTAAAATCATTTTAGGTAATTAGTTCGTCCATAAGAATACCACATTTTAATATATGGAATTTTGGTTCTGTTTGAAATTAGTAATTACATTTATATTATTTTCAGAAATGAAAGTTCAAAAATGTCACTCACTTCCTTTGTATTTATTTTATACGTTAACATTGGTAAAATATTATTTAAGGAATAAACACAGGTGAATAATCTTTACAAAAATAATTTATTTTTATCATGTTAATTTGTTTTTATTTTTTATTGATTGGATAAGTTTATTAACTGCTTACAAAATAACGATACAATATTTATTCAATTAATATAAAAATAAATAAACTATTTTAATGATAATAAAAGAAATAAAATATGGATTACTAATTGTTTCCCATGATTTTAATGGACAAATATAACATATTGGTGATATTTTGAAGGATTTTATTCATATTATAATTTATTCTGATTGTTTTTAATTCCAAATTAGATGAATAGTGTAAAAAATTAAATTAATAATATTTAATGAAAATAATAATTAATTAAATTTTTAAAATTAACTTGAATGAGAAAAATGGGTAATATATGTTCAAAAATTTCTTTCCTTGTCCATTTATAGTCTATGATTCCTATTATGGTAACATTTATGACTCTTAGTTGGTAGAAAAATTTATTTTTTGGTAACTTTCAAATGGATTAACAAGGGTTTAAACTGAGAGATAATGGAGTTTTTTAAAAAAATTAAAATTTTTATTATACGACAGTAATTAAAGAAATAATCAACTAATATTCTAATTATAAATTTTTTTATACATTTAACAATGAAAAATAATATATATTAATTTTGAACTTTATAAAATACCAAGAATTTCCCTCTCCTCACATAGAAAAGGACTTCCATATGTCGTTTCTATATAACACATTGCGAAAACATCGCTCATGCTTACTATAACACCCCAAGATTTCATAGTACGTTATCTCATTAAAGTAATTCAATAGTTTGCGATACACGCAACGCCGAGTTCGAGTGCACCACAACTTACCACACAAACCATTCAAAAAGTGGTTATGAATATTATTAACTGCATTTTGAATCTTATATACTCTATATAATTTGAACATCCATATTATCTGGTTTTTAGAAATAAACTAAGAAGAAATTCATTTTTTCAGATAAAAGAAGTATTTTTCAAAAAATGAAATTTTACCACCATTTAATGATGATCCCTTTTTAAAACCCATATTTAACACTTTTATATATTATATTTAATGAAATTAAATTCTTATTTATAAAAGGGGTATAAAATTTTAGTTTGGATAAATATTTGGTACATTTCTGATAACATAAATATTTTGATGAATAGTTAAAAATACTAAATTTTAATAGAAAACTACATTTTTTATCAAAATAATTTATAGTGTTAAATTATGAATTTAAATAGTTGGATTTATAATTAGATTATATTCTTATCATTTAATACAATTTAGGTCATTATATTAAATTTATCATTAAATTTGACATAAACACATGTCAATCTTTTGATAGTTTTTACTTTTTAAAAACCCACTTTTTGGTTTTTACAACAAATATTAATTTTAAAATAATTAATGAAACATATATGTTTTTAAATTGGTAAAATAGAATTAATTTTTGAATTTAGAATATCAAAATTATCTTAGGGTGAATTTTTGTAATTTTTCTGAAAACATTCAATTTTTGAAGAATAGTGAAAAACATTGTGTTATTGTTTAAAACCAAATTTTTTTAAATAATTATTTATTATAGATAAATTTATTTTCAGTCAAAATATATATATAATACCTATATAAGTTCAATTTTATTCATTGGAGTCATTTTATAATAAAATTTTATGGATAAATTTTTATTGAAATTCTTACAATCTTTTACCCAACTTCTAGGAGCAATTGAAAATTTGCATAGAACCTAATTTTACCAATTCCGTGAATTGAATTTTAGAATTCTGAGAGACACGGCTGATATCAGTATGTAGAATTTCATTCAATAAGATAAAAATAATTTTTTGGTGAATAGTAACTTTTGATTTTTACTAACCACATTTAAAAGTAAATAGGGTGATTAAAGTTAAAAATGATATTATAATTACTCTAACACAAGTTCTAATTTAATTGGATAAGTTTATTTCGAATAAATCCAAACATAGAAATAAAATATGATCCTTTAGGTCCACTTAAATTATATTAGGATATTTATTATTATTTTATTTAAAGAAGAGTTAAAAGTGTTATATTCAAAGTTTAATTACTAAACCATTTGTAATATAGGCTTATACATAAGATAAATTAGACTATAAATTTTAATTATAAATATAAAAATATTTCAAAAAACATGGTATTTTATTTAATAAATTTGGACATTATATAATTTAATTTTTTTATGACACAATGATGATGCAGTAATTATCTTATTAATGAAAGAATCAAATAAATAGTATTATAAATATTAAAATAAATATAATTTAAAACAATTTATGACATAAAAAATTTTCTAGGTCAATATGACATGTTAGGGATGATTCAATGTATCCTGTTTGAAGTAATCAAGTTGTAATGATTTTCAAAAAAACAAAATACTAAATAGTGTCAGAATTGAAATAAATGAGTTTTTAAAACAAATATTATATTATTCAATTATATAATATTCCAAAAAATATAAGTTTAGGAAACAAGTATTAAATAGTATTATATGTAATTAATGAACCACTTGAGGTTCACTTGGAAGTTTATAGTATGCTTATTAACTATATAGTGTAAGAATACAAGAATACATGGTAAAAGTTAAACTATTTAACTAAGAGTTAAATCTAAAAGGTAAAGCTAATATGGTGACCAAATCCGATATAAAACATATATTTGGAGTTTTTTTGACCCATTTTGACCTTATCCTAGAAATAAATCATTTTTGAGACATCAGAAACCAAAAATTATTTTATTATAAAATAATATTTCACGCATTTTCTAAAGTTACCCTCACCTCTATTATAAAAGGTTACTTCCCCTCCTCTCAAAATCACACCTCCAAAGCCATTTGGATTGGCCAACCCCTTCCCAAATATCCTCAAAACTTATATCAAATAAAAATAGAGTCCTTACATTGATCCAAAATCAAACCTAAGGAGGCATTTTGATCAACACAAAACGAAACACCCGAAAAAGAGGTAATAATTTCACCACCCTCTTTCAAGATATTTTCTTCTTCCACTTCCTCTTTCTATGTTATTTACATATCAAAATAATAACTCCTGTACATCCTAAATAATGTGATGTAATTATAAATATGATACCACTATATTCATTATTCTATCCATCCTATAAATGACAAATTCACCGTATGTGTGTAAGTACGGCTTACCGTCTCCACGTCGTGGTGTAGTTTGTTATTCAAACACATTATTTTTTGGATTTGTATAATAATGAGTATAACTGATGTAAATAATAAATATAACATGTTAATTATTCTGTATATATGATATACCATACAATTACATATGATTTCATCATCAATATAATGATACTGTCGCTCGTGCGTACATACAGATTATTGTTTCCATGATGCGATGGGATTCCTTTCCATGTTCACCAATCAATGATGATTATAAAAATATATATTATTAATAAGTATGTACTATTTGACATAATGATGCTACTGGAGATATATATATATATATATATATATATATATATATTTCTACTTACATATATCTTATTCACATAGTTTTGTTCAATATGATATGAAAATGGAAACAATATTTATGCATATGTACGACCTACCATCTCCATAAATGGTGTTTTACATTTCATATATATTTCTATTATAAATATTTAAATAATAAATATATATGATTTATTATCCATTTACATGATTCAAAAGAGAGTTTTCAATGGGATTAAGTGTCTTTTTTATTAAAAAATATTTTTAAATGTTTTAAAGATTTATTCTTCTAAACGTTTCTCATTAATGTCCATGTTTTCAAAATGATTTTAAAAATTTATTTATATGAACATGATTGTTTTAAAATGTTAATTCCTTTAAAATGTTTCAATGTGGTATGGAACATAGTGATTCAAATCTATCTTTTAAATGTATTCCATTATAAATTTTGTGTCTTTTAAATTATTTCAAAATAGAAATATATATTTCTCTCAAAAAAAATTTAATTTTGTCTATGTCAACATCCCTTGAGGGATTCTATACTTTTTTGAAGTTGATTTATTATGATACAAATCATCCAAATTGTATTTAAGGTTTTGTGATATTTTTTACTGTCAATGTGTTATTTTAATACCATTCATGGTTTATAGTAAATGTATTGACATTTAATATGCTAGTTTTAATAGGAATGTTGATGTTATGTTTCACCCTTTTCATATGAGGAATATATTGGACTTAGTAAGTGATGGGTGGATCCCCCTATAGCTCCTAGGTGCATCGATAAGTCTCATAAGTCTATTAGATGTTGAATTGGCCGAGGCCTTTCTCAATTTTTATATATGGTATTGGTTGAGGCCTTAATCATTTTTAGACGTCTTGGCTGAGGCCTTGACAAATTTTTTTGGAATATCCCACATTATACATTCCATCATTATGAAAATATTATTGATGGTTCATGTGGTTATTCTACTAGTAGAATACCAATGACTATGTTTTATTATGGCATTATTTACTCATCTCATATTCCTTCAATAAAGTGTTCATGTTTATTATTTGTAAAGACATGTGTTTTAAATTATTCACCATGCCTAATGATTATGTTATCTTTCTCTGTATTGCATTCCCTTACTGAGCGTTTGAGCTCACCCCATTCTTATGTTTTATTTTCCTAGGATTCCAAGAATTGTATTATGATTGATAAGTAGGGTTAATCTAGGGTATTAATGGAGTTATAAAAGGATTATTTCTGTTGGGTTTTATTTTCTAAGGTGTAATGTAACATTATTGTATGTAATCTATTTTCCGAGACTGCTAATCTTATCATTCCTTTGGTACTTTATTCATTGTATCATGCTAATATTTTGTAATAACGAACTGAATCTAGGTAAATGGGGTTGGGGTGTTACAGTTGGTATCTAAAGAAGTTTAGCACAAACCCTAAAAACTAGATTTAGATAAACCTTGATTAGAGAAGCTTACCCTAAGATTGAATTTGAGGATTAGTATAGAATAACTTCTTATAATTTTTGGTAATGTAAAGATTTTGTGTATTTTCTTGGAAATACATCCTTGTCTGAATACATGCGGGTAGAGGAGACTCGGGCACAGATGTGCCTAGGAGTGAGAAATCCGACAAGGAGTTTTGAGCTTGACCCGGGGTATCCTGGTACATGATAATGGGCCTTGTTTCACTCTTGGTTATGACACTCCTAAGGTATATTATTTGGATAATCCACATTTTTTTTACAATCCATTATATAGCATTTATGAGTATATACCTCCTCAATGAAAACATTTTTATGATTATGGATTATATCCATAAACTTTTCAATTTATATTAAGTGTTTTATAAGTTTTTAATTATGTGTTGTGATTCATAAACTAAACTATTGTATGCCATTTTTTAAAAATGGTTAGAAGGAATGAAAATTCCAAAAATATTCAAGATCGAAAGATTAAGAAGGGTCATATCATTCATGGTATTAAGCCAACATTTAAATGGGTAATAGTCTCCCATATATTATTATCATATGAAAAAATCGTATCATCTGTAAAAAAGATAAGTAAACAATTCTCTAAATCTTATGGATTTGAAGGGAAGCAAGAGAAGAAAAGGATGGAAGAGAGAATGATGGATAAATTGGAGAGGGGAAAGAAAGATTTTTCCATATGTGATAACTGTGCAAAGAATCACCTTGGTAAATGCTTGAAGGTAATTGGAGTTTGTTATAAATGTAGAGATAAATGCCACTAATTTTTTGATTTCAAGGGTAAGAAAAATGTTTCAAATGTAAAAAGATTAATATACAAGGAGTTGGGACAAAATGTGAATCAATGTCCAACTCATTAGAGTATACCACAAATGATGATACTGGATAATATTTATGTTATGATACAACCAAAGATAATGATGAATGATTTGAGTTCTTATGTTGTTATTAAATTATTCTTCCATTTGAGTATTTTAAAAATGATGTACATTTTATAAGAATTATAGTGTATATAAGGATTGTACTATAGTACTATTTCATTAAGGTCATGAGATTGTGTGGAACCAAGAAAAGTGACTAAATAGCAAGTTATAATTTTTAGAAAATACATGGCTGAGGAAATATAAACCTTAACATAGTTTTGGTACCGAGGTAGTGATTTTGGAAAAATATGTGATTGATTTGGATAAATTATATTGGATATTCTTAACTACATTGAAACTAATTAATGATTTGAATATTGCATCCCTGTAAGAGCTTACAAAATTTTTGGATATAAGGACAATATCCCAAATTCTATAAGGAATTAGGGATAGTGAATGTAATCAATAAGGTTTTATGGTAATTTAGGGTATTACTATGTTTTAAAAGAATAGATGATGAAGGTATTCACAAGTCATTACATGGAGAAAAGAATCTTCATTGTGTATGACTTCTTTATAAATTTTGGAATGTGAGTTTGGGCATAAGTATTTTGAATAATACTAAAGGTTAGAATGGAATACGATTGACATTAGATACTATTGTTAAGGTTAAATAATTTCTTATCATAATTTTTTTATTGTTATGAAAAGGACAACTCGAAGCTCCTGTGATAACCCACCGCGTCCAGCAAGGATGTGTTACATGAACCTACAACCGAAGGGTGACAAGGGTAATCACCTACAACTAGATTTCGTGATGTCCGTGTTTGTATAATGTAGTTTTTTTAAATAGTCTGACAATGAATTATAAATTAATTATTTTTGGAACCCTATACGATTAGGATAAATAGAATATTTTTTAATTCTATTATCTTTTAGAGTTAAAGATGAGTTTGTGGTTAGAAATAGTTGAATGATGAAACTCTACTCGTGAAGAATATTATTTTCCTCTTATTCTATGAATCAATTAATTCTTAATTTTTATGGAAGGGATCTTAAAACAGAAAATGTGTTATTCTAATACCTTATGTTTTGTTGAATAAATTATATTTTAAATCATTATAGATTGATGGCTTTGAGGACCTTAATTTTACACTTGTTTGTGATTGATGACCTCAATCACTCCCTATAAATATTTAATTTTTTCCTCTAATTATGTGTCTATAATTTCCACTAATGTTCTCTTAATCGAGATCATAATTTGGTGGTGAATTTTTCATTCCCTGTGCCTCTTATTAAGACTAGATTTTATTAAACCAATTCCCAATGTTTGTTTTCCACAAATTGATTTTTCTATTTTTAACCTGTTATTTTTGAAGAACAATTTCAAATTGTGAGGTAACAATTTTTTGAAGGAGGGGAGAATTTAACACCCCATGATTCCATCGTACATTATCTAATTAAAGTAATTCAATATCTTGCGATACACGCAACACTGAGTTCGAGTGCGCCACAACTAATCAAACTAGACATTCAAAAAGAGTTTATGAATAGTATTAACTAAATTTTTAATCCTATATACTCCATATAATTTTAACATCCATATTATGTTTTTCTTTGATATAAAATAAGAACGAATTCATTTTTTTAGATAAAAGAAGTATTTAAAAAAAATGAAAATTTACCGCCTTTTAATGAAGAACCCTTTTTAAAACCAATATTTGACACTTTTATATATTCAATTTAATGTAATGAAACTATTATTTATAAGTGTAACTTAAAAATTTAGTTTGGATAAATTTTTGGTACTTTTCTGATAACTTTCATATTTTGATGAATAGCTAAAAATACAAATTTTAATTGAAATCAAATTTTTTAATCAAAATTATTTATATTATTCAATTATACATTTGAATGGTTTGGAATTATAATTATATTATATATTTATCATTTAATACAATTTAGGTCATTATAAGTTATCACTCATTTAAATTTGAAATAAACACATATTATTATTTTGATTGTTTTTACTTTTTAAAAACCAAGTTTTTGGTTTTGAAAACGAGAATTAATTTTAAATTTATTAATTCAACTTATATGTTTTTAATTTAGTAAAATAGAATTGATTTTTGAATTCAGAATATCAAAATTATCTTAGGGGGAATTTTTGGTATTTTTCAGAAAACATTAAAATTTTGATGAAGAGTGAAAAACACTGGGTTATTATTTAAAACCGACTTTTTATTTAAATAATTATTTATTTTACTAAATTAATTTCAAACCAAAATAGATATATAATATCAATATAATTTAAATGTAACTCATTGGAGTCATTTTATAAAAAAATTAGATGTATAAATTATTCTTCAATTTTTACCTTCTTTTATCCACCTTCTAGAAGCTTTTTCAAATTTGTGTAAAACATAATTTTACTGCTTTTGTAAATTGAATTTAAAAAACTCGGGAGAAATGGTTGATATTAGTAAGTAAAATGTGATTTAATAAGATGAAAGTAATTTTTTTGAATAGTAAGTTTTGACTTTTATTTACCACGGTCAAAAGTAAATATGGTAATTAATGGTATAAATGATATTATAATTACCCTAAAAAAAGTCCTAATTCTATTGGATAAGTTTATTTAGACCAAAAAAAATCTTAGGAAAAAATAGGATCCTTTAGGTCCACTTGGATTAGATTAGGATGTTTATTTTTATTTTATTTAATGAAGACTAAAATGTGTTAAATTCAATGTTTAATAAAAAATATTTTTAATATATAGTTACACATATGATAAATTTGATTATAAATATTCATTATGAAGCTAAAAAAATTTCATATATCATGTTATTTTATTTATATTTTTTCATCATTAAATAATTAAATTTATTTATGACACAATGATGATACAGTAATTACCTTCTTAATGAAAGATTCAAATAAATAGTATTATAAATATTAAAATAAATACAATTTCAATGTTTTTATGACATCAATGAATTTTCTAGGTTAATATGAAATGTTAGTATTGATTCAATATATCTTTTTTTAATTAATAAAGTATTGATTACTTTCAAAAAAACCAAATACTAAATAGTATCAAAATTGATATAAATGCGTTTTTAAAACATATATTATATTATTAAATTATATAATATTCATAAAAATAAAAGGTTCATAAAAACATAAATAATATTATATATGTCATTAATGAACCACTTTAGGTTCTCTTATAATTTTATAGTGAGTTTATTAACCATATAATGTAAGAATACACGAAGACATAGTAAAAGTTAAAATATTTAACTAAATGTTAAATCTAAAAGATAAGATTAATATGGTGAGCTAAACCTGTATAAAACCTGTTGGATGAGTTTTCTCCCACCCATCCCCTCCTTATCCTAGAAATAAATTATTTTTGATCCATTATTAAGTGAAAATCATATTATTTTAAAATAATATTTCAAGCTTTTCCTAAAGTGACCGTCACCTCTCTTATAAAAGGGTACTTTCACTTCTCTCAAAATCACACCTACAATGCCATTTGGGTCAGCCAAACCCTTCCCAAATAACCTCCCAACATCCCTCACATAATATTATAGTCCTTACATTGATCAAAAATCCATCCTAAGTATCCCTTTTGATCAACTCAAATGGAAACACCAGAAGATGAGATAATAATTTCACCACCCTTTTTCAAGTTCATCTCTTCTCCCACTTCCTCTTTCTTTGTTGTTTCCATGCCAAATAAATAACTCTAGTACCTACCACATATTGTTATATTATTATAAATATGATACAACCATATTCGTTATTCTATCCATCCTATAAATGAAAAAGTCACCATACATGCATACGTACGGTTTACCGTCTCAACGTCATGGTGTAGTTTATTATTCAAACAATTCATTATTTGTATAGGTATAATAATGCATATAACTTATGTAAATAATAAATATAACATGATAATTATTATTTATATATTATATAAAATTAAATTACATATGATTTGAACATTAATATAATGATATTTTTTGCTCGTGCGTATGTACGGATTACCGTCTCCACGACGCGATGAGATTCACTTTCACATTCAGAATTCAATGATGATTATAAAAATATATAATATTAATAAGTATGTAATATATGACATAATAATTCTACTGGATATATATATATATGTTTGTGTGTGTGTGTGTGTACTTACATATATCTTATTCACTTAGTTCCGTTCAATATGATATGAAAACGGAAACCACGTTTACACGTACGTACGACCTACCGTCTCCATAAACAGTGTTTTCCATTTCATATATATTTCTATTATGAATATTTATATTGTAAATATATATTATATATAAATCATGTTTTATATTATGTAATTATTTAAATCATGATCTATGTGATACAATCTAGAATAACAAGTTAAAACACGTACGATAAAGAAAGCGTTTATGACCCAAAATGTAAATTTAACATGATGATTATTTCTAAATGGGTTGTATAAATTCATAAAGGAATAATGTATGATATCATGTATATTAATATGGTTCTGGTATAATTTAATAACATAATAAGGTCATTATAATGGAGGTTAAATGTACCCTCAACTAGAAGAAAGTATAAGGTAAGAGTTAATTCCTCAATCCCATTATAATTCAAGACTGTTTATGGGTATGTTTTTACAGGGACATATTTCTTATCCTTGTCATTGTTTCATAAAAAAGTTTTCAAATGGATTATTTTTATGGGACTCTTTTATTATAACATTATTTTAAATGTTTTAAAGTTTTATTCTTCTAAACCTTTCTCAATAATGTCCATGTTTTCAAAATTATTTTAAGGATTTATTTATATGGAATTGAATGTTTTAAAATGTTAATTACTTTCAAAAGTTAAAAGTGGTATCAGATACTTTGATTTAAAACAATATTTTAAATGACTTCCTTTATAAATTGTGTTTCTTTTAAATGATTTCAAAATATAAAGATATATTTCTCCAAAAATGTTTATATTTTATTTATGTCAATAACCATTGATGGATTTTAAACTTGTTTGATGTTGATTTATTGTGATAAAAATCATCCATTATATATTGAATCTTTTATCATATGTTTTACTATAGATGTGTTAATTTTATACCATTATTGGTTTATAGATAAAGTTTTGACATTTCGTATGCTATTTTTAATAATAACGTTGACGTAGTGTTTCATCCTTTTCATATGAGGAATGTATTGGAATTATTAAATGATAGGTGGAGCTTGTTATGGATCCTCCATGCATTCGTAGGTCTCATGAGACAATTAGATGTGGAATTGGCTGAGGCCTTTCCCAATTTTGATATATGGTTTTGGCCGAGGCTTTAATCATTTTTAGATGTCTTGGCCGAGGCCATGAAAAAATGTTTCATAATGTCCCACATTATACATTACCTCATTATGAAAATATTATTTATTTATCATGTGGTTATTCTACTTGTAGAATACCCATGACTATGTTTTATTATGGAATTATTTACTCATCTCATATTCCTTCCTTAAAGTGTTAATATTTATTATTTTTAAAGGTGTGTGTTTAAAATAATTCAACAAGCCTAATGTTTATTTTATCCTCCACTATATTTCTTACCCTTACTAAGCATTTGAACTCACCCCTTTCTTATGTTTTTTTCATAGGATTCCAAGAACTGTATTATGATTGATAATAAGGGTTAAGCTAGAAGATTAATGGCATTCTTGAAGGATTATTTATGTTGTGTTTTATTTTCAATGGTTTAATGTAACATTCATGTATGTAATCAATTTTCCATGACTGTTATATTAATTTTACTTTCATGAATAGATACCTTGTAATAATTCTAATGTATTAAAATATTGCACCAATTCTTGGTAACTGTGGTTGGGGAATTACACTTACGTACTTCTTAACGTCTCCACATAGTAGTGTAATGCATTTTCAATGTAATTGTACATCTGTGGTTAAAAATATAAAACTAATTTATCTATATAATATTTGTTAAATAATTATTCTACTATAATTATAATATCATATATACCTTATTACCATTCTATACAATGGAAAATGATAATGTCACTCATGTATACTTGTGGAAACTACCTCCACGAAGCGATGTGATTCATTTTTTATAATTTATATGGATAATATTAATAATATATTTAAATAATATATATATATATATTTATATGAAATAAATAATATAATAATGATTTTAGAAAAGTGATTTATTTTTTACCAATCTTTAATTCTATTCTCAAAAATGTAAAAATAGTGTTCATGTATACGTATGGTATGCTGTCTCCATGAACGATATAAATCATTTTTCAATATCAATATTTTATGGATGACTATAAATATCTATTTATTGAATATATATTATATTTATATGTTGATTAAAGTTATTTTGATGATTGAAACATGATCAAATAGAATATATCAAAGCTACATATTCAAAAAATACATGAAAACGAAGAAATTAACACCCAGAATAATTAAAATAACAAAAAAAATTGAACGAATGGGAAAAAAATACTACAAATAGAGCATATAATATATATATATATATGCTTATGTTACATACTTTTAATAAGTATAAAATTATTATATTTGATGTTAAAATCAATTATTAAGATTACAAAATTTAATGTAAGGTGTTTCTAAACCCAATTTTTATTCATTCGGTTAAATCACTTCATCTTTGATTATATTATTAAAATATTATTTATAAAATAGAAACTTTGGATTTATTTTTAATTTTAAATTTTTTTTAGGATTTATATTTTTTACACATAATCACATCAATGATTAATTCCCAAATCCTTTATAAAATCGTTGCAAGGGATTTAAGGTCAGGTTCCATTCATTAACTCCCATTTTAATGATATTCACCAAATTCAATTTATATGGTGTATGTACTTAACCTTTTATATTATACATCATAATAATATTAATATTCATTATATTTAAAGATTTATTTTCTATTATTTTATTTGTGATTATGGTTCAAATGTTACCAAAGTGGTAAGGGTTTATTTCACAATTTCATCTTTATTTAAAAATGAATATCTCTAAGTCTCAAAAAGTGGAATGATTTAATAATTATATGGTAAAAAAATAATTTTTTTTACCCTATAGTTTTTTCTATATGTTACATGTTTCCTTTAATTTTCCACTCTATAAGTACCCATGATACCAAAATATTGTTTTTAAGGAAAACCAACTTTGTTTTTCTACTCGAGAAGTAATATTTTTCTTCTATATCATTATTTTAAATAAAATAATTTAAATAATGATTTGAATATTAGAAAATTATTTATTAATAAAAATACTATAAATGTTTTTCTTTTTAATTTTTTTAAAGGAATCATCTTTGATATTTTTTGAATAAGTTACCTTTAGACAATTTATAAAAAATGTGAACAGAATCTTTGTTTTAACATACACTGTACGAACAGATTATCCCACCATACTAACCACTTATTACGTTGAATATTCCTTTAAAATATTCCATAGTTATTTTAAAATAAAACATTTTTTTCTAAATATTCTAGAAGTTTTAGTTTTTAAATGTACAATTCTAAGTGAAAAGGGTGTTTTCCCCAATTAAGTTTTTAATGATCATTTTATTATATTGTTATTCATTAAGGAAAAACCTAACAATATTTTAATTTTTCTTTAATATAAATATTTTATATTGATACCATATATATTGTTTATTTTATTGGTTTATGATTAGTTTTAGAAGGAATGTATTGATATTCTGAATAAAAGTTCATCATATACTAGATATGTTTTGTTATAAGAAATATTGTTTATGTTGTATTGTTCATTCATATGATGAATTCATTACACATAGTTTGTGATAGGAAGGGACCATTATATCCTCGTAATGCTTCGTTATGGCTCATGAGACATACTGGTTATGGTATCTAGTGAATTATTTTTCAATTTAGCTAAAATGTCTAGTAACGAGGCCTTAATAATAACTTTATGTGGTCCAGAATTATACATTCCGTCATTATAAAATTAGTAATTGATGTACATGAGATTATTTGAACTGTTATAATTTTTACTGAATATTTTTCAATAATATGTGATAATATATATGTAATTATTTCATTATTAATGATCCATATGGTATTGTTTTTCCTGCTCATGTTATAGATTAAATTTAATGGATTTTCATTTATTTAACTTTCTATATTTTTATTACTTATTTACTCATTCCATATTCCATTATATTTAACCCTATGTTACAATATGACATTAGAATTTATATTTTAGCTTTTTATAGGATTTAAATAAGGAATCAATCAACGAGTTCAATTAAGTTGAATAATTACTGTCATTTTGTTTTATATTTCACTTAAAATGATAAATACTAATATATATATATATATATATATATATATATTTATATATATATTACCAAGAAAACAAAATATTATGTCTTTAAGGTTGAAATGACTTATATCAGAATCAACTATAATAAATTAACCATAAAATATAGGCTATTGGGATCACATTATTTAAAATCTCTATTTTCATTGGCACTTCACAATCCTTGTTTTTATTTGATGATCAACACCTTTCTCTCTAGATCTTAGATTTCACAAGAAAACAAAGATAATTATTCCCTTAGTAGTAGATTTTGTCCCTCAATTTTATTGATACACCAATTTAATTTTCTTCAAATAATGGTGGAATAATACCTAAGTTGTTTAAAATCAATATAATATTTTATCAATTCATCCACACACTACAAATCTCTATTGATTTGAATTCTCCTTTCCCTACACATTTGAACGAGATCCTCTATAGTAATAATGCATGACCAAAATAGGATTTCCTCTTATCTATAGTACATACCTTAGAGGAAATAAAAAAATTATATGATGTATAATATGTATCAGAAAAGATGAATGAATTTGAACCTCATTAGTTTTTCCATTCATTAGAGGGGTAATAGTTGAACATGCATTTTTAATCTGGTCCACTATCATCCCGAACCAACCTGTTGTTCCCCATTTGTGTTCTAATTCCCAAGGGTCTCTATTTATATTATCTACTGCTCAAATTATATTGGTTTAATCAAAATACCATGGATTTAGATTGATTTTTTCTCCCATGTTTGAAATTTATGTCATTTAAGTTGGCTCTATCCCCGATTGAATTCCATCTAGTCTGAACACTCATAATGGGTGATGCGTCATTCCAACCCAAACCATTTCTCCCATATTACTCAATATAAAGTGGAATGAGTAGAGCTATTCTTCTCCTTATTTTCAACACAAGTCATAGCACACATCCACTTGGGATTTATACTTCACTCTTTTCCCATATGATTGAATTTACCTATCCCCACAAGTAGGGATACCTCTATATTCTGGGAAATATAACTTTAAAATCCACTGTATTCGATGGTCCACACTTCATTCCCATAAAATGTATAGACATCTTGTATTTGGGATAGCCTATCATAGTAGTGATCCTATTATTCTTCCTTAATTACTTCAATTAATATCTATTTTTCAATATTCTAGCTAGATAGTTAGTCCCATTGCTGACTAGTCAATGCTACATGACCAAAAACAAAATCATCCAGGGATGTTCGTTCATATTTTCTATGAAAAATAACATTACCCCTTTATTATCTGCATTATAGAATTTTAAACTAAAATTCATAGCCCATATTGCAAGAATTATAATGGAATGGTTCTTTAAATCCTTTCCCAAGATGATGTTACCCTATGGTATAACCTATGAACATAAAATGGATCCTCGGAATTGTCCATGCTTTATAAACTTAATCAATGTACACCTCTCTCTAATAATGTTAAGGTTGAAATAGGCTTATTTTTCCCAACCTTCACATTAGATTTTTATTACCAAACTATTACTCAAGGACCTATCTTTGTTCAAACCTCTATGACCTTGAATTGTATGTAACTTTATGGTCTAACCATCATTACCCTAAATAGTATTCCACTCTTATTAGAATTATGATTTAATGTACCCTATAAACCCCAAGTGAAAATCTATTCATGTAATTGTTATCTCCATGACTAATAAAATTGTCTTATCCAATAAACATGTCCAAGAACACTTAGCTGAAACATTTAGCATATCTTAGCCCATGATCTATGAGATTAAACTGGTAGCACATCATGGTCTATGTTTTATGACCAGAAATTTTTAAAACATTATGGTTTAATCCCTATAAAATTATGCTAGTAGAAAAACCCATTCCAAGATGTATGACCTTAAATAGGTAGTATATCCTAGTTTTATATCTATAACCATAAATTTTAACTCATATAGTATACTTTTCATGAGTAAATATTCCCGAATAAAGATGAAAAAATGACCATAAGGATGAAAATACCCATATGGAATATGGAGAAAAATACAATCCTTCTTACACTATGTTTTCCCTATGACATGTGAAAAATAAAATTAATGAATTTAAAAGACACAGAGCATGTAAATATCATCATTTGACCCTAGAAAATGGTGAAATTTTCTCATAGAAGCCACTAATTTGAGAAAACGTTAGATCCAATACCTTACCCCTTTCCCCTCTTAATTTCCTATCTATATATTGTTAAACACTATGCCCCCTACTCACCACCTGATATTAAATTGTATGATATACCCTAATCACATGAAATAAAAATATATGATATTTGTATCCTCTCCCAAGATAGAATCATGGGTACCGTATTGGCCCATGTCCATGTTTCACCATGGGTATTCATCATCTACCACACATTTTCTAAAACTAGATGTGTATTTACTGACATTATATGGGATATGTAGTGATTCCTTGACTCACTATCTTAGGACCAACAATGTATTCTTTGGTACACTTGAGACATTCACTAGAATTCTTCCCTTGGTGGACCTTGTTAATATCTAGATTTTTTGTGGGCTGTAAAAACCGTCTCACTATATCTATTACCTTAAAATGAACGACCACATGGTTCTTATCATGTGACCCTAAAAGGAACTTCCCCATGGTCCTTGTCACATAACAATATGGATCAAGGAACATTACCCTAATAGGCACTCCCCTATTTCAAAAAAACATAAAAGTAAATTATGAATTCTTGGAGACCACTAATATCCTCCTAATCACATGATCGAGCCTCAATTTTATGTCTTACAATGAATTGGAATTTGTTCCTGTCTCACTCGTTTTCATGATTTATTTCCATTTAGTGTTCACCATCGATATTCTTGATGCAAGATGATGAGTAATTAAGGGTCTTGAACTCTTATTGAGTATTATTGTCCTTCATTGGAAAACTTTTCAACCCCTTGAATGGATCTGAACCGATCATTCATGACCCTACAGTCTACACTACTATAAATACACATGTCCACAATAGGATCGCTTATCACATTAAGTGCATTCTCTAGGATATCTATTTACATCCTATATAAATGCAATCCTATATACTGATGGGATATAAAAAATTTATCTCACCACCCATCTAAGGAACACACCATGGATGATATATTTTAGTAGAATAGTCGTGAAACCCATGTTTCCAACATGGTCAATAGTTATCCCAAAAGAACCATCCCACATCATTTATCGATACAAATTATTGAGGTTTTAATTTATCTATATACACATTCCCTAATATAATGAAGAAATATAAAACACTTATTTTTGTTTCCTTTTGCATCTTACACATCGATAGACAATATCAAATCCATATAGCAACACCAAATCGGTTCCCAAACCCCATGGGTCCCAAATGTGATTGATGCAGCATTTCAATATTGAACCTTAATCCCCAGTCATGATTTATATTATAATTGTGTAGTATAATGCTATCCTATTATTTCTCATGCTATGCATGGATCAAATTATCTTATAGATTTTTTACTCTTATGTTGTTTTAGTATTATAATGATATAGATTTAAACAGGATAAACTATGGAAAACGGAAATACTATTCACAAGGGTGTAAAAAACCAATGAGGAATGTCATACCTTACTTAAGTCTCTCCATTATTATAAAATGAATCCCAATGGATAGACCTATGTGATGTACTGCTCCTGATCAAGCACCCTATTTTGGGTTTCCATAAGGACCTGTCATCTTTTTCACATCTCCATAATATCTTTATCATCCATAGGATAGGCCTAATTTGATCATACATACACATATCCATGTTCAATCATATACACTGTATCAAAGAATAATTCCCCTGATACCTCTACATTAATCATTAAAAAAAATTCCATTAGCTCACTAATGGTTTCTTCCATTATGTTTAAAATCGCATTATGGTGGTTTTCTTGCTTCTCCACCTAGTTTAGATCTTATATTTAATCACACAATTTGAGTTTAAATACATGTATATATACCAAACCAAGGAATTTCGAAACACTTACCACTCCACTTTCACCCACTCAACTAAGAAGTCACATTCTAAGGAATGAAGAGAGTAGTAGTCCACAACAGTAGTTCTAACATTCAAAATCAATATGAGAAGTGACCCATCAAGCTAACGATATTAACACATAGAGTACTAGTGATAATGTTTTGGATTCTCCTCCATTACCTATGATTAATCATCTGGTTCTTGTCAAAAAATTAGGAACCAGAATACTCGATAAGTTTAGGTATTTTAGTATAGTAATTAGTTAAGGTTTCGAATGACATGGTGGAAGGATCCTCTTCATGAATCTTCTATGATGGGATGACCTAAAAATAAAGAGGTATATTTTCATCATCTAATTAATCATTAACAGTCACTTATTATCAAACTAAAATCTTCACTAGTTCTTCAACTGTATCTACTAACGAGGTGAGTTGTTCTTCCTAGATTTGGGTCTGATCCTCCAATGTAGCTAACTCCTTTGAGCTCGGACTGATAACTTGTATAAGCATCAGATCCCCAGAACATGGAATCAAGTCTAGCCATAGGGCAGATACATCCAAAAAACTATATAAAAAATGGTGATTAAATAAAACTACTTTACTGGTTAGGTAAAATGAAACACATGTGATAATGACATACATGATGTGAAGGAATGGATGATGCCTATCATTATCACCCCATTGACCACCACAACATGGGTGGATACGTCCCAAACTAATAGTTCTAGGAACAAGTCTTCTAAAGTGATTTACACTACTATAGACCCCTCTATTAAAGTTAGAACCCTATCAACACTACTATGTCATCAGGGGTTTCATAATTAGGATAAGTACAAAAGGATAAGGGGCAGTTAGTGGAGATTAAAACAAGTATCTCAGAAAAAGGAAATGGTTTAGGTCAAAGTAATTCAGAGTTTACCGTATGGATATAAAAATATTCACTTAGTAGGTTTTCCCTAATGTATTTATTCACTATTAGATAGATCCAGTGGAAAAATTATAGGGTGAGGCACCCATAAATGATTAAAAGTATATGGTAGTTAGTAGCCTCTAATTTGGGATTCTTTATTGATTCCCCCACCAATGACGTTAGGGAATAATCAATGATGGGATCATCATCAGACATATAGAAACCATACCCCTCCAATATAGAGGCCTCATTATCCTTTAAAATTGTTTCCTATATAAAAAACATGATTTATTAACCCTTAAAATTCAATCGTGGAATAAAAATTGTAAGTTTAAAACTTACCACTCTGAAGAGTACCTCAGTCAATTCATCCTCAAGAGAGACTTACCTACCTTACAAAGAACTTTACTTCTTAGAAATAGTTCCCTAAGACTCTTCTTCATCAGATTACTAAAATGTGGTGTTGCGATTTTATACCTATTGAGTTAGTGCTTCAGAGATAGTTTCAACTACATTTTCCCAACCAAGAATGTCTTACACCCGATTAGTGAATAGAATATCATACCAGAACCATTATTCCAAGGAGTCAATGTCTTTTAGGTATTTTAACATCTCCCCATAGTCAACTTGAGTGAAAATCCTGGTGATATTGGGATTTGGCTGCTCAATCCAATATTTGGATAGCCACATCCACAACATCTCCATCATCTAGGATAGAGAAAATGTGTTCTGTGATGAAAAAATCTTGGGATAAATTGTATAATCTTCCATGAGTACTTGATAGAAAATCTCTTCAGTTGAGCCTCTCAAGTCATCACTACTATAACCTAATACTACTGTAACTTTTGAAGGAACTCTACACCACCAGAAACACTTTCCCCAGGGGCCCTGGCTGAAGGTGGTGGAACGAGAGATACTAGAAACCCTTCCACAATCAGTACAACGTAAAAAATAATCCTTCATGTGTGGAGTGCTCCTATGATGGAATATCATTGCTTTTTTTAATTCCCCGGAGGTTCCTCTAAAAGTACCACTCACTTCACTTAATTCCATAGGATTTTTCCTAGATGCATCACCACCTAATTCTTTTCATGATTCTTTATAATACTAGTAGTGGTGTTTTCTAGTGGAATTATGTTGAATCAACCATATCCATCACTCATTAACATTACAAAAATACATTGAATGACATAAGGGGGTCTCTCAGCATTGAACCCCATGTAAAAATGTTCCACCATTTGTTGATTGCAACTAAACTTCCTAGAGAATCCTACTGGGGTATATGGTTTTCCACATATATGATCATTAAAACATGCAACCAATGCACTGTATCAAAATGTCTGCTATTATTATATTTTATCAATAGTTCCTTCAACATCATTGATCATTTCTATAGATGTCTTCATAAATTAATGTTACCAACATTTCCAATGTAGGCCACCACATAGAATTCATTGAGTGATGTCGGAAATACCCTAGTGATGTTGAGGAGGTTAGGTCTGAATTTAGTTCTCAGGGGTAAGGGAGTTTTAAAATTAATTCCCCCATTGAACTGTGTTTTGATCCATCTTTATAATAACTAAAAGAGGTTATAGATACACCTAAACATATCTTTCCTCATGATATTCCCTAATTGTTCATACAATTTGGCCAGCATTATGATGGTGAGATTGAACTATTTTTAAAGTATAGGATTAATACCATCACCATGGTTCTAGGGAACCCTCCAAAATTTTTATCTATGATAGGTAAAAAAATCCCCACTCAAGTACTTTCTCATAATATAGAATGTATAACCCTCATGTTTTTTTACTATGTATTGTACCATCACTCCTCATATCGATCTTCTCCTAGAGTGAGCCAATACGATTATATCATTATCTAATGAAGTGAACCAGAGAATTTATTGGGTTTTTCTATGATATAACCCTTATTAATGATCATGGAATTGCCTAGACATGTCTTAATGGGAATGTTTTGAAGGATGGATATATGATGTGAGAGAATCTCTATCAATTTTTCTTAAAAAATCATAACCTCCATCAGTGTATAGTCTATACCTCCCAAGTGTTGGTAGATTGGAAGAACACATTATATTTGAATATTTCCAGGGTGATCATATCAATATAGTAAGGATAAAAAAACATGTCCCACATCCCTATAATAAAGGTGTATGTTTTTGGTGCCTGGTGAGAACCTTCTGAGATGCTTCAGAAACAAATTTATGTGACTGTAGAAGTGGAATTAGTAAGTAAAAACTACATCATATAGTCTGATATGGTGTTTTTTCTCCCATATTATGTGAACATGAATCTCACCCAATACACCCAAGCCCATTCCTCATGATTATGGATACCATCCTTCATAATATCACACCCAATTTTCTGAAATTCTAGATTTCACATTGATTGAATAATGAGGAAAGAAAATATCCAAAATAGTAAACAAACTGGTGCAGTCTTGGTTTGGATGTTGAGTGTTTAAATAGTTATAATATTTAATTTCCTCAATAAGGTTCGAGTTACAATTATGTTCCAAGATTAGAATTTTCAATGTCAAAGAACCAATTCCTTTACATTCAGACCTCCATGGTTTGGATGAATGTTTTTTTAGATATAAAATATTCAAATAAGTTTCTTGTTACAGAGAGGATATCCATGATGGGCCTCTGTTTATAGATTCAATAATCCATCATTATATGAAATGGCCCTCTCAAAATTTTCAATAATGGGATATCTATTACATACCTACATCATATTAGTACAAAATAAACTAGATAAAATATATCCCCATCAATTTGTTGTCCATTTCAAAAAAAAATTATATTTGAAAAAACAGCTTTCATGGAAATGAAGCTTGCCTAATGTAAGTCAACCTGTGTCACATAACTTCAATCTTCCACAAATAATGATTCCTCATTTAAATTGAAAAATATTTTTTAAGGAATGTTACATCACTGAAATAACAAACGATTTTTTAAGTAGGATGAAAAACATAACATCTGTTATTTAAATATAGAGTTTAAAAAATGTAATAGAATGAGATCTTTGGAAATTTTATAAAGTCTAAATTACTATGATCGAGGGAGATTATTGTGACCATGAAAGTCCATGGTTTGTACTCCCCCCATCATCCTATTTATATATAAGGGACTACCATGATTTTATGACATGGTTAATAGAGTCTCATTATGATGAACAAAGTTGTGAAAAATAGTGGAAAAATATCTAGAACGTAGTGTATTCGTCAGAATTTGACCCTCTTCTATGCTTTTAACTCCAATTATGGGGGGTTATTTTTTTGTCATGAAAATCACATCATGGGTCATTGAACATGTGATATCCATAAAGAGATGAGGAAAAATATCTAGGGATAATTCTAGAACAAATAAATGTATTTCAAGAAACATTTAAGGTTTGTGTACAACAAGAAATATTTTAATGAACCTAGCTTCTTCGAAAAAATGAAGTCAGATTATAGCATTTTCTCAGAGTCCCAACCACAATCCAGTAGTGTTGGTTTCAATCTAAAAAAACCCAAATATGCATGACACATTCTCACAATAGTTTTGAGCCCATATCTTACTTGAACAAGTCAATTTTTATGGACTCAGATGATATTTCATGAAAACTCCCACATGTCATAAATCTTTGGATCTTATGTTAGATATGAGGTTGTGAATCCTCTATTTTTGAATAGGCGAGTCAATGAATGATTTATATCAATCATAAAATTAAAAACTTCATGTAACATTAAATTTTTTTTGTAACTATACCTTTTTAATCCATGATATATACTTCTTCTAGATCCTAAGGTTCACACAACTCTAAATATTTATAAACTCTAATGTAACATGATATTTTTTTGGGACCCCAATTCGAAACCTCCTTCTTTGAAACATAGTTTCTTAAATGTTGAGTGCTAATGGGGTTCAAACCCAATTGAACCGGGTTCATATATAAGAAAAACTATTTGTATAACTGGTATCATGGACCCTAAGGCCTAATCCCATCACTCAAAGCATGTGTTGGGAATCCACATTACTGTCTTCTCCAAAAATATTCATCCTTAAATTATCCCCCTGTATTATACCAAAAATGATAAATTCCTATGCATATATCTGTCTAAAAAGATTTTCACAATGGGTTTGTAATCCCTAAACCAGAAATCGGTAGGGGAAATTGACCATCGTTCCCCTTAATAAGTGAAATTAAGAAGCCTGAATTAATATATCATCCAACATTAACTGGGAATGGGAATATTCACAGATAAAACCAAAAAAAATCAATGATATAAGACATTTATTTTTGTATCACCAACTCCTTATTCATATGATTTTAAACATCACAAAAAAACCTTATCACAAAACATTATATTGTAACCATACCAAATGTAATGGTAATGGGATGATCTTTATAATGTGTTTTGAGTGCCTCATCTGATAATCCCAAGATTCCTCATGTGATGAGACTGATACGATCAATCCATACTCTTGGATTCACCAAAAATTATCCCTAATAATATTCTAGCTATAAGTCTTTAAATCGCATAACACCAACCACATAGTCATAAAACATTAAATATCATGAAAATTTCCCTAGTGTGAGAAATTAAATTATAGACTTACCATATTTTATGGGAATGGGATGCCATAGGTGATGATTATATGATGCCTCATGGGATGAGAATGTGATATTACATGTGATGATAATAATATGATTTCCCCATCTTCTAGTATGTTTCATGCATATTCCCCACTAGATCCCTTTTTCTCACTCACTTCATTACTCAATAATCCTTACTACATGATGTTAAATTACATGGTACAATCCCATTACACGACCTTAAATTATGAAATCAACCTACATGGGTTTTTATCCATATATCATAAATTGCTATGTTGGATGCTCTTATAAAGTACAATCTAGAGATCCCAACATCCCATAAATCAGGTCTCCCATTCGTGTGTGGAATGTTGAAGGTGGCTTCACCATCTCCAAAATTAGAATCTACATCCCATCTCACATAAACCCAAGGATCAAACAAATTATAACCCTAATAGTATTAATGGAGTAAACTAAGCCTCCCATTGATCCAAATTACCTCTAGATCATAGAATCACTATAGAATGCTAACCGGTTCTTAGCCCAATATATGATGACTTTATATGGGAAGTAGCCTTCTACAGGGAAAAAATATTCACATGTACCCCACTACACTGTGAAACTTGATCAACATCACTGGTCTGTAAAACAATTCTTATGTCAATATCTGCAAGTGTATTAGGAGGGTCCACCCATAGGACATTAAATATGTGATCACCTTTAGTCAGATAAAAACCTATGCCCCCTCTTAATGCATCATAACCACAAACCTTTGTGATGATCCTAGGTTTCCTTGGAGAATGAACCTAAGAATCCTTTATGATGAGAATAGGGTATCTTCTTTTCTCTTATGTTTATATCATAATATCCTACCACATGTGAAGAGGATAAAAATACATGATGTGTTGAGCCTAGAATCTCTCATATTTTTTCAAAGGTGATGCGACAAAGTTCATACCCAATGTTATGATCACTATATTTTCTAAGTGATGATCCTAGGAAACCCTATATGATGGGTATACATTTTCATTCAGGGAGAGCACTAGATAAATCACATGAAAATTATGATCCTCCATGTGTGATAAGAATAGGATGCCTGAGTTGAAGATCCTTTGACGCATTATGCACTGAATGTATGTTTCCATGTGGTGAGCTTGAGATGTCTTGGGGTTTTCAACTATGACTCCTTATATGGTGAAAATAATGGTACCTTAAAAATAAAAATTAAGAAAACCTTTACAAATTACTATCATTACTCATTCCATAATTAGATACAACCATTCGTACATTACATTTCATAGTATCAAGAATATAATTAATCAATATCCACTAGTAGAGGATACCAAGAAAGAGATTCAAAATTATCTATTAGGTTTATAAGGGAGACATGGGATTAGAAATAATCTATAAGAAGAAATCATTGTAATGATAATCCAGAAAAAAAACATTATCTAGTTCTGATAAAAGAGTAAAATTAAACAACAATGGTGGTGAAGGACTTCAACTTTAAGAAACGGGAAATGTAGTTCATGAAGATTATGAACTGTTCAAAGAAACAGATTCTAGCTAGAGAGTGAATCACATAAGAAGCATTGGAAAACTCATATAAAACTCAAAATTTATAGATATATTATCCAACTAGTGTCAAGTCCTCTCAAATATTTTAATTAAAATAAATTAACAACAAATAAAATAAAATAACCACATAAAATTATCCAAATATTTAGAAATATATGTAGTAAAATTCCAAATAATTTAAATCATATAATAATTCATTTTCTATTAACACTAACTTATAGAGAAAATAAAATATATTTTTACTCAACATAAGTAATTTAACGAAACTCACCAACATCAAAAATTATCACAACCTATTTTTATCAAATATTATAAGTAATATTGTGTCAACTAATAACAAATAATAAAAGTACATTAAACATCTTTTAGCCAATACTCTGATCTCAATTAGCTTCACCAACCAATTTATATATTTATATATTATAGTATCCACTATACTTAATAAAAAAAGGATAAATAATTACACTTATAAAAAACAAATCAAGAAATATTTATTCAAAGAATAATAATCTTGAATAACAACCAATACCTTAATCTCTATATCCATTGGGTAATTAATCATCAACCTACTCATATTAGAATCCTTCAATTATAAAGAATCAATAAAAAAATTATTATAATCAAATGGTATCTTCAAACCTATACGATAAGGTATTCCTGTATTAATAGTATAATAATATAATTATATATATATATAAGAAATAAAATCACTATATTAAATTTTTAAAAAGTAACACAAAATATCAACTTATAATTAAAATAAAAAAACATTTTGACTTTATGTAAGTGAATTTTTCTAATGCTAGTCACATTCGTTCAACTTCATAGTACTCTTTTAATCACATTTTATTGTAATCCATTAAACATCTATATTTTTCACCACAATTACATTCATATAATCCAAAATTAATTTGTAAAATTATATTTTCAAAAATTTAACTATACATCATGTTAGATAAATCCCTAGTGGTAACAAAAATGTGATCTCAAATCTCTCAAGTGAATAATCAAGTGTAAGGAATTTTATGTATTTATGGAATATATATAGATATATCATTTTAAAATTGATAATAAAAGGGAGAATTCTAGGGTTCAAAAAATATATCAATCATAGAAAACAAAAAATAATAACTCCCATTCCACCAGGAGTATCCAAGAATTCTTTGAACCATGCTCAAAATCTATAAGTGTAGAAACTTATCCTCGTGTGGAATATTTTAAAGCTACTATTGATACATAGGCACCCCTATTTAGAGAAATGGGAATCATTATCATTTGTTTCTATGTACACTCATTAGGAAATAGATAAAAAAAACATATGCTGATATATAGACCCATTTTTGGAAGAGAAAAATTAATCAACTACAACTGGAGAAATTTATAGTTATCTATAGGCATTATCTCTACAATATAATATCATCAAGGAATTTATTATATAATTTGTAATAGTATCTATATATAATTAACTAGAATAAAAAATTTGATCATTATGTGGAAAATACTGATCACAAAAACCAATTGGAATAGAAATATATGGAATGGACACTGCAATCAAGGGCCTAAGAAACCTAAATTATAAATTCAAAAAGAAAACAAAAAACAGGATAGATTACAAAGGGTATAACTACTACCATATTTATGAACAATGATGTAGTATAATTAATTATGTCACATAATCAAATCACTAAAGGGGGGCCTCATATCAAACCATCACAAGTATCAATATGAATCAATTGAAGAAATATTATTGAAATAACATATATAATATATAATTGGTTAGATTAAATGTTTAAATTATGTTCAAATAAAAAAAATATAGTTTATTAAAAATATCATAAGTAAACAGAATTTTAATTTTACGATCGTGAATGTCCATCAAAATAATGTTATTATAAACAATAACAAGATAATCACTAATAAACACTAAAAAAACTCAAAAATATATATAACGTACTTTTTAAATGTTTTCCATACTGTCATCTGTCAATATCCAAATAAATTTAAACCACTACTATAATTAAAAACCTTAACCAAAAACAAAAACCCCAAAAAACCAACACCTCAAGAAACATATTTGAATATCATAGAAAGAGCCTTAATTCTAATTATATTTCCATCATCACACTCCCTATGAAATTTAATAACACTAACCTAGTCAAACTACCTATAAAAACATATCCACATCCCATACATAAAAATAATTTATAAAACCCATTATGTGAACAATGAAATAGTGAAACGCGAAAAAATAATGAAAAGAAAATTATAAAATGACATCAATATCTCAGAAAATGAAATAAAAATTCAATATTGAAAATCTATAACGTAGTTACAAAAAACATAGGATCGTAATTTTATATAGGAAATGAGAAAAGTAAACCAAACAAAAAATTCATCCTTAAATTAATGAATAAATCTAATTTATTTTACTTCATCTCATAGTAGGGTAACCCATTAAAGTTTAAAATTACATAAATAGAAAAAAATTATTTTTTAATCATTAAGAGAAACATTTTATAATATAAATTAATATTTTAAAAAAATACATTATTTAAGATAAAATTTCTAAAAAACGTTGAGTATATAATTTTTTTTCCATATTTTATAAACCAACAAATACATTACGACTAATGATACCTATAAAATAAAGGAAATTTGTCTTTTATTATTTAATAATTCATTGACATAATATATTAAACGAATAATTTTACCACATTAAATTGAAAACAATGATTATAGAAAAAAATTACAGGGAAAGCGTATTAATAAAATAATAACAAAAGAATAAATTATAAATCATATACAGAAAAAGAAGATAACCTAAGATAATCACAGGGATATAACAACAAACAAATTTAATCAATATTTATTCTAAATAAATTTAGCAATATTATATTATATCTGAATATTAAAATAATAAAAATATCATATAAAATATCATTTGTGTTTTAACAATATAAATTATAAAATCGATAGAAAACTATTATTATAAAAATATAACAATTAGACCTGATCTAAAAATATTTCTATTTCAAAAATATTTTATTTAAAATGTAAATTAACATTAAGAAGAAATAATTATTTTTCTAAAAGAATTCCTAAATATTATTAATGTTTTGAAAAAAATGAAATATGCACAACATATATAAAGAATGATTAACCTAATGTGGGATGAGACTACCTACTAAAAATATTCATCAATAAGAAAATAATATTTTTAAAACCAAAAGTATCATTCTTAATTAATAAAAAAAATTTATAGACAATCAATCCTATATTAATAAAATTTATATTAAAAAAGACAAAGGTTGAGAACCAACTCAATTGAACCTTCCATATCCATAAGTTTGGCCTATGACCTTGATCAAAGAAAATTCTTAATCAACCCAGGTTAGAAATATTCATTGAATCTATAACAAACCACGTGGGAAAGAGTTTACATTTGATTACAAAAAAAATATGAAACACATTCGGGGAATCTATCATGGTGCACCGAAAAATTATAGTTCCATGTCTAAATAAATGAATGATTCCAACAAACATAAACCAAATGAGGTATAAAAAAAGAAACATATGTAATCTTATTGAAATTATAATACATAATCTGTAGTATAAACCAATATTAAAAAAATACACAAATTGAGGAATGTTGAAATGGAAAATACACCAATATCTTGAAAAAGACCAGAAAAATAACATATAATTCACCAATTGATCATATCATGACCAATAGTCACTTTTTGATCACCATAAACATCCAACACCTACTCTATGAGTTCCCTAGGGATGACATGATGAGTATCGAAGAATTTAATTTAATCAAAATAAGAATTACCAAGACAACACACCAAATGAGGTAAGTAAGTAAGGTGTGAGAAACCTCAATGTAGGTTTTCAAAATTAATGATTCTATGAAGCATATTATCTTTTCAATTCTATAATTAATAGTTTTACATATATTATATAAAAAAAAGATTCCATATTTTATAAAAAAATGAATGAACAATGAACCTAAACACATATTTGAGAATCCAAAACACCAATTTTTAAAAGGGAAAAAATTAAGGGTTACAAAATAAATTTTAAAAACATCTGCTAGAAACTGGGAGTAGACCATATTTTATTTCTAGGCCAATGGAAATTTTTAAACACTATTAATTATCCATTTTTCATTAAAAAAATAATTTTCAAAATATTACCATTAGGATAAAATTTAATGAGCTATAAACTAATAATATTCATCAAGTAAATTTTTTCATAACATTATCTGAGAAGTAATATGTATACAATAAAAAATAAATCAATAATATAAAATTTAATATAGATTAATTGATTCATAAAAAGATCCAATTGAAAGTAGAAATGTTGCAATGATTATGAAGTAAAAATATAGGAAAGTACCATTATGTAATCACATAATGAAAGTTGATAATACCTTTATATATTGTTGAAAAAAAACAAAAAAAGAAAAAAAAGAAAAAAATATCATGTAATGCATACGATTGAAAATTATATAAATTCTATTGAAAAAACACACCAATAAGTTCTCATTGGATATTATATGGTTTTATATGGTCAATATAGTTATTTTTACTAGTACTAATCCATATCCAAATCCATGTCATATAAATTTCTACATGGATAATTAGATAGGGTGGAATCTTAAGCTAGAGGTAAGACAAATATCAATAGTTGGTTGCTTTATTTGTAGAGAACCTCATAAAGCCAATAGTTGGAGTGGAATTGGAACTAGTTGTGTATTTTATAGGTTAATCAGTAGAGTGGAATGAATACACAACTAGTAATCATGGGTAGGCTAGGAAATCTGGCATAAAAACCCAATGTGTAATATATTTAATTATAGGTAGATATTAATCAATAATTTTAATGTTTTTATCTTATGTTTCAATCTAAATATGTGGGGTTCCAATAAATCACACCCAATATGAGGGGAGTTTAAAATTAATTATAAAATTTTAGATAGTAAATAATATATTTTTAGATGTTCTCATTTAAAAAAATATCAAATGGGATAAATTCTTCAACTGAGTAATGAAATCTTAAAATTTATTTTTAGAGAATAAAAATTACTAACATTTAATTATAGAATCATTGAAATAAAATAAAACAACAACTAAGAAACCCATAAATTGAAACATAATTATAAAATATTCAAAAGAATCATTTGAAATATCAATATATTAATGTAAACCCAAATCAACATTTATAAATCATTAAAACATATTTTAAAACACTAAGGTTCACACAACCTATAATATCTAACAAATAAACCTTAAAATCACAATGAAAACCCATCAAAACATCCAGAAACTTATATTTATGTCATTATAAAAACATGCGTTTCTATAAATTCCACTATAAATTTAAATGTTTAAAGGAAACCCATATTTTGAATCATTACAATCACATTGAGTGAGTCGAGAACTATTCTATTGATATTATGAATATAAACACTTGAAAAAACATATTTTATGTTAGAAAAGGAAACACCAATAATTTGGTTCTCATTTTTAAACTCATTAATATATATATATATATAATTACATTAATACTGAAAAAATAGAATAAATAATTATAGCACTATAGAGTAGGATAAATAAAAATGATTTCATTAGAAGAAACCATAGTCTTTCATAGGTTGGATGATATATTCAAATATGTGATGTTGAGGACCTGTGGAGAAATCCAAACCACCAATTCACTAGAAACCAATAGTTTGGTAATAAAAAAATTTGGGTTTAACAAACAAAGAACTATCAAATAAAGAGAAAATTAAAAATAGAGAAAAATAGAAATATTTTGGAGGCCCTTTCAATGGTTCTAGAAAAAGTCATTAAAATAAATAAAAAAGTATGTTTCCTAAAGGGAAAAATGAAAAAATAATAGAATATATATTTTAGTTTTTTATTACGTTTGACAGTTTACTCTCATGGTTGAAAAAACTATTCACTTTCCATGGAAGGGCAACTAGAAAAACTAAAAATTATTCTATGGTTTGAATACATTGTTTAACAATATATATATTAACTATCTTACATATACTAAATTAAATTAAACTCTAAGTAACATTAATATAAATTAATTCCCTATTCCATGTGCTAACTGTAAATGGTTACACATATGTAAGATAATTTCTCATGGTCATAATTAATTATTTTCCAACAATTCATTGACCCTTGTACTATTAAAATATTTTAAAATTTGATAAATTTATTCTCAAAATTCACAAGTTATATTAAACCTAATTATCAAATAAAAAAATACAAAAAAGTGACATTATAGTCTGATAATTGTCAACATCATGACACTTGTATCCTTACAAATGCATCATTGAAATTTGTAATGAGGAAAAGCAAACAACCTCATCTAATCAAGGATTCATTTTTCCATTATAATAATTAATTTTATAAGTAGAATATAAATATATAATTTCATAATATAACATTTATATCCCAATAAAAATGTACCATATGATATATATATATATATATATATATGAAAAAAATAATTATCCTTGAACTAGATATATAAAGGAGCAAACATAAAGAATTCCAATAATGATATAGTACGATATGGTATGTAAAATTTTTAAACCATAAATAATTTAGTAAATTCATCATGGAATGAAATTGAATACATCCATTAAAAATATCAATAGTTAAAATAAATATTTTTAAAAACTATAAGAATCATTGATCCGTAAACAAGTTCCTATCCAATGAAACCAGTTTTGAATGAATAGATTCTACATTATGATAAATATAAAGATGATACAATTGACATTTCATGGAAATTTTATAAATAATCGGTGTAAATTTTTAAGCACGTGACACATGGTGGGAACAAAATCAATTATTATTATAAAATTTGTAATTGAGGACGTTTTGATGATCCAAATACAGCATGAGAAATTTTCAGAATTACATCAAATACTTCTAGTTTTGATTAATAAACATATTATCTTTTCTTTAAAAAGTATCAGACCTACAATTTGTATCTTAGGAGTTTCATCGGATAGTTGAAAAATTAAACTAGAATGTGAAGTAGATTATAAACACATAATCCTTAGATCACTATTCGTAAATACACTAACCATATGTCAATAAAATAAAAAACTACTATATACATATTATCAATGAGCTACAAGTTCTTCAACATCTATTTCAGTGGCTGATTAAGATCTCCATTGATAATTCATAAGAATCCTCCATATTTTGTCTCTCCATGGATTGATACTGAATCACTCGATGATTGAGTATGTCTCTATCATTACCCATGATATGATATTTCATTATGAACAAGAGTGGTGGAGAATAATTATAGCTAAATATCATAGAGAGAATCAACAATTACCTTTAGTTTAATCACACATTCATCCCATTGTAGTGGCTCTCTTATATAAACCCGAAGGATGATCCAAGAATTACATGAATTTTCTCATACATTGTAACACATGAATAAATAGAATTAAATAATTTATGGATCCATAATATAATCACACTTATCTTCCCATGTGTATTGTTTAAAGATAGAGGTTGATTTTGTTGATTTTATTTTATTTAATGAGTAAGCTGGTTGTTAATATGTGATGTGTGATGAAGGATGTTCCCAATTAATGAAAATTTTCTATGGTATGAGATAAATATTTGAGATAAATTATATTATTATCATTGTTTTCATTCATTATATATGTTATTTAGGATTCATTCACATAATAGGTATTAATTTTAGAAAATATGAAAATTAATGTTGTGAATTCAAGTGATAAATTTTATGAGTGTTAAGTTGGACATATGTAATAATCAATGACTAGTTTTATCAGATGGAGAGAGAAATATATACTACATGATACATTTAGAATTTGAAAAGTTGGATATTGAACAACTTAATTAGGTTTGTTCAAATATGTACACATGATAGATATAAGATCCATAATCTACCCATAGATTATCAACCATAAAGGGTTCTATATGATATGAGAATTACTTTTGATTATGATTTAATCAATCAAAATAGTATCCACATTTTGAAATATAATATTTGGAAGAATATTTGGATATTTATGTTTTTAGTAATCAATCATATTAGATAAACTTTGAATAATAACAATGAGTATCTAGATGATTAATATTTATAAGATATATGTGTTGAAGTTGACCAATAATTAGTTCTAAATCTACTATTTAGAATTTACACGGTGAGGTGCGGATGTTTACTTTAATTGAAATCAAAAGATAAAAGATGAAATAAAAGTTTCTAGGAGTTTTTAATGTTGTATATATATCATATTTTTTATAGTATGTAATGGTTTTAAGCATAATTTATCTCTGTTAATATAGAAGTAATATTGAAGAACATACTAAAAAATCGAAATGGAAGAGATATCAAATCATTATATAAAATATTTCAACATTTAAAATATACTTAGTTCATACTGTACAAAAATTCCAAATAATATTGAATAAGTTTATAAAGGACAAAACATTAAAAATGTTTTCCCTACACAATATGTAAGTAGCGCTCTATATGGGAGAAGAAATCTGAAAATAATATAAATTCTCTAAGATACATAATATCTAATAGATTTCAATAAGAAACTAGATTCATTTATTATATAAATATTTTTAAGGGTAAAACAGTATATTAATATATAAATATCATATATATATATATGAGTAAAAAATAACTATGTAAGTATTTCTCACTATAAATTTTAAAAATTTACACATCTTCACTATGATATGTATGTGTAAGAATGTAGTGACCTTGCCTCAGAATACCACGCCGGTGTCTAATACTATTACATTTACATGATAACAGATAATAAAATCCTAAAGGATCAAAGTGTTTAGTATTCTTGGTAAATAAGATAAATACACAAGCCTTGTATTTTAAATGAATACAATAATTATAACATAAAATTTTTTCTTTCAAGGATTATTTTATTCCACCTAGTATATCTATGCATATCCTTCATAGTAAATTTTATAGATTCATGGGGAAAGGAACATTTAGGATGATCTAATATTTTCAGTAACAGTAATTTATAGTGGAAAACATATTGAATCAATGATAATAATTGGTATTGCATGGTCATTAACTTAAAACACATACAATGTAAATAATAATCTATGGAAGTAAAAAAGACAATATGGAAAGGAAATAATTGGAAACATATTCCATTCAAATAACTCAATAAGAAAAATCTATATGGAAAGGTAAGAAACTAAAACACAATTCATTTAATCTATTAACATAGAATGAAATTTATACATATATAAAAATATATATATATTTCGTTGCAAAATCACATCTATAATTAATTATTTAATCTAAATGAGGGAAATTATTAATTTTCAGATGCAATGTTTCCTAGGTACATGAAAACATTTCCATTAAATAATTTTACAATAATATTTCACATATCAGGTAGGAAACCATCTAATTTTTGAAACTAATTCATCCCACGAGGCTAGCAATGTATCGATGGTCTATCTATAACATGGAACCATCTATTTCTTATATGTCCAATAAAATCCTCATATAAAATAATCAAAATAAATAATATTGACTATCAAATATACTTATTGAATATAAGAATAAAATTATCAACAATTTCTTAGTGAAGGATAAGTAACAAAAAGGGTTGTTGATATTGAGGAATGGAAATACCATTGTATTATCATTAAAAATATTCGTGAGGAAAATAATATTTAAACATTCAAAAGTAGCGCATACCACTTTGAAACATTTGAATCATTATCATATTGAAGGAGTACCTATAAATGATACATATAATATCATGAGAATTATAATATTCAAGGTATAACATGTCGAGGTAAAAATGGTATGTATAAATGATATACAGTTTTTTTAGAAAACATATCCATAAAAATGATATGGATATTTTGGTTAAATTCAATGTCAATTGATCATATAAAATTGAATATTTCAAGGTGACTGAAAGATTAATGATGATATTAAATTTCAATAGTATCCAAATATAAATCAATCAGAAAACCTTATAGAGGAATGATAAGGATGGGATCAAACAATATATCCCAGTTAGAGTAAAAATAGAGGTTTTTTGTCATTATTGGATAAAAATAAATGATATTTAAACAATATTTTGGAAAAAAATATACTTTTAATTGTGAATTGTTTTCTAAATATTTTTTTTTGAAAATAACTTTTGAGAATATTTTCATTAATAAGTATCAATTTGAAAATAAAAACAAAGCTTCAATGAAATGATGGTTGGTAAATTCGTACATTCTTTACAAGGTAAAAAACATTCCTTTATCATGATAAAAGGTTTAAAAATATATTCATTGGAAAAAGATAAGAATATACTGAAAAAACTGGAAAAATAAAAAAAATCTAAAAATGTATCTAATAAATATTTTTGAAAATATTTAAAACATTTTTGAATTTTTTTAATAAAATATGGTTTTTAAATGAAAGCCTGTTCTTTGAAAAAAGAGATAAATGAAATAGGGCTTTCTTAAAAACATTTTTAAAAAATTATAAGTTCTAATGAGTAAAAAATTTTACTTTTACTTGATAAAGGTCATTGATAATAAAAGAAGAAGAAAATTAAATGGTTTATTATAAAGTGATTAAAAAAATTCCTCTGATGCAAATTCATGTATAAACAATCACAAACAAAATGATATTGTAATGTAAAGCCTTGAAAATACCATAACATTGAACGAAGACTCAAAACAAATTATTATGTGTATCAACTTTAAATCCAAATAAATTGAGTTTAAATGCATAAATATATATATTATAATTCACTATAAACATAAATAGATAATATTAATGAGAATGAGGAAGTAATATAACCCAATGAAAAAGGAATTGGGTTATGAAATTTCTTTTCCACATGGGTAACATTTAATTTAAATCCCGATAGAAGAAATAATTAAAATATAAACATAAAACCCATGAATATGGAATTACTAAGGATATAATTTATCAAGACGATTATTATATACACACAAAAAAAAGTAAGTGGTGAATTCGAAATTTTTTCTCCCTATGGTAAAAAGTGAAATGAAAATACATTATCTTGTGTTTCTTTTTGGGTGAACATCTTTTAAAATAATGTATATTATTTTTAAAAAGTTAATAATTTAGAAAATAACTATAATAATATTTTTAATATCATATATAATCTTTTTTAATATCTTATTACTCGTTTTTAATAACATTTCATTGTTTTAAATATTTCAGGGGTTAATTACCTAGTTTCTCAAGTAATTTTTGACTTGTTATTTGTTGTTCATATTAATTATATCATCAATTAATCACATACCAAATTTAAAAAATTATTTAAATAAATTATATATCCATTATACAATTATTTATAATAATCCATAATATTTGAAGATAAGAAATGAAATTCAATTTTTATAGAGAAAAATGATCGTACGTTAACATTAACGCTACAACCATTTCTTTTTCATATTAAAAGAAAGAAAAGTAAATTATATAAATGTATATTATAATTCCATTATCATATATTTTTCATATATATTACATAGGTTTATTAAAACCATACTTTATACATTCCATGTATAGTGTGAATGGATCACATCACTTTGGGGGGCGGCAGTCCACACATCCACATACAATGTTATCGTATTCCCAAAAAATGGAGTGCATAAAGGTATGTGTTATAAAAGAATTAATTATGTATAAATAAAATATTAATATCATCTAAAACATATATAAACTTATTTTTTATCATAATTTTCAACTATGAGATGTGTTAAAGTAAAAATGAACTGACTTGGTTTCTTGAGGCGGTAGTTTTCCATACACATTAACGGTATGTTTGTTACCGATTAGATGCTAGTGTGTGTATGTTGGGGAAAAAATTTTACATTAAAAAAATATCCCTTTAAAGAAGTTAATTTTTTTGTTAAATAATAATTTAATAAGAAAAATTGAATGACTGGAGAAAGATATAAAACTAAAGAGACTGAGGAAGGATCTTTACTCTTAATTGGGTAACTCCTTTGGGTTTGAACCAAAGGGATTCCATTGGAGTATTTATGAAAAATTTTAGGATTTTAGGTTGAGGTGATGGATTTTTATGTGATATATGTGCAGATAATGGCCATAAAATGTGGATTTAGATGTGTGAGGAAATGGGAGGCTTGAGTGCCTTTTTATAGTGTAAGATGAGTGGCACTCTTGTAAATTTTTGAAAATTTCATTCCACCCACACGTTTTCCATTGAACAAGGCTCCAATAGTGGAAAAAATTAAATAAAATGGAGGATAGGGTATATATATGGTGATTAAATTTCATCTTTACTAGCTTAGATGTCATTTGTTCCCTTATGATTAATGTTTTTCCTTGTTAATATTAATTTCACCTTAATCATTGTAATTAATTTTAATTACATTCATTAAAATTTTTGTAAAAATATTATTTATCCTTATAAGAAATTATAAATTATGGTTATTCTAAATATGGAATACATTTTCAAAAAATTAAAATAATATAAATGGGAGAAATTAATTTTTATTTTATCCTCGAGGCATGGCGACAATGCGGTTTTTTAAAGTATAAATGTTTAAAAGATTGAGATGCGTTTATATCAAATTTCAAAGTGAAATTCATAATAATTACCTAAATTAGATTAAAAGATATAAATGGGATATAATTAATATTTTAAACCAATAGAAATATAATTTAAAATTAATAACCAATTATTTGAAAAACCATTTTTGAATTAACATTATGTTTTTCACTATTCATCAAAAAATGAAACATTCTAGAAAAATACCAAAACGTAACCCTAATATTATTTTTATTTTTAAATTTAAAAAATGGATTTTTTAATTTCATAAAAAAATTATGAAATTTCAAAATTTTTAAAATCAAATGAGTTTTCCATTAAAGGAAGGTAAAATTTCATATTTAGAAAATTACCATTTTTATGCATGAAAAGGGATTTATTATTATCTTATTCCTATCAAATTGACTGGATTAAAATAAATAATAATTTATTTATTATATAACATATATATTTAATTAATATTATTCACTAATTTTCATTAATTTAATTTGTGATATTAAACCACCTTTATGTGTATAAAAATAGTTTTCTTTAATATATTCCCTTTATATTCAATTGTTTCCTATTTTAAATTATAATTAATTTGGGACCAATAAATTTTTTTATATTTTTTAAAGCAATAGTTATTAATAAGATTGTTATTACTGTTAATAATGGCTATTTTATATCTTATTATATTATATAATATTATTTTAATAATATATTATTGTTCGGTAAAACTCGGTATTGTGCATAGTGGAAGCTTTTTAAGAATGTTTTTGTTGCAAACGATGCAAGATAATTAAATGTTTCATGAATTGTAATCTATAATATATATTATATTTATTTGAAATATTAAATTTATTTTAATGTATGGTGATATTTTATTCTCTTACACGCTTGGTGTTGCATGTCATACTAGCTATGGAATATAATTTTCTTAGTTTAGAATTATGGGGCATTACATTCTCCCCACCTTAATTAAATATTCTCCTCATAATTTAAACTTGATATTAGTAGTATATTTATTAATATTTAATATGTTTAAATCCCATAACATTAGAATGGTACATAATAAATATTCTAGAAAAGAGTTAATTTTAATTAAAAAGCGTAACATGGACTAACATATAACTAGGTCTCTAAATTGGAAACAATTAGAGGAATGTTGAGATACATACATAGAGGAAAACATAAATATTTATCGGGAGATATTGAGGTCATCAATGATAAAAAATTAAAGGATCAATGGAACATTGAGGGCCTTAAACCCATAAATATACAATGATTTAAAAGACCATCAGTTCAATAAAAATTATTTTATTGGGATAAAAAATTATAAGAAAATTTTCCTCATATTGAGAAATTATTTTAATCCTATGAATATAAGGAAATATAACTATGTGATACATTTTCATTTCATATGAAAAATTCCAAAATTTTCTCATTCTTTAATCAGTTTCTAATTCATCCCTTAATCCATTAAATGAAAATCCAAAAAATGAATTTGCTACTTAAATCACAAAAATATACATTGGATGGATCTTAAGGCCTCTAAAAGAGTGAAAAGTCTAACTATTGATCTCTCTATATTATTAAAAGGTAGTGTGGTTAGTAAATTAATCCCAAAAACTATAAAAGTAACATGACCGTTTAATAAGTAATATTTTTTCATCAATTTTTTAACTAAAAACAATGAAATATTTACAAGGACATTGCATACGTTAGTGGTAGATGTGAAGCCCTTATTATCCTTCAGTCATGGGTTCTTGATTAGTGAATTTTCTAGATTCGTTGGGTTGTGACCCAGCCTATAAGTTTCTTTTTCTAAACCCGTGTTTATATAATATCCCAAAAAAAATATGATGTAGTTCCTTGAAATAATGTTAATAACTAAATATCATTTTAACAAAGGATTTCAAAAAAACTCAATAGTTAAATACTTTTTCCATTTTATTTCAACATAGGTCCGTCTTTGGTATAAGGTTTAACCTAGATCATTCATTTTCACTATCTATTCAACTATTTCATAATGGTTTGTCAAGAAAATGTGAATTATTCTATGAATATCCCTTGTGAGTTCTAAACAATATGTGAAGTAAGGGTCATTGTCATGTAACAGGTTATTCTGAGTCTGTGATGACACACCTTTTTATAGGTTTTACTAATAGGTGCAACTTTTTAAGAACCACATACACTTGTACTATCCAAAAAGGGACGCATTGTTAAGAATACCCACATAATCTCTACATTAACAAAGAACTTTGGTGTTCTTCTATACTGATCCTCAAATTCTAATTTAGGGTTTTTCTCTCTAGTTAATTATTTCTTAAATCTAGTTCCTAAGGTCAATGCTAAACTTCCTTTGATACCAAAAGTAGTGACCCAACCCCAAAATCCCAAATCTAGTGTCTAGTGTCATTACATTGGAATAATTACAAGGAATAAAATATGCAATGACCAAACTGTTTAGTAGTCATAGTAAACTAGATACATACATGATTCTTGTAATATAGATTAATAAAATAAATTCAACATATTTTTTAAGGATAAATTTATTCCATCTTTTATATCCCTGCATATCTCTCATACTACAATTCTTGGATTTTTAGGAAAAGAAGAAAAAATAAGGGTGGTCTCAAATGATCAGTAATGGTTATGTATTAGTGAAAAAAACAGTGAATTAATGAGACCAATAATTATGGTGTGGTAAATAACTTAATACTCATACCATGTAAAAATTTAGAATGAAGTGAATAAAAAATAGAAATTTAATAATTAGAAAATATTCCATTCAAATAACTAGATAAGAATAAGTTAATAAGTGATGGTATGAAACTGAAACACATTCCACTTAATCTAAGAACTGAGAATGGAATGCATCGATAAATATTTTGACACAAAATCTCAAGGATGAATAATAACTTATACTAAATTATGGAAATTCGTATTTACTGGGAACCAAATTTCTTAGGTATGTTTAATAATTATTATCAAGACCTCACACAATATGGTTTAGCATATCTCGTGGAAACCAATCTAATTTTCATAACTAATACATCACAAGTGATTGGTGATGCATCTAGGGGATATAAATAACTAGGCCCCACTCATGTCATAGTTTTCCAAATAAATCCACGTATCAAATAATAGAAATAAATAATATTCTTTATCTAATATTTGAATCGAATAGAAGAAAAAAGTTTATCAAAAATTACTCTTCTGTAGATAAGTAACAACAATGGTTTTTGATGTTGATTAATGGAAACACAATTAAATTATCTTTTAAAATATGCTTGACTAAAATTTTATTTAAACATTACAAAGTGCCTCATTTTACTTTGAAACATTTTAATCATAATCCACATGAAGTAATAATAATAAATTAAACTTATAATATGATGAGAATAAGGAGATTCATGATATAACATTTCATATTAAAAACCACATGTAAAAAATGATATATGGTTTAGGCAATAAACATATCCATGAAAAATGATGTGGATAATTAGGTGAAATTCAATTTCTAATGTTTATTGGAAATTGAATGTTTCAAGGGGAATAATAAGGGAATGAAGGAAGTGAATGTCAGTACTATCCCTATCCAAATCAATATAAAATCATCAAGGGTAATAATAAGGATTGAATCAACACAACATATCCTAAGATGGGTAAAAATATAGGGTTTTTGTTAATGAATTGAAATAACCAGTCTTTTAAAAAAAATTCTTCAGTAGAATATAATTTCCATTTTGGAAAAAATTTTGATATAGCTTTTTTTGAAAAAAAATATGGAGAAAAAAATATTAACATAATCCTTTTAAACATACAATGGAAGATTTAATAAAATAAACTCTATTAAATCCGTAAATTTTGTTGGAGGTAAAAGGAACATTTTTTGTAATGTATAAGTTTCGAAAAATGATTTTTTTGGAATGTGACAAGAATAAACCATTGAAAACATTGGTAAAAGAAAAAAATGGTTAATTTTTTTTTAATAAATCATTTTGAAATAGAAAAAATGGAATCATTTTAATTAAATGATGTTTTTATTTGAAAACAATTTCTCTGTATAATGAGAGAAATTGAATCGGGTTTTCTTAAAAAAAATTAAAAAAATTTAAAGTACCAAATATTAAAAAACTAATTCTATTACTTGATTAAGGTCATTAGTACTCATAGGAGAATAATGTTAAATTTTTTCTTATACATTTAAATAATAATTTACCTTGATTGAACTTCATGTGTAAACAATCCTGAAAAAAATGAGATTGTGAAGTACAACCTTGAAAAGACTATAATGTCGAAGTGAGCGTCAAACAATTAATTATTTATGTGTATTAACTATATTTAAACACATGTTAAGTGTAAAGAAATATAGTTTAATTAATTTTACACATATTCATAGAATATTAATGACAATGTAGACGTAATATAACCCAATTAAATGTTAATTAAGTTATGAAATTTCATTTCCACTTGGGTAACTTTAAATTCAAATCCCCGTATATAAAATAATTCAAACAAAAAATAAGAAAATAGTGAATATAAAAAAACTCAAGATATAATATATCATAATGGTAAATATATACCCCACACAAAATATGTAATTGGTGAATATGATATTTATCTCACATATGTCATAAGATGAAAATCTATTACCTTGCATTTCCTTTTGGGTAAACAACCTTTAAAATCATGTATAAGGGGTTTAAACATGTTACTAAATTATAAATGAACCATAATAATATTTAAATTAAAATAAATAATATTATTTTAATATCTTATTAATCATTTCTTAATTACCTTTCATTATTTTTACAATTTCAGTTGTTAATTGCCAATTTATCAATTATGTTATGACATGTTATTTTTTATTACTATTATTAAAATCATGGTTCAATCATCTCAATAATTTAATCCATGATTTAAATAACACACATATACATATTAGATAATTTATTTTTAATATTCCATAATATTTGAAGATTATAAATGAAATGCACCATTCATGGAGATGGTAGAATTACGTACACATGAGCACTACTTTCATTTCATTATCTTATTAAACGAATGAAAATTAAATTATATATTCGTATATTAGAATTAAATTATTTTATATATTTCATATATGTTACATAATGTTATTAAAATTATACTTTATGCATTCCATATATAGCGTGAATGAATCACTTCACTTTGGGGAGGCGGTTGTCCACACTTCAAAAAACGTAGTAATTGTACTCCTATAAAATGGAGTGCCTAATGGTATGTACTATAAAATAATTACACAATTATATAGATATTATAAATATCATATATATCATATATAAATTTATTTTTTATCTTGATTCTCAACCATGATAGGCGATAAAGTAAAAAATAAACAATTTCTTTTTGTGAGGGGTATTTCATCGTACACATAAATTGTAAGTTTGTTACCCATTAGATGGATGTTTGATTAAGTTTATGTCAAACCAATGACATAAAAACATATCATTAATTTTATGATACTTTCTTTGATAAAATAATGTAATAATAAGAATTGAAATCATGGAGAAATAGATAAAACTGAAAATCTTGAGGAAGGATGTTAACTCTTAATCGGGTAACTCCTTTTAGTTCGATCAAAAGGGATTAATTGGATGGATTTTTGACCAAGGTGATAAATCTAAGAGAATTTCAGGGATTTTTATGATAAATTTTCGAATATTATTTTAGTACCAAATTTTCTTGAGAGGTGTGACTAATTGGGAGGCTTATGTTCCTTTTTATAGTGTAGGAGGAGTAGCACTCCTGTAAATTTGGAAAATTGAATCACACCAACATTTTTCTATTGATATTGCATTCAATAATAAACCCAATTCAAGGAAAATTATTTTAGGGTCAAAATATTTCTAGTTATTGAATTTTTGAAAATTTTCCCTGTCTTTTTTGCCCTTATGTTAAAGGTTTACTCCCTTGTAAAACATAATTTTACATTAATTGTTGTAATTCATTTTCATTACTTTCACTAATATATGTTGTAAAAAAATAAGTTAAAAATATTTTAAATTATAAATAATGGTGATTCTATATATTTAATACCTTTTTAAAAATTAAAATCATAGAATTTATGCAAATTAATTAAAATTTAATCAAACAGACAGGGCAACAATGAGGGGTTTTAAAGTAAAAATGTTCAAAATCATTTGATGTGTTTTTATCCAATATCAAAGTGAAATATATTCTAATGACATAAATTGGATTAAATAAGATATAATTAATCTAATTAATTTTGAAAATAAATATAAAATATAATTTAACATAATAAACAAATTATATGAAAAAAGTTATGAATTAAAATTTAGTATTTGAACTATTCATCAAAAAATGAAACATTATAAAAAATACCAAAAAAAAATCCCTAACCTAATTTTTATGTTTAAATTAAAAAATTGAATTTAATATTTTCATTCCAATTATATATATGTGCATAATTCTCTTCAAAATAGGTTCTCTTTTAAAAGGCTGTCAAATTTCCTTTTTTGAAAAATAACATTTTTAAGGGTAAAACATGAATTATTTTTATCTTATGCCTAAAAAAAATTGGATTTATATAAAAAATTTGACTAAATATATAACATATATATTTAATTACTACAATACATAAATTGTAATTAATTTTATTTATTAGGATAAAACACCTTTGGGATAATGAATATTGTTTTCTATAAAATATTCACTTTATTTTCAATTGGTTCTTATATGAATTTCAAATTTAATTGTAACCAATAAATTAGATTTATATTTTTGTAAACAATATATTTTTATTATATATTTAAAAATATTCATAATAGATAATTTATATCTTATTATATTAATTTAGAATATTTTAACAATGTATTATTTTTCAGTAAAACTCGATCTTGCGTGTATTGTAAGCTTTCGAAGAAAGCCATTATTGCATGTGACTCAAGATAAATCAATGTTTCCAACATTAAACAGTATCTAATATATTAATTTTTTTAAAATATTAAATATATTTTAATTTTTGGGTTAGTATTTTCCTGTACGCACTTGGTGTTGCATGTCATACACGCTATTGAATAAAATGTTATTGCTTTATAATTTTGTGGTCTTACAAATAATTTCTCACTTAACGATTAAAACAATGATACATAAGGGATAATATGAGGCTATATCTAACATAACACCCATCATAATTAAATTTAGAAGGAGTAAAGACATTACATGGCCTTAAGAGACATCCCCAAGACACCAAAGGTTGGAAATAAATGCTAAGGGCTTCATGATAAAGTGGACGATGATTTTACCTTTATGAAATAAAACAACCATTCAAACAGGCCATGAAAATTAAAACTAAACAATTCAAGATAATAAATCTAAAAAACTAAAATTTATACCATTTATATCAAAATTATACTCTAAAGGAGTACCACATAGTAAGATTACAAAACATCAAAGTACATAATGGAATACAAAACCAACAAAAGATCAACATCTCTAAGACATGAATCTACATCTCTAGATATTCTCCATGATACAACTCCAGAAAACATCCCAATTATCACAACACACCATTAGATATGTTTGATACTTTTCTTTTTCCCTCATCTTGATAAACAATATCTTCAAAAGAACCAAGTTCCAAAGGAGGGGTGAGTAATGAACCTCAATAGTATTTCCCAAAATGACTTACCTTTTTTCTGAAAACATAGATAAATTAACATCGGAGATAAGAAAACGTACAATCGTAAATCCATGAAGGGAAATGGTCCATCCAGAGCTGGTTAACATCATAGGGACCTGAGGCCGCCAACTGATGGGCAGTATTGTTTCCTTCCCGTTTAGTAAAGGATAAAGTGCATATTGAGATGCCTTGACAGAGTGAAAGGATTCTCCTTATGAGAGATCCAAAAGACTGGAGGTCGCCATCGTTGGAATTTATAACATTGATAATGGTCAGATAGTCTGATTCAAGATTGATTTTATCCTATATGTGATACATGGCGAGCATCATACATGTAAGGATGGCAGTAGCCTCAGCCACCATAGGTTCCCAAAAAATGAAGTGTGATTCATGTTTAGCCGCAATGATTTTCCCCTGGTGATTCTGGGCCAAGATGCCAAGGGTGACAGTCCCATCCTTGGGGAGAGACGCATCCACATTAATATTAAGAATTCCCTCACTTGGCAGAAACCAGTGGGAGGGAAACAAAAGGGTTCCAAAGGGCTTATGTTGACCATTGTGGTGCTTCTAGCCCTCATTCCATGAAGATGCCTGTTTAATCCAGAATTTTGGGGTTCTATGCCCATGGTTGAAAAATAAATCATTGCGACGGACCCAGATGATCAAGGCCAGGGTGCAAAGTGGGCCTACTTTAGCCGAAGAGAAGGAGGAGCACCATTGCATCTAGAAGGATAGGGGGTTAGAGGCCATGAACGGTGACGTGGATGATGTAGAGCCCCATTTGTACCAAATTTCCTTAGACCCTGGGCACTGGATGATGGCGTGCAAGGGAGATTCTTGGATTTTCAAGCATAATGGGCCAAAATTGTTACTGGAAATGTGCTGGAAGGCAAGAAAGCTCATGGAAGGAAGGGTGCCCGTGCACACCTGTCACCAGAATTGGAAGATATTTGGGGGAATGTTGAGTTTCCAAATTGACTTTCAGGGTCCCCCATCCCAATCGACTCAATGCTTTCGAATGGAGATCCGGTATCCAGACATGACAGTGTAGGATCCCGATAGGTCGTTGATCTAGAAGAGATGGTCGGGGCCTGCGTCTGGGACCCAGGGTGTACTCAGGACCATTCTTTTGTCTCTATCATTGAACCATGCATGTATATTTTCTAGAAACCATCCAGGACATTGATCGGAAAATAGGAACCTGACAGTGGCATCTTCATACCCTAGTTAGGCAGTGGATGAGGCACGTACACCTTCCTCGTCAATCAGCCAGGGGTCGGTCGAAATGTTAACAGTTTGGCCATTCCAAATCCTCCTGCCCAACACTTTTTCCTGAAGATTATGGGCCCCCCAAATACTTCTCTAGATGAATCTTGGACTCTGGCCAAGAGAGGAGAGGTGGAAGTCCTTGGGGGGAAAGTATTTAGCTCAAAGAATACAATCACAAAGATATCAAGGACGGTTAATCAGGCGCTAACCTTGCTTAGCCAGCAGTGCGTCACTGAAGTGAAAGAGATTCCGGAATCCCATTCCTCCCTCAAACATGGGTTTGCACAGTTTCTCCCAGGTAATCCAGTGGGTTCTATTCCTTCCATCATTCTTCCCCCACCAGAAGATGGTTGTGTGTGTGTGGATCAGATTGACAACGTCCGACAGAATCATAAACAGGGACATACAATAGCTGGGGATAGACTGGATGTCGTATTTAATGAGGATCTCTTTGCCAGCTTTGGATATTTTTTTGGGGGTCTATCCTTGGATTTTCATCTCAATCCTGTTGATCAAGGATGCAAAGATTTATTTTTTGGAGAGGGAAATAACCGTGGAGAGCCCGAGGTACTTCGGGTGTTTCTTGACCAATTGGATGCCGACAAATTCATAGAGTTCTTCTTTCATGGAAGGAGGTAACCCTACACTGAAAGAGATTTCTGACATTCTATGATTGATTGATTGATTGGATGCCCTCTCTTACATTTAGAATGCATGGATGATTACCCAACATTCATTAGTGGTTTATCGGGAGAAAATGAGGCAGTCGTCGACAAAGAAAAGATATGAAATCAGTGGACTAACATGGAACACCTTTTCCCATTGTAAGGAGTTTGAGGACGCAGCCCTGGAAATAAGGTAAGAAAAAACATCATCCACCAAGATAAGGAGAAAGGCGGAGATAGGATCTCCCTGACGAAGGCCCCAGGATGGGAAGAATCCTTGGGGGATCTCCCCATTGACCTTGATTCAGAAAGAGACGGTCAAGACACAGTGCATGACCATATCTACCCATTTAGAACAGAAGCCCATTTTCAGCATTACGACTCTGAGGAATTGCCATTCCACTTCATCATAGGACTTAGGCATATCCAGTTTCCAAGCCATAGTTCATATTTTCGTGGTGGAGCATGTTTTCATGGAGCAGAACACTTCATGGGTCAAAATTTCATTATCAGTGATCAATCTCTTTTCCATGAAAGCACTCTAGTTTTTCGAGATGATGTTAGGTAACCAAGGACGCAACTGATTAACTAAGATCTTTGAGAAAATTTTGTATGAGACATTGCACAGGATGATGGGTCTGATGTTAGGGACCACCATAGGTTTCTATATTTTAGGAATGAGGATGAGGACAGTTTTATTGATGGAGGAAATTATTTTTTTCCCGGCCCAAATATTTCTCATCAAATTGTAGATGTCAGGACCAATAATGTGCCAATATTGTTTGAAGAAGAGGGCGTGGAAACCATCCAGGCCCATGGCCTTAGTGGGATGGATATGTTTCAGAGCCAGACGTACCTCCTCATCTATCAAATCTTTGGTGAGTTGCTGATTGATCTCATCAGTAATCACAAGCTTAATGAAATCCTCCACTTCAGCAGAAATGGGAGGAGTTCCTGCAGAGAAAAGGTTCTGGAAGTAAAAGCTCAAAGCATCATGGATTCCAATGGAGTTAGAGATTTTTTCACCATCTGGTTGAGAGATGCAAGTGATATAATTCCCCCGGCACCTAGCTGAAGCTTTCTGGTGAAAATATTGTGTATTGGCATCCCATTTGTTGATGTGGGTGTCCCATACCCGCATAGACCAGAAGCGTTCCTTGACGCGCAGGGCCACATCCAAATCTTTTTGAGTGGAACTGATAGAAGAGAGATTAAAGTTAGATGTGGGATTCTTGAGTAAGTAATGAAATTTCCTTTCAAGGAAATTTCAGTGCCTATCGGGATGATGGAATTTCATGTCGCTCCAAGAGCTTAGATCTGATGCAACCTGTTTGAGATTTAGTCCAATGTCTGAGTGATTACTCTTCCAGCCTGATCGGATAACATCTTCTCATTCCTTTTCTTTTTCCCAAAAGCATTCAAAACTAAAGGGTCTACTGAAGTTTCTGTTTCGTTTTCCTTGACTTGAGTCAATGACAATTGGGCAGTGGTCTGAGCAGTTGAGCGTCAGGTGGCCGATGTGGAACATACTGAAGATATTTTTCCAATCTGTTGATCCCAGAAATCTGTCATGTCGTTCAGCGATGCGGGTGCCATCTGTATTAACCCGAAACTAGGTGAAAGTATTACCTGCATATCCCAGATCAACCAGGTCAACCCTAGAGACTGCATCCTTAAAATTTGACATCGAAGAAGATGTTCAGATGGTTCCACATCTTTTTTCCTTATGAAACATAATCTCATTGAAGTCCCCTTTGAATAGAATAGGGCTCAGAATATTGTGACGCAACTTGCAGAGGAGATCCCATGATTTCCACTTTTCTCTATGGGATGGACAACCACAGAATCCCACGAAAGTCCATGGCGGGGTGTGGTCCCCACGAATGGTCGCAGCCACATGGTGCGAGGAAGAGTACAAGATGTTGACATCAACATAATCCTTCCAAAGGAGACAGATTCCCCTAGAGTGGCCTTATCGAGAGACCAGGAGGAAGCCTTAGAAGCCGCATTTTAGAACAATGCTTGTAGTGTCCTTGTTTTCCAGTATGGTTTCGGACAGGAAAACCATATAGGGGTGACTTTGGGCACAATTGCGCTGGAGCATGCGAACTGTTCATGGGTTGCCAAGCCAACGACAGTTCCAGCATAAGATGATCATTGATCTAGGAGAGGCAGGGTCTTACCCACCTCCACCTTTGTGTCCTACGAACTTGTTTTTACACCCGTTAATTTCCATATTTTAGGGTATTTCCCCACTGACCATCTTGTTTTAATTCGTCTTTTCAGTCCCTCGGGTTTAGTGTCATCCAGTTTATTGTCTCTTTCATCTCGTTTCACCCTTTTCCATGTTCGACGGGTGATTGGGCCTGGTGTTGATGTTCCTTTCCTTCCATGTTTATCCTATGTTAGGATATCTACCATGGTCATTTAGAGATATGGGTCAGGATCTGGTGGTTAATTTTGCATCTACTTTGGTCTTGAGCTTTTCTCTGGAAGATATTTTGGTGAATTCACCGGCTCTGAAAAATTTGAGATGGTTTCCTTCAGGGGGGAGGATAAATGAAGTTTTCCCCCTTATTTGTTGAGCTCTCTTTAGGGAATTATGGTGGTCCAAACATGATGATTTTTCAATGTTCAGTTTCCACCTATCTTGTGTGGGCCAACGTGAGACGAGCACGATCCGTTTGTTTTTCCGACTCAGGGATGAAGGAAAATGTAGTCATTTTGGATCCGAGCGATGGGTCATATTATAGAATGATATTACCTGAAAAATTCTCTTAATATGAGACACACAATCTTTCCAGATGGCCGAGACGTCCACGGATCAAGCAGAAGGATGGGAGTTTCTCACATTCGAAGGAAATCCAATTGTTTGTGTCATCGAGTTTCAGAAACATACCCCTCATCAGCGGCTCCGACGATTCAATACCGGCTCTAATCCGAACCTCAGGTCCCCATTGGATAGAAAATCTTAAAAATTTATTTTAAAATATTTTATATGACACTCTAACTAGTTTATAATTGAGTATAAAATAATTTACATATCAAAATAGTTTACAACTAATGCCAATATTATATGGAAGGAAACCAAACAATACATTAAATTTTTTCCACAGGTTTGAAATTTTCATAACTAATTCCATTCCACATATCTTGAAATATGACCATGAATGACACCTCGAACTCCCAATACTAGGATGTTCTATGTCATCCTTTCACTAAGCCATCACATAATGAACTGTTTAGATGAGGGAAAGTTATGACCGTAATCCATCCCACTAATGACTGGGGAGACATCATACCAATATTCATACCGAATGCACATGATCAAACACAACCATTATTCCAAAAACAAATACAAAAACAACCATTTCAATAATTTCCATAAAACCATACTTCTATTTGAAACCATTAAAAAAATAATTTCAAAAAAATTAACATTTTATTAAATATATATTTCCATCCATTAAAACAAAACAGTCATTTAAAAAAACCATTTCAAAATCATGTTACATATTTCACATTCCATAAAATCAAAATATTTCCAAAATTCTATAAACCATCACCAAATGGGTATTGCAACAAGAAATTCACAAAATATTCACATTCAATTTTAATCAAAACAATCAATTAGAAACTAGCCCTTCATGTTCTAATAATAGGATTCAAAAGTGAGCCACAAACCTTATGAATTTATGATGAAAACCGAAAAAGGCTTTGAAACATCAATGAAACTAGGATTAATGTCTAAAAACCCACATTAGATCTCTTCCCCTAACATCAAAAATGCCCAATCTAATCATGATTGACATAAAAAACCTCTTATATATCCAAAACAAAATATTATCTATGAAACCGATAGAAAGGGAAGGTCATCTAGGAAAACCACAACAAACCACCATAAATGATGAATTATCGCAAGAGATGAGATTTAACACACCAATAAACACCTTTAAATCGGAATTGAATTGATGTGTAAATATTACATTGCCTTTGGGAGTGAGAAATTCCAAGTTAGGGTAGAAATGGTGAATGAAAGAATGGTTAATGGATAATCCAAAACTAGATCCACATTTTGTAGATCTTGTTTTAATCCCATGAATAGTTAATCACACAGTTAAGAAAACAATATGAAAACTGTATGCTAGACACAACCGCAAGGAGGAACCCCACATAGTTGGATTGCACGATTAGAAAAACCATGTGCCAATAATGAAAATTACTATTATCTCACTTCTCCTAGTTTCTCATAGGTCGCTACACGATTTTTACCAACCTTGATCCTACCTATTATCCTTCCCCTTAGCCTATGTCACAATGTGCACAATTTTCTATAGAAGTTTCACGGTTTCCAGTAACTATTCACCAACTATGTTCCTTTATAAATTCCCAAAATCTTTCCAAATGGTTCAAAACCCTCCCAATATTCACCAAACTGCTTTATATAATTAAAATAAATAAATTAGGGGAATCATTCTTGAAATCGGGTGGGTGGTACATTCTCCACACTATTGTCCTTCATGTCCCCATAAAGTTGAAAACCATCACTGCCATTAAAGAGTTCAACCATTGATCAACCATTTATTTATTCTATTCGCAAGTCTCTTCTTAAATATGACCATGTTTAAACAAAACCTAAAAAGGCCAATTAATTTCCCACACAATAATTTCTCTTGCATATCCACAATCTCCCCTGGCACAAACACCAACGAAAGATTTGGATCTTGGTCAATGTGAACCCACAGAACCAAATTTTCAGAATCAGGGTGTTACTTTTTCAAATGAGATACCTCAAAAACATTATACACCACATTAAACCTTAGTGGAAAATCCAAATGATACTCCACCTCTCATTCAATTATCTCAAAAGAGACTATGTATTGTGGATATAATATTCCCGGATTTCGAAAACGATGATGTCCATGATGTTAAGAGATCCTCAAGAACACATGATCACTCACCTATAATAAAATAGTGTATCGATAATGATTAGAATATGATTTCTTATGACTTTATTCCATCTCCATCTATTTACGGATCAATTGAATCTTCTACATTATTTTGTGGACATTTCTCAACCCAACTATTGAAGTATCATCTATTTCCCCCAATAAAGTGGATATCAATAATTATTACTATACAAAGCTTCAGAATGAACCATTTTTATCAATTCCTGTTTGTTGTGTTATATAAGAACACCACTACTTGTATATTCTCCTCCCATGAGCCACAAAAATCCATTACTAAAGCCTAAAACATGTCCTCCAACATTTGTATCATCTATTCAAATTAACCATCCATCTGAGGATGATACATCAGACACGTAGTCAATTCAGTCCCAATGGATTTATATATGGGTATTTAGAAACATGTAGTAAACGTCGAATATCCTTATGACACTATTGAAACTGGTATGCCAAGCATTTTTACCACTTATCGTATATAGATTTTGGAAAATTCCTCCACCATAAAAGATTCACGAATAGGTTTTAAATGATCCCACATTGTGTGCCAACCCACTATCACCCATATAACATCACATTTTTAAAATGTTTATGGGGGAATTTTTACAAAATCAACAGACATATGTAGCCACTTCCAAAAAGAGATAGGTAAAGAATGAAACATACCTACTAGTCACTAATTTTCTTCTTTAACCATCTAACATGTTAATCATCTAAAAACAAACTGATCCACCTTATTTTTCATACTCACTGACCAAAAATATGCTTAAATTATATATACATCTCAGGTAATCAAGGTTGAAAGAACCATTTTTAAGGGTTGTGAGTCTGAAGAATATGTTGCTGACAAGACCTAAGTACAACCATCCAAATTATTAACCACAACACCAAACTCCCATCCATTATCCAGACCAAAATAGTCTCCCAACCATTGAGTTTTGAACTTATAGCCCTAAATTATGAATATGACATTTGCACCTCTTTAACCGTATTCAATAAAAATTAGGAACCAAAGAAACTGTAACAAAAAAAATGAAATTTCACAGATATCTTTACAATCCAAGTTAATTTCTACTATCAATAACATCAACTACCCCTAATATGAAGACTCTCTAGCCAATTGAGCATATGAATTTCTCCTTAATGCATCTAACAACATATTGAATTTACCCTATGTATACATAAACTCAAATTAAAACATTTGGAGATACACCATCCATATTCATTTTCTCAGGTTCAAATATCATTGTACTAAAATGTGATTAAAGATTTTATTATCCATGAACACAATAACTTTCTCACCAAATTGATAATGACACTAAGTCATCGAAGCAGGTACTACAATAACTAACTTTTAAACATATTTTGGGTTTTTATTCTCATGAAATGCTAACCCTATTGAGCCACACAAAACAACATGATCTCCCTACATGAAATCACATCCCAAACCTGATATCAAAAAATCACAATACACCACATACCATAGTCTTGATTATGTAGAATCAAAATAGGTGTTTAAGTAAGGAAAACATTAGGCTCTTGAAAACATGTATGGAATTCCTATTTCCAAAAGAATTGAAATTTCTTCTTTTCTAGAAGATTTTATATGTGAGGCTAGGTATGAAAAATTATGAACTAAATATTGTTAATAACCATCTTGACCGAGGAATCAGCATATCTCGAAGAAATTATTCATTGGTTACCAAGAGATAACAACATAAATCTTTTCTGGATCCATAGAAATGCTACATTAAGAGATTACATAGCTAAGGAACCATACATTTTGTATCTAAGAACCACACTTTATTAATTTATCATACATACGATGATCCCTCAAGATTCCCAACACTGTCTCCAAGTGATTCCCATACTCAACAATTTTCCATGAATACACCAATATGTCATCCACATATAACACCACAATAGAATCTAGATATCTCTCAAATATCAGATTCATCCATACAATAAAGACCATTGAAGAATTATAAATACTTTAATTCATTACCACATACTCATAATGTCCATTTCCACTCTTAAAAGTATTATTTTGAATATCCTCTTTCTGAACCTATAATTTGTGATATCTTGATCTCAAGTCAATCTTTGATAACCATTGAGCTCACCTGAATTGATTAAAAATATTTGAATTGGGTGTAATTGGATACTTGTTCATTATTATAACATGGCTAAGGTTATGATAATCCAAACATATTATTTGACTTCCAACCTCCAATTTCACAAACAAGATTAGCATTTCCCATAGAGACATTCTAGGATGAATAAACACATTTATTTACAGATCTTGAAACTGGAATTTTAATCCCCTAAATTATGCTGGTACTATCCAGTAAGATAGAAGATAAATAATAATTGTTCCCAAAAAGAGATCAATCATAAATTCCACTTCTCTCATGGGTGGAAAGTATAATAAATTATCTTAAAAAACATCTATAAACTATTCAAAAATTTCTTGAAACCTATTGTTTTATATATCTTCCCTCAATTCCAAAGCCAATGCTTCATAAAAGTTGATATCATTCTAACTGCCCTTTCTAATATGCTCATTGAACATGCCATTCCATTATGATCTCTTCTAAAGAGATGATCAACACCATCATTAGTCATAAAACTGACCCATTAGGTATAACAATCAATGTGGGCCTTGAAAATCTTCATCCAATCCATACCTAGGATTATATCATAGACATCCATCTCGAGCATAGGTAAACCCCATATCAACACATATCTATCAACATTTATAGAACACACTTTACACATAGAGGGTCAACATTACCATTGTCCTAGAGGAATTTGATGTATTTACACAGAAGGCATCATCTAAACTTTTAAACCTAGTAAATTAACAGCAAGATAAGCAATAATCGAATGGGATTATCCCATATTAAAAAAATATGTCATAAGCATATGATTCAAAAAAAGCGTACCTCTCAGTATCATTGTTCCAGACTAATTATCCACAATAAGTGGCTTATATCCATAAAATTTCATGACTGTGATAGTTTGTTCCTTGTTTCCCAAATGGGGTTTCCCTTTCCAAGGAGTCGTGTAATTATAGGAATCAAAATGTATAGATATATTATAATGATGAGAGGTATTATACTACCCACGAACCATCAAAGAATAGAACATTTCTGAATCAAGAGAGGTCTTTGGGACACCCGAACTCTGAGAACTGTGAAAATAATGCTGAAGATGCCCATATGATTGAAATTATGCCATTATCTAGGTGTTGTTGAATGCTATAACTTCATGTGGTAAAATTAACTACATTGAAAACATATACGATGGTTTTTTGGAATTGGAGGAAGATTCATTGATCTATCCAATTTATTTTGATCCACAATCCCACCTTGGAAATAAGAATCCCTCTTCTACTTTCTCCTAGCATTATAGTTCCCACCATTTCATGTAGGTATCAACATACTGCCTCCACCCATGGCCCCTAATATTTCACTTTTATCCACTGTCACTCTATTAACCATCTATGTATAATCAATTATCGAAATCATGAGAACACTCAAGAGAATATGCCACCTTATTCACAATTCAATAATTTTTGCCTTCAAATATATTGTAGTTCGAATAATGGATGTAAATAAAACTAAGTTCATGAATTTATTTGTGTAATATCTTGTATCAAGATTAAGAAATATGTCATTATTGAAATCCTGACTATGTGAGGATAGAATTATTTGTAAAATAAAATCCTAAAAATCTTCACATTAAAGACCCTAGTGTAATTTAGAAAGAACATCTAAATCCCACTACTCGCATGAATGTTATTCCATTGTATACATCACCAACCTAAATTTCAGATCTTCTAGTAATCCTATGAAATCAAACATTTTATTCATCCAATTCATCCACACCTTTTCCTTTTCTATTTTTGAATCACCCCGAAGGATGGGTGGATTCTACTTCTGGAACTGGACTAAATAATCAACTTTCCTTGGTATACCCTATCTATAACCTCTGTCCAGAGCCTAAAAATATGGATCAATATGCTAAAATAGTTTTTGGTTGACTTGTGGCTCAAGTATAACAACGTTCTTAGTAGCCTCTTATGGTTGGTTTTTGTGATGCCTATTGGTTTTCATTTTCTATAAAGAAAACAAACACAATAAGTATCACTCACTAGAAATGAAAGGTTTAAAAATTTCAAATTCTACCATATCAAAACTATCACATCAGTTCTTTCCAAAATCAACCTTTTACACATTATTTTTTTTTGATAATTTTCAAATTGATTTGGAAAATCAAACCATTTTCAAAATAACCATTTCAAGACATTTAAAAAACATTCATTTGAAAATAATATCATATTTTTTTAAAAATATTCAATTTTTTCCAATTAATTACTCGAAATGAAATATGCACTCTTATTGGGATTTCAATTATATAATGCAAGCCATGATCACTTCATTTTATAAATTAATGAAAATGAGATTCCATGTCTTATAAGTTTATCTAAAACACTTACATACAAAACACCTTGGTTACTTAAAGTTAAACATAAAAAGTTAGATACGACTTTTAATGCTATACATTTAAATTCCCAACAATCATACACCTTTCAAACAACCATAGTGATGGAATAAACAAAAATAAATTTAAACAACAAGATTGAGAGAAATGATGGCCACTTATTGGTCAATAAAAGAAAATGTTGATACTAACTACTTCACAATGTTAATTTAATGGACCAAGAATGATTCAAATTGTAATGTCCCCCCTCCCTGTCTTGATAATGTGAAAGGATATTACGTGTACTTAAGTAAAATTTACATGTTGCCAAAGGCTAACAATAAATTTTTTGGGATTCATTAACAAGTGGGGGTGATTTTTCCTTTGATAAATAAAACAACCAACCATAAATTCAATGAAAATGGAATACGACATGATATAGGAGAGTAAATGTAAAAAAACTATGCGTAATACCATTTATGTCAAAAAAAACACAAAACTTGTACCACAATGGAAGAAAAAAAAACATAAATATAAATAGTATAAGCCAAAAAAACTAAAGATCCATTACTCCAAGACATGACTCCATAGCTCTAGACATGCACCATGATCTAGCTCCACAAAACAGCCCAAGTATCAATATGAAATGATAGAGAATTATGATACTTTTTCTTTTCTTACATCCTGATAAAAAATATCTTTAAAAGAACCAAAGTGACAAATAATGTATGAGTAATGAATCATTTTAGGATTTCCCCTAATTACATCACTACTCATGAAACTAGGATAGAAATATTTAGCCCAATTATATAAAAACAATTATATTAACACTTTTTCTAGTTTATAACTAAATATAAAATAATTTTCAAATCAAAAAATTTTTCCAACCAAACTCATTTTTTCATGTAAAGAAACTAATAAATACTCTAAAACCATTCCAATATATTCACATTAGCATAAATAATTCCATTCTAGATATCCACACATCCTACAATGCCTACAACATGGACTACCATGTATTCACTAGCGGTGAGTCAAATTTTCACTCATTCGTAACTTAATAAATCATTTTAATGGGGGAAATTTTTAATCCTTATACATCCCACTAATTATGGGGGATACTTCATACCCTTATCTATACAAAATTCACATGAACACACACCACCATTATAAAAAAACAAATTCCAATCCAAACCTTTCAATCATTTCAATAAAATCATAATAATATTGGAATCATTTCAAATAAATAATTTCAATAAAATATACCTTTTATTGAAATAATTTTTTCTTGCATCAAAACCAAAATATAATTTTAAAATAATCATTTTAAAATAATGTTACCAATTTCAGTTTTCGTAAAAACAACCAATTTTCACAGATCGATAAAGTGTAACAAAATAGGGTTTCTACCACGCCCCAACCCATGTAAGGATCAAACCGTTACTACCCCAAGACCCCCTCCATAGGAAAGAGGTGGTGACTAGCACCAAAGTAAAAAAGGTCAGGGATGCCTTTGAATAAGAACATGTATACACACACACACAACCAACTCAATGAAAAAGTTGATAGGGAAAGGGGAAAAAGATGAAACAATGCTATAAATAAATGAAGAATGCATCAACCACTAAACAATAAAAGTACAAATGAGTGAACTGGAAGAAAAATGAGAAAATACATGCCCAACCAGAAATGTGACCCAACTTGGCAGTTCAAAAAAATTAAAACAGGTGAGAGAGCTCCACTCCTAAATCCTTAGATACGACCACTATAAACGGTCCAAGAACCTATATCCCTATGATTCTCTAAAGTAACTATCAACTTGTCTGGCATCTTCATAAGGCATGAAGCATTCTGGAAAATCCCATGTAGGGATCAGTATAAAAATAATATGTTGGATGCCCTGAAATGGTGAAGGGGATCTGTAAGAGTTACTCTAAAAAGGAAAGTAGTATATTGGACAAGGTACAGTAAAAGAATTTTATCTCAACTCAACAAGAGAGTGAAGTAAGATCATCCAAACACAATAAGATATAAATTTTTAGAATATGAACTCCACATTAAGTCTTTGCTACCTATTTTAGGAGATTAAACATGTCCAACCATGAAAATCTAGACACAGAAAGAACGTGGCATACCCCACACATCTTCGCCTCTCCTAGAAGGAGAGTAACCAAAACCCAAGGAGTGGGAACTGGAAATATAATATATATATATATATATATATATATTTAGTAAAAAAATCCCAAAAGATAGAGTAAGGGGATCTCTATCCCACAACTCAGAAAAAGAAGAAGAGTAGAGAACAGTCCAAGAAGTAACCACCATTGATGCCTAGTATCCCACACGTATTCCCTGAACTACAAGTAGATGGGATTAAATCATCTTCCCTTGATATTATCCACTTTGGGTGGAACTATCTTTATCGTATAGTTTTATATCTTGTTACTAGGATACATATTGGTTGGAAAAGTATCCCTCTTCCGTGATAGTCCAAAGGTATTTCAAATCACACTTCATCACTATGTCACACAGACGGGAGGTCGGGTTTGAATGTTGAGGACCCATGCCCAGTCTGGATAGAAGGTTCTAGTCTAGTCATCTGGTATCTGTGTCCGAGTACGTTATGGGGGAATTATCAACCAGGATGCGATGGGGACCCACTACCTATACCCGCTGGAGGGAAGCCCAAAACTACCATCAGGGAACACTTCCCATCCCAGGTGGATATTTTCCCAAGACATCCATTGGAGACCCTGCCCAACCATATAGGAGATACACACAGAACAATCATGGGTGAACACTGCCCATCCTAGCTAGAGGTAATCCCAGAACTACTATGGACATCCCTGATGGATAGTACCTCTTGTAAAGCTTCGCGGAACCACACTGTCCATACCTTATGGATGGTAACCTCTTAAAAAGAACTGAGGAACCACACTAGCCATCCTTGATGTATGGTATGATCTCAAAAATCACTAAAAAACCACATTGTCTATCCCTACTAGTTGGTGCCTCTTGAAATGTACCGAGGAACCCCAATGGTCAACCCTTCTGGATGGTGCCTCTCGAAAGAACAATGTTTCAATTATCAGGTGCCACCAAGGGTAGGCGTCACACTTAGAACATTTTTTTTTCATATAAATAAAGTCATTATGGAGATCACTGTTTTGATCTATATGAAAAATCATTGAGGATTGGATACTTGTAGGACAAAATTTAAGCTCAAAAGATGGAGATACGAGAGGTAGAAGACTCATAGAGTTGGTACATGGCATGTGTGGTCCCACACGATGTGTGACCCCACCTCATCACCTAGACATGTACCTATCCATACTCAATTTCTAAACTGTGATCAAGTACCCCTAGGAATGTCACTGTACTCCCAGAGTACATTACCGCTCTAGTAAAAAAGACTAATGAGTGCATGTTGCTCGTTCTTGATCAAAATTGTAAAAATGTATCTTTACTAACATTCTTCTACAGAGATCCCTAGATAACCAAATGGGTCATTCTGTTGTGATCCTTGTGAAAAAATTCATAGGATCTACTATTCATTCATCCTAATTGAACACCTGGCGAAGAAGCTGCATTCTACAGCACTGTACAAGATTAGTTCCTTGTGGGGCCCACATATCGATCTTAAAATTAAATATGTGGATTGCACTGTTGGAATCCTTGTGAAAAATAACCTAGTATCAACTATTTATTTGAAAAAATCACAGCCTCAGTGAAAATGTAACATTTCACCACTACACACTTGAACTGGGCTTCATGGGGCTCGCACCACGATCTTCATTTAAATACCTAAAATTGGTATAACAAGATCCTTCTAAAAATAGGGGTCACAAAGTAGTATATGGTTCATCATTTTGAAAGTGTATAAGAGAGATATGTCGAATATAAGATCCCAAAATAATAATAATTTTTTTATTATTGAGTGTTTCATTGACCCAAGGTGTAAGTTTGAAAAAGGTTTCCGACATATGTCTTAAAATGACATTCTCAATTCTAGGTTCATGTTGTCGTTGGCAGTTCGTCAATCTGATACCGCATAGATAAGGTACAATCAATCCATAGTTTTACAACTAAAATAATAATAATATTATTATTATATTATTTTTATTTTTATATTTTCCTTTTTTTACCTTTTTCAAATGCTCATTTACACACAAACTCTTTACAATTATGTGATTCTCTTCATGCATTGTTGGGGAGTTATTCATAGGTTCGCCCCATTTGTATCATTTATTCATTTGTATTAAATGTTATCATTGTTGTTATATTATAAATATAGCACTAATTATGGAAGGAGGGTACGCTGTAGGAATTAAAAGGGTGTAAAATGCCAATTTATGAGTCCTACCTTGATTATGGATTAATTGTTTGTGAAAAACACATCTACTAGAGATGAAGATGGTTTGTTGCATCTTATTTCTATTGATTTACCTTGATCTTATCGTCGGACGTCATCCAGTCTCAATCCTCTAATGGAGAAAGAGCTCACCTGCAATTCTAGAAATTATGAGCTAACCCTGGAATGGTTTTCCATGGTTATACCTTTATAATGAATCATTTAGGTTAAGTGTATTAATTAATTAATTTAAAAAATTAAATAATCCACATAAACACACCACCAATGTGTGAGGGGTCTGAAGATCCCACACTGACCTATTTTAGGTCCCACCCAAGGTAAAAACCACATTCCAAACTAAATGGTGGAATCAAATTTTCCATCTCAGTCTCAATCTATGAGTTATTTGAATTAGAATTAAAAATAATATTTTTTATATAATTATTTTTCCATGGTCACATCCTCAGTGAATTTTTTTATAAATGACCTGTTCCCACAAAATTTATGTCGTGCCAAGAGTAAATGTCACATCTCGAACTCAACCATGCCCTTAGATTTGTAATCCCAAATTTTATTTTGGAGATATTATTTTTTCTTTTGGAATATGAACACGTAGAATATAAATATTTTTAATAATTTAAAAAATAATTCTGGGCACATCAAGCCTAGGAATCATGCACCATCTCTTTTTCTACCTTCAGAAATATTCCTAGAAATATTCCAATGTCTTGCAGCATAAAACTAGGGTCACTAAAATTTCCAACAAATAATTTATAATAATATAAAAACGAATTTGAATCAAAATAATGAATTTGAATATTATCCTTCATGTTCTAATAATATGAGTCGAGGGTCATGCCACCTAGAGAGGGTAGTCGATCTAGGAAAAAACACCGTAAACATTGACTTAACGCATGATTCGGGATTCAACGCAATAGAAAAAACCTTTATATTAGCTTCATATCGATGGGGAAGGAATTCTTTGCCTTATGGGGGGATAAATAAAGAGTTAGGTTTGAAATGGGGAAAGAAAGAGGTGTCCAATACAAATATAGAAATAGATCCACCTTTTTCGGATCTTATTTTAAACAGTGTATGGTTTTTGTTATATTTAAGAAAACTGTTTGCTAACCGTCTTCTAGAAACTACCTCAAAGAGGAACATCACACATTAGGATAACATAGTTAGACAAATTGTCTTACAACCAAGAAAAATCCAACTTTCTCAGTTTATATGTATTCTCTTAGGTTGCCTCTTGGTTTGTACAAAATGTGTGACACCCTATGAAACTTCCCCTTATCTTCTATCCCGTTGTGCATAGTTTTCTTGTTGGAGTTTCATGGATTCCACTAAATGTGCACCAACTATTTATGTTTAGAAAAGCACCAAAATTATTCCAAAATGTCTCCAAAAACTCCCAATATTCCCCCAAATAGTTTATATAAAATAAATACAAAAATGAAAGGGTACTTACTCGAACCTAGGGTATCTTTAATACATAATAATTTTTGAGCGATTAATATATAAATATTCAGATTGAATATCTACATAAAATAAAAAATAATATAAAAAAATAAATATTTTTTGAAAATATAAAAATTTTGAGGATTCATCATACTCTTTTAATTACTGATAATGATGTAATAAATATCATGATACTCTGAATACCAATGATTCTAGACAATGAAATTGAGGGTGATCAGTAAATAATAAGTTTTATCTTTGATGAAGGTTTACAAATCATGATGAAAATTATCTTTTCTTAGAGGTTTTTTTACATTTTCACATTCACATTTATTAATGAGAATGTTTATTTATTATATTGGGACAAGTTTCAAGGATAATGAGAATCAGTGGTGATATTGAATGTCAAAAAATAAAGATCTAGTCATTTTAATTTAAAATTTATATATTTCAAAATATATAGAATACAAGACTACCTCTTTTTAAAGTTTATTTTCTATATTAAAATACAGAAATAATATTCATGTCATTCTGAGAAGATAATAATAATGAGAATAAAGGAATAAAAATAAAGAAAAGAGAGAGAAGACCCCAATAATGTATTCAACTACTAATAAACAAAATTATTTATAAAAAATAATAATAAAATAACAAAAATTATATTACATATGATGAATATGTATATCTAATAGAGATGCACTAATTAAAATCTTAAGAGATGACCATATGAGTTAAAGAACAAGAATAAGAAAAATGTGTGTTTTTTTTCAAAAGATATAATTTTATCCTATAAGTATAATATGAATAAGATAATTATTATACAAGGATAATAATTATGATACTTTTTCATTATCAATGTAAAATAAATTGAATAAGAATGAGGATGAAGGAAACCTGAATATACCTAATGTAAATTCACATTGAAAATTATTTAATTTAGTTTAAAAGAATACATTTTATTTGATTGTTATTATACTAGAAGATATATTTGAAGTAAAATACATTTTCTTCATATAACATTGTGACTTGAATCACCATGTCTGAGATAAAGAGACATAAACCTCATGTGTGTCTCCCCATACACAAGAAGATTCAAATTAATAGTGATGGTTGAAAACAATCAGTGGGGAGAATATACCCTCAATATCAGATATGTAAAATTTAAAAAAACAGAGGCTTTAAGGTAGTAGATAAAATTTCATAATATAACATCATATAGATCACATTTAATATAGATAAATAAACAAAGGACTTATGGGGGAAATCTAAAAATAGTATATAGAGTTCTCAAAAATAAATAAAGTAACATTATGGGATCCTGAAGAGTACATCCTAGTAATGATTTAATCTCTATAGTACTCACCATAAACATCTTCCACAGACCCATTTCCCTTTCCTAGATCTCTGTATATGAACCCTATAAAGGAATCATGATTCTCACATAGGTTGTGATTAATAAACCTAGTAAGACACCGTCAATTCAACCTTAAAAAGTGTGTGACATTATAAAAAGTTTATATAGATATATAATAACTTTATAAACAAGAATAAACTATCACATGTTGTGAACCAATTTTTTAACCAACCCACTTTGAGTCTTGTCCGTACATACTATAATTCAATGTCTAAAAAATTGTCATAGGATATCACAAGTGATTATGAACTAGCCACAAGCATGGTAATAATGTGTATTAGTACTCTTAGGACATTGAGTCAAATCACGCCTCTATGATTTTGTATCCCATATCCATAATTGGTTAGGCCTCTTGGACGCTGTACCCTATCTATTCCTTAGGTCACACCTCTAGGTCATCATGATTCTAATGTATCTACATCAGGTTAGGCCTCCAAGACATCATTCCCCTACCATGTGCTCAATTTCATCCTCACTATCATCTTAGGCCATGAAATCTCCCCCTCTAATTTATTAATATATCAAGATGAGACATATGTTTCGATTTCAAAAAGGAAACCTCCAAAGTCGTGGTAACATACATGATAGGGTAGATCATCAAAGGTAAAACATAACATATCAATATGAGAAACTATTATCAATAAAAAATATATGTGATCAACATGAAACATGTTTAAAAAATTATAATAATACTCCTAGAATCAAGAATTGTAAATTGTTCTGATGGGACTCACCGACAAACAACCACATACTAACTATAACTTAATTGACCAAACAAACTATTCCAACATAAGAAACATACCAATTAAACAACTGTATACAAGAACCCCAAAAATTAAAGAGCATATTACATAAAGGTTAATGATGATTTATTCAAAATCATTACAAATCACCAAAGCCCAAGAAACCATGTATTCCCATAGACAACTGAGTCTAACATTAAGGATGACAAATTCTGATCCCCAATTCTCAAATAAGATGTTTTAAAAAATGTAATTTAGAATATTCCATTTCATGAAGTGTGTTTCTAGATTTATAAACCCCACCAATCACATCAATGAGACTAATTCATTGGTATGCTGATATAGGGAAACCAATTCATTGGATCTTCTATTTATTAGATTAAAGATCATTAATTCCTCAACAATTTGTGAATATTCTATCAGGACTTTTCAATGACCATTTATCCCACAATAATTATCATAAGAAAATATATCATATATGATATTCAATAATAAGAGAGTCCCATGATGATCGATCAATAGAAGCATACATATAAATTTTAACCATTTATGAGGAATCTAGCTCTATTTAATATGGTGTCACAGATATTTCATAATATTCACCAATCTACCAAAGGATCATCAATGAATTATATTTTTATCGTTAATCCACCATCATGAAGAAATATAGAAATAAAATTCCATTACACAAACCTATAGAATTTATGTGATCTATTTCTAATCTTAATACGATCAATTGATTTCATCAAAATTTTCTATTTATCACTAATTTATAAAGGACATAAAAATTCAACATCATATTCATATGGAAAAAAATTATCCATCATTGATCAATTCTCATCTCACATGAAGGAAGTTGAATTGGTTGTATATATAGAGAAAAATCTTCATTATAACTTCATCATATTGGTCCAACATTTTTGAGCCAAGGGGAGACAAATATGGGAGGTTCAAAACCAAGGGGATAGGAATCAAGACTGCATTAAGGGATTTTTTTGTAATTAGGTACTTAATAATGGTCAAAACCATGTAGAATTAAAAACCACATGGTGAATTTATGGCACACTTTTCTTTTGCCCAGAGGTGGTCCGGTAGAAGGACTAGCCTATCTAGGAATCTATACCTAGAGGAAAATTATTTGGGAAGGACACCCTTAATTTTTCCAGTGCCACTAGCTACCTGGTGGGTTCAACAAAAATCTTCAAAACGGTTGTAGCCCACCGACTGGCCAGTGGTGTAACACCCTGAGATTTTAAAATAGGGAAAACATGTTTGATAGATTATATGAAACAGAAATCCAAGAAAATAAAATAATGTAACACCTAATGACATTATGATATATTTATTTTAAAAATAATTCAATCTGTTCAATATCTTGTGATTCCCGTAAAAATGAGATTAAACGAAATCTGATACTTTATTAAAATATTAGTTTTTAAACAAGACTATTATAATGTTTCTATTTAGTTGATATAATTAATAGAACTAACTAAATTATAAAACTATAAGGTTAATATGTGTATAAACCAAATTCAATGGTTATCAATGGATTATAAATAAAATGATAAACATTTGAAAGAAAAAAAATAAATGTTTTCTAAATTATTGTGGTTTTTGAAAGGTGTTTTAGTCCCCTTTGAACACATAAATTAAAATTCATTTTTCCACCATTATAAATTTTTTTTTTCAAAAAATAAACATTTTTTATCTTGATTTCATAATTATTTATATTTGAATTTTTTAAATTTTTTTGAAATGATAAATTTTATATGAATAGTGAAAATACATGTTTTTATTAAAAACTACATTTTTCATAATTTATTTACAAATATAAATTATACTTTAAAATTATTTTAAATTAAAAATTGTTCAATTATATTACAATTTAACAAATTTTGTTCCATGAAAGCAATTTTACATGGAATTCTAATATAAAAACTTTTTATAATGTTTTCTTCGAATGAACCTTTTTTTCAACGCATGTGATCGTTTAATTTTAAATTGATTTATTACTAATCTATAAATTAAATCTCAATAAATGGATTCAATATTTTTAGTAATATTAATTTACTTCATATAATATTTCAAAATTAATTTTCTTTGACAATGAATTGTAAATAAAGAAAAAAATTGTTACTGTAGTTAGGGTTAAAACAAGATTATAAGTGTTTATACTAAGAAGATAAGGGTTAAAATTGAACCAAAACATGTCCAAAACACATTTAATTTAAATATTCCAACTTATAACCTATATTTTTATTTAATTAATCTATTAGGATCTTTATTAATTTAAAAAACTAGGTTATACTTTATTATTTTCAAAAATTACAACTGTGTCCTCTCCCATGATTATAAAAGCCCACCCATTCCCCACCCCTATTTACACTTCCAAGACAATTTGTATCAGAAAATACATACTCATATTCCTTACCTATTACTCTACCTACATCATATATGTATTATTATCATGAATATAACCTAGTAAGGATTTATATGCAAAATTAATGTCACACTTGGGTTTTAACATTTACTTAATTTCGGTTTGCGTCGGGTTCTTTGTCATTTTATCAGGAGATGGGTGTGAAAAGTTTGAAATTTTGGGGCATTATTTCACCCAATTTGTGGTCTACCTTTTCTCCCTAGGTCCCCCCTTGATTTTTGGATAAATAATGGAACTTTTTTTGGGGCATAGAACCAAGGGTATAGTTAGGTCTCGTGATTTACTAAACCATGCGGACAAACCGTGCACAATGTACAAGTGTTAAAAAATGGATTTTGACCATTTTATCCTTTTGGAAATAATAGAAATGTGCTGCTTTCTTCCACCATTTTACCCAAGAATCCATGTTATGCCTCCGAGATTCCTCAATATCCCTTAGAACCCACTATCGAATGGGTGTTTCATGGGGAAACATCACGAGACATAAATTAAGTGAGTTTATATCTGGTTTTTCTTTCTCTTTAGTGTTTTATTCCTCTTTTCATGTAGTTTCTTGTTTTCATAACCTTGGGTTTCGTCCTTAGGGTTTATCCTTGGGGGTTTGGGTGCAATGTTGTTGGTTAAGGTTTGTTTCTACTTGTTTTTGTGTGGTTGAGGTGTAGTTGAAGTTTCACACTGGTTTTTTTGGGTTATGACATCAAAGGTAGGTGGCTCCATGTGTAAAAAATCTTTGTTGAATTTATATTTCATGATTGACCTATTTAGAATGTTCCTTATCTATTTTTTGTGTTGTTAAATCCATTTTTGGTAGCATTAACTAAGTGTTAAATATTAAAGTATCATTTTTGTATGAAAATGAGTATTTTCCAAGTGTAATCCATGTTTTATCATTTGAGATCATATTATGATTCATGGAATTTGTTTATTAAATTATTATAGGGCTACCATTTCTATTTTGGAGTTGTATTAGTGTGCATTTATCCATAATAAATGGTTTTTGAATGGATTTTATGTGCAAATACTTTTTATACATCCTGAAATTATTTTATGATAATTTTAAATGGTTTATTGAAATACATAAAGGGTGAGAAATAACGTTGGATTCTATTTGGTGTGTGTATGATTTAAAAATTTTATTTTTATGTGAAAATCGTATTTAATATAACTTGGGACTTACTAGAGCACAATGAGTAAATCTCGGGTATCTAGGTTGGTGGACTAGGACTAGTATATTAGTGATCTTGTGGTGGCCTTGTCGCTATTTCACGTAAAATGTTTGATGATGAAAACACTAACTAATCTATGACAATGTTTGGGGACCACTAGGAAATTGGGGTATCCCCTTTTAGTGGATCATGCATCAAATGGTTATGGGTTATGGTTAAATCTACACTGAGATACAAAGTACCTAGGCCCCCACAGCTTTCTAGTGCTTAGGGGTGTTCCCGTGACTAGTAATCATTGATTATATTATACTAACCGTTGACGTAATGTGTGTTTTGATGGTAATTTCTGCATTATTTATGTTTTCTTTACAATTTGTCATTCTTTAATGTTTCCCTCTAGAAAATTATTTTCCTTTAAAGTTTCATCTCTTATAAATTGTTACTAATATTTCCTCTTTATGAAAACTTGTAAAAAAATTCATAAAAGGTTTATCACATGGAATATTTTTTTCTAAAATAATATTGGGATTAGGCTCATAGCCTATGTTCACCTTTGGGTGTAAGTAGAATTGGTAATGTTTGAAACATGTAAGGGAAAGGTTTTTAGAGATGGTGTCTCATGTTATTAGTTTCATTTATCAATGGAGTGTTATGGAGATGGATTGAGGGTGATACCCACTTTCCTTGTGGTGTTTTTTGATTTGTAATTGATGCTTATTTATCGTTTTGGACCTCTTGGACTATTTTTAAAACTACGTAACTCAATTCTGAATTTTTTTAAGACTTGTTTGGCATAAATTTTAAGATTCATTTTATTGGTTATTTTAGGTTATTTTATGATTATAAACTCCAGTAAATCATTTCCAAACATTATTTATGATACCTGGTAACTTGTGCTAGCCCATGTGCATAGGGAATGGCCTTTGGGACTTCATATAGGCTGGTTTAAGCATCAGTTTAGATAATGAATGTAATTGGTTCAAGGAAAAAAGATATCAAAGAAGGTTAGCTCTTATTGGATCATGTTCCTTTAGGAAAAATTCTGAGTAGACCAAAGGTAGGATTGTCAAAACTTGTTGTTTTAGTTACAAGTAAAGTGTATGGATTGCACACCTCATGGAGGGACTTGAGTTACTAGGATAATTCAGGTTCTATCAAAGTCTTTTAGTCCATGTGGTTTCTCATTGTTTGGGAAATGAAATGGTTGTTGGGTCAACAGTCCCAGTGAGCTCTTAAGGCCTGAAAATCCATGCCGAGTTAAGTATATGGTCCTAGAACACTCTACATGATAGTGGTGTGACTAAAGTATGGCCTCCAACCTTATGTTCGGGTCACCAACTAGAACTAGTTTCCCTCTATTGAGATGTGTCTTGTGTCTCTTTGAGTTTTGGAAATTATTTTTAAAAGCCCTCATTTTGGAATAATGGTGACATGGTTTTAAATTAAAAATGTGTTGGATTTTAGGAATGTGATTTTTTATGACATTATTTTCTAGTTAAATATAAATGAGTTGATTTCTAAAAGGGTGGAAATGAATTTTTGTGAATTTTAGGATTTTTTTTGGAAAGTTTTAATTATGTTAAAGTGGGTTAGGAATATCAGTTTCAAATATTATTTGTTAAAAAATTTAAAGGTTTTTTTGAATGGGATGGAGTTTTTTGTAAGTTATGTTTGGAGTTTGGAAATGGATTTTAATTTGGAAGCAAGTGAACATGTGAAACAAATTATGAATCTTTGGAACCTTTATTTAAATGAGAATATTTGATTTCTTAATTAAATAGTGATTGATGAAATGGAATTTTTCATGAAATAAAAATTATTTTGAAATAGGGTGAAATGTTTTAAAACTAATGTGTAAAACTTTAAATTGAGTTTTTAGGTGAATGGTTAGTAATTTTATAAATATTTTTTTAATAATTTAATTGGGTTTTGATTTTGTGGTTAGCAGTTTTGATAAAGAGAATGTGGGGGTAGAATATTTTGATTTTGAAAAGAGGAAAGGTTCGGTTTTGGTCTTCGATATTCTCATGAGTGACCACATGGATGGGTCTACATGGGAAGAGGTATGGTTAATGGAACAACAAGATGAGTGCTGGGATGGATATGCAGAGGGTGGCTAGTGTGGCCTAGAAATAAGCATGTGGGAGGCCCATGTGATACCATTGGTGAATGCGCTAACCTCCAACCACATTAACTTTTAATGAAATGATTTATTTAATGAAAAATTTGATGTTTTGATAACTGGTGTTTTAGCAGTGTGTCTTATGTGTTCTTTTAATGTGGTCATGGGATATTTTGAGTTAGATAACACCTCTTAATTGAAAGATTATTTGTGTTTGTGTTTGATTGGTAAGTTGTGTTGAAGTGTTGGTTAGTGGTTTTTACAAGAAATGTTTTGTTAATCCTTAACATAATGTGTTTGGTTCTAGTTTTTGGTATTATTTGACCAATGGAGAAGCTTTTTTGGGTCCTTGGATTTTCTTATTGGCTAGGGTACACCCCCAAAAGAAGTTAATGAACAATAGAAATGCATCCACGTCTGATTCACTATTGTAAGATTCTCAAGTCGATCAAAATAAGGAAATTCTTCTTGATCATTAGATATTAAGTCTACCCCTATTCTTTTTTGGTTAATTGGATCTTCTTGTAGTGGGAGAGTCGTTGTGGAAGGTAGAAATATACCTTAGTCTCTTAAGTTTCCTGAGTCCTCAAAGGTGATATTTGACACCTTTGTGTATATAGTCTCAATCTAGAAGTGGTGAAGGAAATTCCAGTTAGGGAAGGTAAATAATTCCAGAGTTTATGATGTTTGTTGTAGTCTTTAGGGGCCTTTAGGTCTTTCATCAGTCTCTTTAAAGAAATGGTTTATGTTTGGTGACTAATGTGGAACATCTAGCTTGCAGAGGCTATTATTGCTACTTATAGGGACTACGTGCCATTTTGGACTTGGTTTAAGGTTTCTTTATAGATAAGACCTCTTGGGATTCAATGGTAATTTTCAATGGTGTTTTATAGTGTCGTATCCTCATTCAAATACAAAGGTTTATGTTTTAGGACATTCGAAAACCTAGGTTTTAGTAGAAACATCTTTTATTATTGTACTTATAGAAATTCTCTATCATGAAGGAAGGTGTATTCCTTATGATTCTTATTTTGTTGTTTCCTCTTCTAGGTGAGAGATGAAATGTGTATGCATAATCAAGGTCCCTATATTGGAGAAGGTTCCACATTGGAGTAAAGTGGGTTTCAGTGGGTGTTATAACCTAGTGGTTTTTTCTGAGAGGTGATGTGGTTTCTTTTGGCACCATAAAGAGAATTTTTGATCAGGGATTTTTTAATGCCTTACAGTAAGGTAGGAGATGGTTCAATCATCTGAGCTTTATTTGTAGGTATCTAAGGTAAACTAGTTCATAACGAGGAAAGCCCAATAGATGTAAATAATCTTTCATTAACTTATTCCTTTAGTGTATGAGGTGGATATAGTTAGAGGTTTCCATGGGGAAGTTTCATTTCATGTTTTAAGGGGTGGTGGAAAGGGACCTGAGGACCACGTCCCTCATAGTTGTAATCTATGTTGGTAGAAGAGCCCCACCTTGGTTACAATGAGGTGGGTTCATTATATATTTTCAAAACCCTACTGCTTGAACCCCTGTGGTTATGGCTCTCAGTATGTTTTCTAATATATGAATAACCTTTTAGGTCCATTTCGATCTTGGTTTTGATTGGAATCGTATGAGGATTATAATTATAATGGGAGTAGTGAACCAAAAAGTGTCTCTATTGGTTTGGAGTTTTGTTGAATTGGCCTCCTGTGGGGGGAGAATAAGTAGTGAAGGAATCACCAATGTTATCCCATGTTGAGTTCCTTTTTTAGTCATTATTGGTTAGTTAAGATTGATATTTCTTTTGGTGGGGGGACCCAACATGGGTCTCATATATGCTATTTTTGAACAATCCTAATTTTATCCGATCCATTATTATGGGGAATCTATTCGGACCTCCCCGTTCTGGTATTTAAATTTAGTCTCAGGTGTTAGTATATTTCTTATGGTGAGGAGTCCATTCGATTCTCCCCATATCAGCAATTAAGTTGTTTTCCTAGGGTTTCCTTGGGGATAGGTAGTCTCATTCAAGGCTATCTAACTGTCAACTTCGTTCTTGGGTAAATAGTGGGATTGAAATGTTACCAATAGTTTTGTTGAAGTATATATGTAGTAACATCATTCAAATCTATTTCTGATTTTAGTTGGAATGCTTGAGATTCTCAAAAATGTCTATGATTCTTGTCTCAGGATGTTGTTTTGAGTGCAGGGATAGTATCATTCCTTTTTTGATCAACTAGAGGTGTTTTGGATTTTGGGGGAAGGTGAATCATAGTGGGGGAGTCCATCTTTGTCTCTAATGTTAGCTTGTATCCCACTCTTAATTTTGGTAATGTCCTTGTTGTTTTTTATTGTAATTTTTTGGGAACTCCCTTTGAACTTGGAAATGGTATCGGTTTTGTTTTTTTCATCTATCCTGATCATGTATTTCTAAATGTGGAAGGCATTATGGTGTGCATAATTATCACAGCCAGATTTTTAACTTTTACATTGTTCCTGTTCAGTTCGGGTTCTTGGTTGTTTTCTTGGGAGTTGGCTGTAACAATTTTTAAATTTTGGGGCATTATATCCCCTTATTATTATTCTTCCTTTACTTCCAAGGTTCCCCATAGAGTTTTTTATAAAATGAAACTTCTTTGGGTGGACTGAAGTGGGAACACATTTAGGCTGAACAATTTACTAAATACTGTGGAAAAACCATGTATAGTGTCCAGTTGTTAAAAAAGGATTTTGAACCAATTTTTTTTCTGAAAATAAACCTAACGTGCCCCTTTGTTCCCCTATTAGACATTATCATTAATGGTATCCCACCAAGCTCCCCCAATCTCCCTTGGAACCAACTTTGGAAGGGGTTTTGGTGGGGAAAGACCTAGATACATTATGTAAGTGAGTTTTTTTTGTCTCTTCATTCTCTTTTGGACTTCTTTCTCCTTTTATTGTGGTTTCATGTTTCCAGCACCGAGGGTTTTTTCATTATGGATTAACCTTGTGGGATTGGGTGAAATCATATTGTTTAGGGTTCATTTCTACTTGCTTGCAGTGTGATAGATGTTTCGTACCAGTTTTAGGGGGGGTTTGACACCAAACGTATGTGGTTACATGTGTAAAATGGGTTTTATGAATTTATCTTTCTTTATTGAGTTATTTAGAATGTTCCTCATACATTTTGTAGGTAGAGAAAACCATTTTTGGTAGGATTGATTAATTTTTTAATATTAAAATAACATATTTTTATGAAAATGTGTGTTTTACATGTGAAATCCATGTTTTATCATTTGATGTCTTTTTAGGATTCATGGATATGGTTTATTATATGATTATAGGGATTCCTTTTTTTGTTTTGGTATGGTATTGATGTGAATTTTTCATTAAAATCGGTTTTTTGAATGAATTTTATGTGCAAATAGTTATAATACTTCTTGAAATTGTTTTATGAAATGTTTAAATGGTTTATTCAAATACATACAGTGTGCAACACATGGTTGGGTGATTTTTTGTGTGTGTATAATTTAGAAATGGTATATTAATGTGAAAATGGTATTTTATGACCTGTTGAACTTGTTTAATCATAAGGATGGAAACCCATGTATCTAGGTGAGAGGATTAGGTCTAATAATAAAGTTATTCGGTAGTCGCCTCATACCTCTTATAAATAGAATGATTTATTATTAAAACACTAACAAATATATGATGATGTTTGGGGAGAAATAGGAAATTGAGGTCTCCCATTTAATGTCGCTTGAAATAGAAGATTATTGGTTATTGTTTCTTTTACACCGAGATACGATGTACCTAGGGCCCCACAGCTAGCTAGTGCTTAGGGATGTTCCTGTGACTAGTTCTCATTAATTATACTATAAATACCATCAGAATATGATGTGTTTACATGGTAATTTCAGATTATTTTTCCCTTCTTTAAAACTGGTTCTTTATTTAATGTTTCCCTCTTGAAAGTTGTTTAGATTAAAATTGGATCTCTTCGAAATTGTTACTAGCATTTCTTGTTTATGAAAACATGCAATTTTTTTGTCACAAAATGTTTTTCACATAGAATATTTTTTGGTGGAATCTAGTTGGGTTTATGATCACACCCTAATTACTCATTTGGGTGTAAGTATACATGGTAATGTTTGACATAGGTAATGGTAAGGCCTTTGGAGATAATGGATCAGGCTATTAGATTGCTTTCTTTATGTGGAGTTATGGAGATGGCTCAAGTATGATTCCCCCATTCCATGAGGTGGTTTTTTAGTTGGACATGATGCTACTTTTAGTTTTGTCTTTCTTGGGATTTGTTTTAAACTATATAACTCTATTCGAACTTTTTTAAGACTTGTTGGGCGTAAATTTTCAGATTCTATTTATTAGATATTGTTGGTTGTTTTATGATTAAATACATGGGTAAAATCATTCCCAAACATTATTTATGATACTTGGTCACTAATGATAGGCTGTGGGGATAAGGAATGCCCTTCGAGAATTACCATGGTTCGGGTCGGGTGATGGTATGGATGATGACCTGACTTGGTTTGTGGCATTAAATGTTGTAGTTTTAATAAGTGGTGATTGTGTTAAACATGTATTTATATTTAATTTCTTATTTGACCTCATTCACTTTTTATTAAATAATAAAAATATAATAAATTAATTATATTCCATATACTAATAGTTTATTATGTTATTATAATTACCTATATCCATCTCCACTAATATAAAATGGAAAATTATATCATCGACCATGTGTACGACGAGCCACTACCTCGCAAACAGCTGTAATTAGATTTCCATCACAAACAATATTGGATGGATAAAATGATGTATTTAACATATTTATATGATATTTATTAATTTATTATTCCTATGGAATTATGATATTACAAATACCTTCTTTGTTACACCCCGAGATTTTATGATTAGTATTCTTTTTAATTTATTTGATGTCTTGTGGTGTATGTTACACTAAGATTATCGTGCGCTATACGCAACACCGTATTAGCTTGTAGTATACGCAACACTATTCTTGGGCCATGTTACACAAAATTTCAATTTTGTTTGATCGATGTTATTCTATGAAAAATTGAGTGTATATATATATATATATATATATATTCAATGTATAAATGAAATATTGTTGGATTCTGTTATATGCATCACCAAAGAGAGCTTTCACTATATGCAGCCCTAACTTGTCTTCCATTACACACAATCGTGACCTTCCTCGATAGCGTGTGTAGTACGCAATAATGGGTTTCACTAAACAGCGATATGTTATTAAAATATTATATAAACTAGCCGTTATGAATAGTAATACCCACTTTTTGAAATTTTATAAATTTTATTTTTCAAAATGGACTTCAATTTTGGATTCAGAATATCAAAATTAGCCTTGGGTGAATTTTTGGTACTTTTCTGAAAACATTCAATTTTTGATTAATAGTGAAAATTCTAGGTCACTATTTAAAAACCAATTTTTTATTTAAATAATTATTTATTTTATTTAAATTTATTTTAGGTAAAAATTGATACACAATACCGATATAAGTTCAATGTAATTCATTGGAGTTATTTTATAATAATTTTAGATATATAAAAATTTTATTGAACTTTCCACCGTCTTTTACCCACCTCCTAGGAGAATTTGAAAATTTACATAAAACATAATTTTACCGCTTCTGTGAGTGGAATTTCAAAAATCCAAGAAACACGGTTAATATCTTGGAGTAAAATGTGGCTCAATAAGATAAAAATAATTTTTGGTGAATAATAACTTTTTACTTTTTTTTACCACGGTTAAAAGTAAATAGGGTAATTAAGAGTAAAAATGATATTATTATTATGCTAACACATGTCCTAATTCTATTGGATAAGTTTAATTCTACCAAAAACAACCTTAGGAATAAAATATGACCATTAAGGTCAACTTGGATTAGATTTCAACTTTTATTATTATTTAATTTAAAGAAGAGTTAAAATAGTTAAAATCAATGTTTAATAACTAAAACATTTTTAATATAGGATTATAAATAAGATAAATTAGAATATAAATATTCAATATAAATATAAAATGGTTTCCTACATAATGGTATTTTATTTATAATTTTTAGACCTTAAATAATATAATTTATTTATGAGACAATGATGACACAGTAATTACCTTATTAATGAAATATTAACATAATATTTATTATAAATACCCAAATAAATGTAATTTGAGACTTTTTTTGATTTTAAATATTTTTATAGGTTAATATGAGATGTTAGTATTGAATTAACCATCTTTTATAGAACTAATAATTCCATTATTATTTTCACAAAAATCAATTACCGAATAGTGTCAAAATTGACATAAAATAGTTTTTAAAACAAAAATTATATTATTAATTGTTATTATATTCCTAAAATGATAATGATCAAAACAATGACTTAGAGAATGTTATATATATTAATAATGAACCACTTGGGGTTTTTTTGGTTTGTTATAATATGTTTATTAACCATATAGTGTACGAAAACAAGAAGACACTATAAAAGTTAAATTATCTTACTTAGAGTTTAATCTAAATGATAAGGTTAAAATAGTAACCTAATCTTGTATATAACCTATTGTTAGAAAGGGTTTAGACCCATACCTACTTTAGCTTCGAAATAAATCAATTTGGAGATATTATAAACCGAATATGACTTTATTATAAAATAATATTTTATGTTTTTCCAAAGGTGCCCCTCTCATCCCTTATAAAATGGGCACCCCTTCCCTCTTCACATCACACCCTTTTGAGACATGAAGATCAGACAAAACTTGCCAATTACTCTTCTCAACTTCCATAGAAACTTTATAGAGGTTTTGGTCTCCTTAAAAGACCAACTCTAGTGCCATAAGAGGAGGTTAAGAAGAGGCGCGTCAAAGAAGAGAAAATATCCTTTACCGATTCATTCCAAATTATTTCTTATTCTACTTCTTCTTATTTATTTGTTTCATCTTAAATTAATAACATCAGTATCACTCATATAATTATATGTTATTATAAATATGAAAAAACTCTATTTCATCTTCTATCCATCCTATGGAAAATGAAATCACCGCGCGTGCGTACGTACGGAATACCGTCTCCACGCCGTGGTGTCATCTGTTTTCCACCACCACCTTACATTGATGGGTATAATGGTGTAAATAAATAACTATATATGGTTATTATAAAGTTATATTAATTCTGAAATATTATACATACACTTCAATACAATTCCACGATAATGGGAATGATATCATCGCTCGTGCGTACGTATGGACTACCGTCTCCACGAACGCGATGAGATTCATTTTCCATGATTAACCATTCAAGAAAGATTATAAAGTATATATAATGAATAATAATGAAAAATATGACATCATGAAGATACTGGATATATATATATATATATATATATATATTTCATCTACTTACTTCCATTCAAGTCAATAAGGAAAAGAAAACAGAGTTTATGCATACGTACAGTCTACCGTCTCCATGAGCGGTGTATTTCATTTATCTATCTGTTATATATATATACTGAATATATATGATATATAAATCATGATTTAAATTCTGGAAGTAATTAAATCATGATATAATTAGTAATAATATCAAGAATAACTAGTCCAAACACGTACGATAAATAAAACGTTTTACCCAAAACACTGCTTTAACATGAAATTTACAAAAGAAAGGGTAATATAAAGTCATAAGTGAACCATATATGATATCATAAAAATGAATATGATTCTGTAATAAGTCAATGAAATTATTTAAATCAATATATAGGATATTAAGATACGTACGAAGCATATCAGACCTAAGGTAAGGGATAACTTTTTCAATCATGTTTTTATCTGAGATTGTTTATTCGTAAGTATTTACTGGGGTTATATTTATCATCCATGTCCCTATTTTTCTAAAAATAGTATAATTTATGATTAAAGTCCTTTGACCTATTTTTTACTTTTACCACATTTTATGGAAGGAATCTTTCTTTTGTTTACAATACGTGGAACTTTTCGACTTTTTCAGAAAAAGTACGAGGAGAATGTTTTTTAACTTATACAGCAAGAATGGATTTTTACAGTTTCATAACTCCTTATTTCCAAGAATCCTACTATACAAGATTTCATTACTATTTTCAATAAAATACATTTCATTTAAAATTTCATGGCATTTTGTGAAAATAAAATGACTTTGAAGAAGAAAGGATATTTTACTCAAGAATTCATTTCAAGTGTTTTATCAAAACCATTTTCCTTCTAAGATGACATTATTTCATATGTGTATGTTTCATGTATAATGTCTATATGATTTGCATGGTTTCACATTTCTTATGATGAAATTATATCCATTTGTTTTATATGGATTATATTATGATGGGATTATTTTTATGAAACCCATTTAACTTTTGGGTTAGGATGAATGATTTCATTATGAGATGGGTGGGACCAATATCTCCCTCCAATGAACTGGGTAAATTTTTATATCTCATGAAATAGACATGGCTAGAATGGTAAGTTAATATCGTTCAGTGTTACAGGACTGGAATGAGGGGTGAACTCGATTTAGAAAGGGACTTTGTCTACTAAGATGGTCTTGGCAGCAATGCCCTTGCTACTAAGGAAATCATATCATGTGCTTAATGGTTTTCCACAAATACATGTTTTATTCCCACGATATTTCTTTATGATATATGCCTTACATACTTCCACGATTTATTTCTTGGCTCAAGATTTTGATGATTAGATTTTATGTTCATGTTTTTGCATTCAAATGTTTATGGATTGTTTTATGTTCTCTATGTTTACCCTTACTGAGCATTTGAGATCACCCTTTTTATGTTTTCTTTTCCCCAGTATTTAAAGAATGGTTTTAGGTAAGAAAACAAAAGGGTAAGATCTTTATAGGATATGTTTAAGATCTTTCACCATGATAAGAAGATTATATTCCGAGTTTACAAAGACACTAAAATATTATGGTCCTTGTGTGTTTGTTTTTGTTATGTATTAAGTATTCCGCAAAAAGTAATGTAATGTCCGTATACGTCAAGCTTTGGGTCTATATAGTAGGTATTGGAGGAAAGGTTTAGTTAACCTTTGGAAACTAGGATGCGAAAACTTTAGAGAGATCCATAGAGATATTTCAAAGGTATGTCTAGGTATGTCCCTAATGTTACATATAAGTATAGGTTATAGTCCTAGAATTAAGGTAATGATCTTAGAATTAAACATAAGATGTTAGATATTTAATGTAGTCCCCATTTATTATGTTTTTTTCCTAGAATTATTTTTTCCTCTCATACTATTTTTTTGGTTTTAGAAAATGGCCGGAAACAGGAAGATTCATGATAATGGAGGATATAATTGACAATGGAATGATATTCTTCATGAGCAACCAAATGAAACGAGATTTGGAAGTCAAACATCATTATTATGCCTAATCAGCAATATCACAATATGAACAATAATCTAAACTTTGGTAAGTATCCCAACTCATCTAATAAGAGAAAGATGGAGTTTCATGATGATCCTGGAGGAAAGAAAGTTCAATTTCTCTCATGTAAATTATGTGGAAGAGGCATCAAGGAGAATGTTTCAAAGGAACTGGTAGATGCTTTGGGTGTGGAATGAAGGGCACAAAGCCAGTAAGTGAAAGGGAAAAGGTTCAGTTAACACCATGGACAAGGATAATGGTATTTCTATGACATCAACAACGATTAAATGTTTTAAATGTGGAATGTACGGGCATTATGCAAACCAATGCCCTAAGGGAAAGTCTCATGAAGAGAATCAGCATGGTCGTATGGGTAGTACTTATGTTGATGATGATGAAGAGACTACAAATGATATGTGAGATGAAAGAATTGTTACAGATCTGTCAATGGTATATGAAGGTAGTGGAATGATTATATGTTTATCAATAGTAATGTTGTATAAGTAATCTCATGGTACTATAGAATAATGAGACAACAAAAGATTGTTACACTATAGTTTGTCCATATGTTTTTGAAAGTATATATTGAATGGTACCGGTAACCATGAAAGGTTATTCCGATATTTTTGGAAAGCACCTAATATGCACATAATGAAGGGATAAGGAGATAATGAAATGTTTGATAGTATTAAAGATCTCATTACTGATATAAGGAAAAAGTGATATCATGGTTTGAGTATATAGAATTTTTGGGATTTTGGTATGTGGAAAGAGTTACCTTTTGACAAAATTCATGTTTTCACTATGGTTATATGATAATTTATGTTTCAAGAGAATACATGATTAAGGTATTCACATGTTTGGAATGTGATCAACAAGATATAAATTATGACATATGGGGGATAAATGATGGTATTCACTTTCTTATTATGTGACCTTTCCAGTAATCATTTTCTTTATACTATGATCTTTGACCGAAGTATTTTGGATAAGCCTAAAGATTGGAATGAATTAAGTTAGATATAAATAGTATTGTTTAAGGATAGATGTTTTTTTCGATATAATTTCTATAATGTTATAATAATGTAGTTTTAGAAAAAAGAAAACCTGCAGGATGGGTGACAACCCATCGCGTCGGACAAGGCTGTGGGAATCAATCCCGCAACTGAAGTGCGACATGCCTTTATCACCTACCACTAGCCTACTGTAAGTCTCTGGTTAGTAGAAACTAGTTTTATTATATTTACTAGTTTGATATATGAATTCTAAGTCCAATATCATTATATATGGACTTATTTATATTTAATAACTTTTGCTATCTATTTTTTTGAGAGAGATGGAATGACCTATCATTCTATCACATGATCTGATAACACTTCATGGAAGACAAATTCAACTTAATTTCATTATGAGATGAAGTGGAAATTGTTCAAGGCACAAATAATAGTAAGATTGTACCAAAATCAAGTCAATATTTCTTTTAATTCAACAATTCTTAAAATTTAGAGAAATGATCTTGAAAAAAATGTTGTCCTCATTTCCTTATATCCGATGAATTAGATGGTACCTTAAGTCATCACAAGTTTATGGCTTTGTGATTGTTGGATTTTTCATAGCCATTTCCTCTACCACTCTCCATTAGAACTTGATGGTTATATTTCTCTTCCATATCCATATTTTCACCTATGTTTTACAATGTGGAAACCCAGTGATGGGTAAATTTGGGTAACCATTATGTTTCATTCTTCACTTTTTAAAATTAAGTTTTAGTGTTCCTTTCTACGATGTGGGTTTCTATGAACGAAACATTCAAGTAGTAAACCATCTATAACCCCGATTAATTTCGAGGGTGAAATTCATTTTAAGGGTGGTAGAATGTAACACCCCGAGATTTTATTAGTAGTATTATTTTTAATTTATTTGATTTCTTGTGGTGTATGTTACACTAAGATTATTGTGCCTTATATGAAACACTATATTATATTTTAGTATACGCAACATTATTCTTGGATCGTGTTAAACAAAATTTCCATTTCGTTTGACAGAAGTTATTCTACGCAACATTGAGTGTGTGTATATATATACACACATATATATATATTCAATGTATAAATGAAATATTGTTGGATTCTATTATACGCAACACCAAAGGGATCTTTCACTACACGCATCCCTGACTTGTTTTGCATTACACACAATCGAGACCTTCCTCGATAGAGTGTGTAGTACGCAATAACGGGTTTCACTAAACATCGGTATGTTATTGAAATATTATATAAAGTAGCCGTTATGAATAGTAATACCCACTATTTTAAATTTTATAAATTTTATTTTTCAAAATGGACTTTATTTTTGGATTCGGAATATCGAAATTATCCTGGGGTGAATTTTTGGTATTTTTCTGAAAACTTTCAATTTTTGATGAATAGTGAAAATACTGGGTTACTATTTAAAAACCGACTTATTATTTAAATAATTATTTATTTTTTAAAATTTATTTTAGGTCATAACTGATACATAATACCTATATACATTCAATGTAATTCATTGTAGTCGTTTTATAATAATTTTAGATATATAACAATTTTATTGAACTTTTCACCGTCTTTCACCCACCTCCTAGGAGAATTTTAAAATTTACATAAAAAATAATTTTACTTCTTCTGTAAGTGGAATTTCGAAAATCATAGAGACATGGTTAATATCTAGGAGTAAAATTTGTATCAATAAGATAAAAATAATTTTTGGTGAATAGCAACTTTTTACTTTTTTTACCACTGTTAAAAGTAAATAGGGAAATTAAGGGTAAAAATGATATTATTATTACCATAAGACATGTATTAATTCTATTGGATAAGTTTAATTAGACCATAAACAACCTTAGGAATAAAATATTTCCATTTAGGTCCACTTGTATTTGATTAGGTCATTTATTATTATTTTATTTAAAGAATAGTTAAAATAGTTAAAATCGAAGTTTAATAACTAAAACATTTTTAATATAGCATTATGAATAAGATAAATTCTATTATAAATATTCATTATAATTATAAAAATATTTCCTACATAATGGTATTTTATTTATAAATTTTATACATTATATAATTTATTTTATTTTTGACACAATGATGATGTAGTAATTACCATATTAATGAAAAATTAACATAATTGATATTATAAATACCCAAATAAAGGTAATTAGAGTCTTTTTATGAATTAATCTAATTTTATAGGTTAATATGACATGTTTGTATTGAATTAATTAACTTTATTCGAAATAACCATGCTGTTATGATTTTCAAAAAACTCAATTACCGAATAGTATCAAAATTGACATAAAATAGTGTATAAAACAAATATTAAATTATTAATTGTTATTATATTCATAAAATTTAAGGATCGTCCAAATGACTTAGATAAGGTTATATATATTGATAATTAACCACTTGGGGTTCGTTTGTCTTGTTATATTATGTTTATTAACCATATAGTGTAAGAAAACAAGAAGACATGGTAAAAGTTAAATTATTTAACTTAGAGTTAAATCTAAATGATAAGGTTAAAATATTAACCTAAACTTGTCTAAAACCTATTGGATGAGAGGATTTAGACCCATCCCTACTTTATCTTCGAAATAAATCAATTTGGAGCTATTATAAACCGAATATGACTTTGTTATAAAATAATAGTTTATGTTTTTCCAAAGGTGCCCCTCTCCTCCCTTATAAAAAGGGAACCCCTTCCATCTTCTCTTCACACCATTTTGAGACATAAATCTCGGCCAAACCCTGCCAATTCCCCTTCTAAACTTCCCTAGAAACATTATATAGGTTATGGTCTCCTCAAAATACCAACTCTAGTGCCTTAAAAGGAGGTTAAGAAGAGGCACATCAAAGAAGAGGTAATATCCTTTATCGATTCTTTCCAATTTATTTCTTCTTCTACTTATTCTTATTTATTTGTTTCATTATAAATTAATAACATCAGTATCACTAATGTAGAGACCCTAAGCTTGAAATACATAGACATTACATTACATTTGTGGAATACTTATTACATAACAAAAACAGACACACAAGGACCATAATAGTTTAGTGTCTTTGGAAACTTGGAACGTAATCTTCTAATCGTGGTGAAAGATCTTCAACATCTCCCATAAATATCTTCCCATTTTTGTTTCCTTAACTAAAATATTTCTTAAAATCCTGGGGTAAAATAAAACATAAAATGGGTGAGCTCAAATTCTCAGTAAGGGTAAGCATGGATAAAATAAAACATACCATATACATTTGAACTTAAAAAAACATGAACATTAAAAATCTTGAGCAACGACATAAAACATGGAAGTACCTAAGGCATAGATCATAATGGAACATAAATCATGATAAAATAGAATGGGAATAAAACATGTAATTGTGGAAACCATTAAGCACATGATATGATTTCCATATTAGCCAAGGCATTGTTGCCAAGACCATCTTAGTGGACAAAGTCCCTTTCTGAATTGAGTTCACTCCTCGTTCCAGTCCTGTATTACTGAACCGGATTAACTTACTGTTCCAGCCATGCCTATATCATGAGATATAATATGTTCACCCAATACATTGGAGGGAGATATAGGTCCCACCCATATCATAATGAAATCATTCTTACTTGTGCCACAAAATAAACTTAAAACATTCATCATAACCCAAAGAATAAAATGGGTTTCATAAACATCATCCCATCATCACATAATCCATATAAAACAAATGGATATATCATCATAAGAAAAGTGAAACCATGTAAATCATAGATACATTATACTTGAAACATACACATATAAAATAATTTCATCTTAGATGGAAAATGGTTTTCATAAAACACTTGAAATGAATTCATGAGGAAAATATTCTTTCTTCTTCAAAATTAATTTATTTTCACAAAACGTAATGAAATTTTAAAAGAATGACATTTTGATGAAAATAGTCATGAAATATTTCGAAGGAAGCTTCATGAAAATAAAGCTTTATAAAACCGTAAAAACCCTTTCACGCCGTATACGTTTAAAAAACATTCTTCTCGTACTTTTGTCAAAAAAGTCAAAAAGTACCTCGTATGGTAAACAAAAGAAAGATTCCTTACATACCATGTAGTAAAAGTAAAAATGGGTAAAAGGGAATTAAAAAAACATAAAAATTTTTTTATAAAACATGGACATGGATGATGGAAATAACCCCAGTAAATACTTACGAATAAGCAATCTCGGATAAAAATGAGATTTGCAAAATTATCCCTTACCATAGGTCTGATATGCTTCATATGTTTCCAAACCTCCTGTATAATTATTTAAATAATGTAATTGACTCATTACATAATAATATCCATTTTTATGATATCATATATGTTTCACTTAAGACTTTATATTACCCGTTATTTTGTAAATTCCATGTTATAGCAGCGTTTTGGGTAAAATCATTTCATTTATCTTATGTGTTTCAACTTGTCGTTCTTGATATTATTACTTATATCCTGATTTACATAATTCCAGAATGTAAAACATGATTTATATATAATATATATTCATCATATACATATATATTATAGATCGATAAATGGAATGAAATACACTGTTCATGGAGACGGTAGGTCGTACGTACGCATGAACGTTGTTTTCGTTTCCCTTTTGAATTGAATGGAATTAAGTAAATGACATACATATATATATATATATACATAAATCTAGTATCATTATTATGTAATATATTTCATTATTATTCATTATATAAACTTTATAATAATTCATTAATGGTTAACATGGAGAATGAATCTCATCGCATCATGGAGATGGTAGTTCTTACGTACGCACGAGCGATGATATCGTTCCAATGATTGTAGAATTTTATTTAAGTGTATGTATACTATTACAGAATCAATATCAATTTAAAATAATCATATATAGTTATTATTTACACCATTATACTCATCCACGCAAGGTGGTGGTGGAAAATAGATTACACCACGACATAGAGACGGTATTCCGTACGTACGCACGCTCGGTGATTTCATTTTCCGTAGGATGGATAGATGGTGAATTAGGGTTGTTTCATACTTATAATAACATATCAGTATATGATTGATACTGATGTTATTACTTCATAATGAAAAAACCTAAGAAGAAGTGGTGGAAGAAGAAATAAAGTTGAAAGAATCGGTAACAGACATTACCTATTCTTTGCAGCGCCTCTTGAGACCTCCTCTTAGGGCACTAAAATTGGTCTTTGAAGACGACCAAGACCTCTAGGATGTTTCTAGGGAAGTGGAGAAGATAATTTGGCAGGGGTTTTCCAATCTTTAAGGCTCAATGTGGTGTGAGGAAGAGAGGGAGGAGGTGCCCTTTTATAAGGAAGCAGAGGGGCACCTTTGGAATTCTTAAAAATATTAAATTATAACAAATCTATCACCACTTAAAAACCTCCAAAAATGACTAATATTCGTAGATAAAATGATATAGGGTTGAAATCTCATCAACCAATCAAATTTAGGCATGTTAAGAATTTATTTTAAACATTATCAACTTGATTTATCCTTATTTAATCAATTTAATTTTATTTGTGGTAATAAAATTATAAATTGTAAATTATAACAAATAATTACTTATTATGTTGTGTATTGTCAATAATTGGATACTTTATAACATTTTATACCATATAAATTTAAATTTATAATTTTTAAATATTTTTGTGATTTTTAAACAATTCTATAATATATTATTTTTATAAAATAACAATAGTGTCAATTTTGACACTATTCATTTATTTGAATTTAAATAAAATATATACAGAAGATATGTTCTAACTAAAAGCATTAATAGATTAATAAAAGTTCATTTGTATCTAGAAAATTACTAGAGCACATTAAATAGTTCATATAATATTTATTTTATTATTTTTAATACTATTTATTTGGTTTATCTCTTAAAAAAATAATTACTACATCATTTTTTGTATAGTTATTTAATATACATACTTGTTGCATAAAAATTAAAAATAAAATCATATTATGAAGATAAATATATTATATTTCACAATAATACTTTTAATCAAATTTATCATCTTAAAATCACAATATTTAAATTGTTATATTTATTAAATTATGAAGGTGACAACTTTGGCATCATTTAAAATAAAATAATATAAGTGTCATAATAAATTTTATAAGACTCAAAACGGGTATATATTAGGTAATTGGATGATTATGGTGTATATATACACAACCAATAAGTTTTTGTCAGGTTTGTGGGTCTTTTAATGGGTATTAGTATTTCAATAAAAACCATATTACTGATTTTTCACTTAATAAATAATTTCTGCATCATTAATGTATCACCTTTAATGACAATTATTTAATCCCTAAAAATTATAAATAAATTATAATGTTGTATATAATTTTATTATATTTCTATAGAATATTCATGTTCTATGTTTCATTAAGTTTATCACTAAATTAAAATTAATATACTTATAAGATTTAAGAGAGTGACATGTTGTCACTTTCTTTGGTTTTAATAATAATTAAATTATTTTCTTGGTAAAAAGTCCATAAAATGAATCTAATACGACCCTTAGGTGATATGGGTATACTTTTAGCCATCCAATAGAATTTTGGCATGTGTTAGGTTAATTTTATAATATTATATTTACCCTTAATTACCCGATTTACCTTTAACTATGGTAAATAAAATTTACCGTAGTTACTATTCATAATTCCCCAAAATAAAAAGTATCCTATTAACATAATTTGGACCCACTGATTCCAAATATGGACTACATTTTTTAAAATTCAATACACAGAAGTTGCAGAAATTAAATTAAAATTAATCCCCTTGTCGAATGAAAATGGGTTTTTGTTTTAAACATTGCAAAAGATTGGATTGATTTAACCTACGAATTCAATGTAAAATCAATGCTAATGACATAAATTATATTAAATGGTAAAAATATATTCCATTTATACTTTTAAACCATTAAATATTATAATTTAACAATATAAATTATTACAATGAACAAAGTTGTTTTTAATTAAAATACAGTGTGTTTTTACTATTCATTAAAATATTAAAGTTATCAGAAAAATATCAAAACTTTTTCCAATGTAAATTTTTATATCCTTATTCAAAAGAAGAATTTTATTTTGTAAAATTTAACTTATAAACATGTCAACAACTAGATTTAATGTGGGTGCGCCATCAAAAGGCGGAAAAACTGCATTTTTTAAAAAATACATATTTTACCTGAAATATTTATTTTGTTCTTATACCATGTTCTATAAAATGTCTAGGATGAATAATAATGTTATAAAATTAAAATTTTAGTTAATAATATTCATAATGTCTAGTTCATAATAATATTATAATAATATATCGTTGTTTAGTAAAACCCGGTATTGCATTCAACACACGCTATCGAGGAAGGGCGCGATTGCATGTAATGCAAGACAAGTTAAAGTTGCGTGTTGTGCAAGACTCCTTTGTTGTTTCATATAATAGAATCCAACCATTTTTCATTTAGACATTGAATATTTATATATATATATATACACTCAATGTTGTGTAGAATGACTATTATCAAACGAACATGAAATTGTGTGTAACACAATCTATGAATAGTGTTGTGTATACTGCAAGCTAATACAGTGTTGCGTATAGAACAAGATAATCTTTTTGTAGAACAAAACACATGAAATCAAATAAATTAAAAAGAATACTTATCATAAAATATCCGGTTGTTACATTCAACCCCACTTAATAAGAATTTCTCCCTCGAAATTCGTCAGGGTTATACATGGTTTTATACTTGAAAGTTTATTTAATTGAAACCCACATCGTAAAATGAAATACCAAAACTTAACTTTAAAAACTAAAGCATGAAACAGAACGGTTACCCAGATTAACTAATCACTGATTTTCCACATAGGAGAACATAGATTTAAATATAGACATGGAAGAAAAATCTAACCATCATGTTCTGATGGAGAGTGCACTAGTACAAAAACCATTTTTACGTCGGTTTTTTTTGCTTTTTAACGTCGGTTTTTAGGCGACGTTATTGCGAGCGACGTTAAAAATATGATTTTTTATGTCGGTTATTTAATAACCGACGTAAAAAATGGGGTAATATAGTTTCTTAATTGATATACCATCAGAAGTTTGATATTTTTTTCGAAGAAAGATTGAATGAGCCAACCGTAGCTTCATATTAGAAAGAATTTTGAATCCGTATGAGGATTTGTAGTTTTATCGTGATATAAAGAATCATCCATCATTATAATAAATTAACAATCGTTAAATGGTATATCAATTAAGAAAACTACTCATAGAAAATATAAATCGTGGGAAAATAATTACAAATACCTTGATGAGGTCGCGAAAATAAGAAATTGTTGATTCACATTGAAGATAAAACAAGTTGATTCGGTGGAACGATGATGGTTGAATGAAATAATCTTAAAATGGTATGTCATTTAAGAAAACAAATCATAAAAACCATAAACCATGGATGCATGATTAAATATACCTTGACGAAACTGCGGAAAGAAGAAATAATTGATTCGCGTTTGAGAGAAAAAGAGTAGATTTGGGGGAACGATAATGGTTGAAATAAATGATCGTAAAATTAAGATGGGTGTATAATGGAAACATATAATTGATATTCTATGAGAAAACGCGGTATTAAAAATTTTAGGCGGCAATTCAAAATTTTGATGCCGCGATGTAAAAAAATTGAAATTTCGCGTTCGCGGGATATTAAAATTTTCATTCACGTCGGTTTTATGATAACCGACGTGAAAAGATATTAAAATTTTCATTTATTTTTCACGTCGGTTATTATAAAACCGACGTGAAAAATCAATCTTCATCAATCTTTCACGTCGGTTATTAAATAACTGACGTGAAAAATCAATTTTCATGACTTTTTCACGTCGGTTATTTCATAACCGACGTGAAAAGTATTTACAAAAATGTAGTTCATTTCTCAAGATTTAATTTGACAGGTCACGGAGCTCAAACGGAGTTTTGGATTTAAAGTTATTGCCTTCCGAAGTTTGGCATCCTTAAGACATCGTTTAGAGATGATCAACTTCTGAAGGCCATAACTTTTAATCTGTAACTCCGTTTGAGCTCCGTGACCTATCAAATTAAAGCTCTAGAAATTAACTACATTTTTGTAAACATTTTTCACGTCGGTTATGAACTAACCGACGTGAAAAATACCTTTTAACGTCGGTTATTAAATAACAGGCGTGAAAAATCAATTTTCTTGTCTTTTTCACGTCGGTTATTTAATAACCGACGTGAAAAATATTTACAAAAATTTAGTTCATTTTACAAGCTTTAATTTGACAGGTCACAGAGCTCAAACGGAATTATGGATTAAATGTTATGGCCTTCAGAAGTTGGACATCCTTAAGACATCGTTTAACTTTTAATCCGTAACTCCGTTTGAGCTCCGTGACCTGTCAAATTAAAGCTTGAGAAATGAAATACATTTTTGTAAACATTTTTCTCGTCGGTTATTTCATAACCTACAAGAAAAATAAGTGAAAAGTTTAATATATTTTCATGGAAAAGGATTTTTCACATCGGTTATTTAATAACCGACGTGGAAAAGTGATGTACATTGATTTTTAACGTCGGTTATATAATAACCGACGTGAAAAATCAAATAAAATGGATTTTTAACGTCGGTTCTTATATAACCGATGTGAAAAATCAATTTTTAGATATTTTCACGTCGGTTCTAAAAAACCGACGTGAAAAATGGTGACATAAAAAAAAATTTGTACTAGTGGTGGTAGAGAACATGGCTATGAAGAAGCCATCAATCACAAAGCCATAAATTTGTGATGATCTATGGTACCATATGATTCATCGGATATAAGAGCACTAGGACAACATTTTTGGTTTTCAAGATCATTTCCCTAAAGTTGATGAAATTGGAGTTAGAAGAAATACTTTTGTGATTTTGGTACAGTCTCACTGTTGGTCGTTCTTTAGACAATTTCCAATTCATCTCTTAATGAAATGAAGTTGAATTTGTCATTCATGATGTGTTAGCAGATCATGTGATAGAATGTTGGGTCATTCCATCTGTCTCAAAAAAAAAGGTTAGAAAAGTTATCAAAAAAATACATAAGACCATCTATAGTGAGATTAATCATATATGGTTCCTAAAATGGACTTATACTTCATATATCATACTACTTAATATAATAAAACTAGTTTCTACTAAACAGGGACTTCCTGTAGGCCAGTGGTTGGCAATAAAGGCCAGTCATACTTCGGTTGTGGGTTCGATTCCCATAGCCTTGTCCGACGCGATGGGCTGTCGCCCATCCTACAGGTTGTCCTTTTTCTAAAACTACATTACTATAACATCCCATAAATAATATCGAAAAAAAACTTCTATACTTAAACAATACTAACTTATTTCCAACATAATCCATTCCAATATTTAGGCTTATCTATAATACTACAGTCCACTCTCATATTATAGTGAAAACGATTACCAGAGATTTCATATAACTTGCATGTTAATTCCATCGTTGATCCCCATATATCATAATATATGTCTTGCTGGTCACATTCCAAACATTCGAAGGCCTTAATCATGTATTCTTTTGAAAAATTAATACACATTGAACCTTAGTGAAAACATGATTGCAGTTAAAAGTTAACACTTTCCACATACCAAAATCCTCAAAATTCAATCTACTCAAACCATGATATTACTTAGTCCTTATATCAATCATGAGCTCATGAATACTGTCAAACATTTCATTTCCTCCTTATCCCTTCATTATGCGCATATCATCTGCTTTCCAAAATATTTGAATCACTTTTCATGGTTACCGGTACCATAAAATTATTGAAATCCACAATAGACTAATACAAAAATATTCTAATACACCATAAAAGTACCTCAACAACATTATTCTTGAATACCAATACATAAACACTTCAATCCATCCTCTTCAATGATTGTCCTACAATAAGTCCTTCCTTGATTTAGATGTAACTTTTTAGGTCAGGGCATTGAGTCAGGTAATGCCCATGTTCTCCACAAATAAGACATTGAACTCCATAACAGGCTGTCACTCTATGTCCCTTTTCTCCACAAAGATAACATCTGTCCCTCCATTTGAGGTATTTCTCAAGGTTCTTCTTCCCTTCTTTAGAAATATCAATCTTCCTTTATTTATGCTCCTCAACATGCGAACATACATAAAAGTCTATCTTCCTATTATTTGATGAATTAGGCATACCACTAAATTTCACCTTGTTAATCATATATCGCGATGACTGATTTTGAAAAATCACAATATCTTTCTCTCTAGGCATTACAAAATTTTGTTTCTCATAGTCACCAATCTATCCATTGGATTCAATGTTAACCTAATTCCTTCTGGTTCCCTCCATTTACTAAAACACAAAAAGAATTCTGTGAGAGGAAAAAATCATACAAGAAAAATAACATAATAAAGGGGGAGTACCTTCAACATCTAACAACCTAGGTTTAATTCTAATATCGTTACTGTAATTCTAGGACTATAACCTATAATTATACTTAACCTCAGGGTCATCCCTAGACATACCTTATAAATATTTCTAGGGATCTCACTAAAGTTCTCGCATCCTAGTTTCCAAAGGTTGACTAAACCGTTCCTCTGATACCAACTATAGAGACCCGAAGCTTGACATACATAGACATTACATTACATTTGCATAATACTTAGTATATAACACAAACAGACACACACGGACAGTAATAGTTTAGTGTCTTTGGAATCTTGGAACGTAATCTTCTAATCGTGGTGAATGATCTTCAACATCTCCCATAAAGATCATCCCATTTTTTTTTCCTTAACTAAAATATTTCTTATAATAATGGGGGAAAAGAAAACATAAAAAGGTGATCTCAAATGCTCAGTAAGGTTAACCATGGATAAAATAAAACATACCATATACATTTGAACTTAAAAAAACATGAACATTAAAAATCTTGTGCAACGACATAAAACATGGAAGTAGATAAGGCATAGATCATAATGGAACATAAATCATGATAAAATAGCATGGGAATAAAACATGTAATTGTTTCAACCATTAAAAACATGATATTATTTCCATATAAGCCAAGGAATTGTTTCCAAGACCATCTTAGTGGAAAAAGCCCCTTTCTGAATCGAGTTGACTCCTCGTTCCAGTCCTGCATTACTGAACCATATTAACTTACCGTTCCAGCAATGCCTATCTCATGAGATATAAAATCTTTATCCAATGAATTGGATGGAGATATAGGTCCCACCCATCTCATAATGAAATCATTCTTACTTATTCCACAAAATAAACTTCAAACATTCATCATAACCCAAAGAATAAAATGGGTTTCATAAACATCATCCCATCATCACATAATACATATAAAACAAATGGATATATCATCATAAGAAAAGTGAAACCATGTAAATCATAGAGAAATTATACTTGAAACATACACATATGAAATAATTTCATCTTAGATGGAAAATGGTTTTCATAAATCACTTGAAATGAATTCTTGAGGAAAATATCCTTTCTTCTTCAAAATAAATTTCTTTTCACAAAACGTCATGATATATTAAAAGAAGGATATTTTTATGAAAATAGTCATGAAATCTTTTGGTGGATGCTTCATGAAAATAAGGCTTTATAAAACCGTAAAAACCCTTTCATGCCGTATAAGTTAAAAAAACATTCTTCTCGTACTTTTTTCGGAAAAGTCAAAAAGTACCTCATATGGTAAACAAAAGAAAGATTCCTTACATACCATGTAGTAAAAGTCAAAATGGGTAAAAGGGAATTAAAAATACATAAAAAAACTTATAAAAAAATGGACATGGATGATCGAAATAACACCAGTAAATACTTACGAATAAGCAATCTCGGATAAAAATGAGATTTGAAAAATTATCCCTTACCTTAGGTCTAATATGCTTCGTATGTATCCAAAACTCCTGTATAATGATTTAAATAATGTCATTGACTCATTAAATAGTCATATTAATTGTTATGATATCATATATTTTTCACTTATGACTTTATATTACCCGTTCTTTTGTAAATTCCATGTTAAAGGAGCGTTTTGGGTAAAATCATTTCATTTATCTTATGTGTTTCGACTTATCGTTCTTGATATTATTACTTATATCTTGATTTACATAATTCCAGAATGTAAAACATGATTTATATATAATATATATTCATCATATACATATATATTATAGATCGATAAAAGGAATGAAATACACCATTCATGGAGACGGTAGGCTGTATGTACGCATGAATGCTGTTTTTGTTTCCATTTTGAATTGAATGGAATTAAGTAAATAAACTAAATATATATATATATATACATAAGTCCAGTATCATTATTATGTAATATATTTCATTATTATTCATTATATAAACGTTATAATCATTCATGAATGGTTAACATGAAGAATTAATCTCATCGCGTCGTGGAGACGGTAGTCCGTACGTACGCACGAGCGATGATATCGTTCCCATGATTGTGGAATTTTATTGGAGTGTATGAATACTATTAAAGAATCAATATATACTTAAAATAATCATATATAGTTATTATTTACACAATTATAATCATCCAAGTATGGTGGTGGTGGAAAATAGATTACACCACGGCGTGGAGACGGTATTCCATACGTATGCACGCACGGTGATTTCATTTTCAGTAGGATGGATAGATTGTGAAATAGGGTTGTTTTATACTTATAATGACATATCAGTATATGAGTGATACTGATGTTATTACTTCATAATTAAACAACCTAAGAAGAAGAAGTGGAAGAAGAAATAAAGTTGAAAAAATCGGTAACGGACGTCACCTCTTTTTGAAGCGCCTCTTGAGACCTCCTCTCAGGGCACTAAAATTGGTCTTTGAAGAAGACCAGGACCTATAGGATGTTTCTAGGGAAGTGGAGAAGATAGTTTGGCAGGGGTTGTCCGAGATTGAAGGCTCAATGTGGTGTGACGAAGAGAGGGATGAGGTGCCCTGTTATAAGGGAGGAGAGGGGTACCTTTGGAATTCTTAAAAATATTAATTTATAATAAATCTAACACCACTTAACCTCCAAAAATGACTCATATTCGAAGATTAGATGAGATAGGGTTTCAATATCATCAACCAATCAAATTTAGACATGTTAGCAATTTATTTTAAACATTATCAACTTGATTTATCCTTATTTAATCAATTTAATTTTATTTGTGGTGATAAAATTCTAAATTTTAAATTATAAAAAATAATTACTTATTTGTTGTGTATTGTCCATAATTAGATACTTTATAACATTTTATACAATATAAATTTCAATTTATAATTTTTAAATATTTTTGTGATTTTTAAACAATTTTATAATATATTATTTTTATAAAATAACAATAGTTTCAATTTTGACAATATTAATTTATTTGAATTTAAATAAAATATATACAGAATATATGTTCGAACTAAAAGTTTTAATAGATTAATAAAAGGTCATGTGTATCTAGAAAATTAGTGGAGCACATTTAATAGTTCATATAATAATTATTTTATTATTTTTAAAACCATTTATTTGGTTTATCTCTTAATAAAATAATTACTACATCATTTTTTGTATAGTTATTTAATATACTTATTTTTTTCATAAAAATTAAAAATAAAATCCTATGATGAACATAAATCTATTACCTTTAACAATAATACTTTTAATCGTATTTATCATCTTAAAATCACAATATTTAAATTGTTATATTTATTAAATTATGAAGGTGACAACTTTGGAATCAATTAAAATAAAATAATATAAGTGTCATAATCAATTTCACAACCAATAAGTTTTGGTCAGGTTTGTGGGGATTTTAATGGGTATTAGTATTTCAATAAAAACTATATTACTGATTTTTCACTTAATAAATAATTTCTGCATCATTAATGTATCACCTTTAATAATAATTATTTAATCCCTAAAAATTCTAAATAAATTATCATGATGTAGATAATTTCATTATCTTTCTGGAGACTATTCATGTTCAAAGTTTCATGAAGTTTATCACTAAATTAAAATTAATATACTTATATGATTTAAGAGAGTGACATGTTGTCACTTTCTTTGGTTTTAATAATAATTAAATTATTTTTATGGTCAAAAGTCCATAAAATGAATCTAATCCAACCCTGAGGTGATATGGGTATATTTTTAGCCATCCAATAGAATTTTGGCATGTGTTAGGGTAATTTTATAATATTATATTTACCCTTTATTACCCGATTTACCTTTAACTATGGTAAATAAAATTTACCATAGTTACTATTCATAATTCCCAAAAATAAAATGTAGCCTATTAACATAATTTGGACTCACTGATTCCAAATATGGAATAATTTTTTTCAAATTCAATACACAGAAGTTGCAGAAATTAAATTAAAATTAATCTCATTGTCGAATGAAAACAGGTTTTTGTTTAAAACATTGCAAAAGATTGGATTGATTTAACCTACGAATTCAATGTAAAATCAATGCTAATGAAATAAATTATATTAAATGGTAAAAATATATTATATTTATACTTTAAAACCATTAAATATTATAATTTAACCATATAAATTATTACGATGAAAAAAGTTTTTTTTAATTAAAATATAGCGTGTTTTTACTATTCATTAAAATATGAAAGTTATCAGAAAAATTTCAAAACTTTATCCAATGTAAATTTTTATATCTTGTTTCAAAATAATAATTTTATTTTATCAAATTTATATTATGAACATTTCAACAACTAGATTTAATGTGGGTGTGCCATCAAAAGGCGACAAAACTGAATTTTTTTAAAAATACATATTTTACCCGAAAAATTTATTTTGTTCTTATTCCATGTTCTAGAAAATGTGTAAGATGAATAATAATGTTATAAAATTAAAATTTTAGTTAATACTATTCATAATAGCTAGTTCATAATAATATTATAAAATATATCATTGTTTATTAAAACCTGGTATTACGTACAACACACGCTATCGAGGAAGGTCGCGATTGCGTGTAATGCAAGACAAGTTAAAGTTGTGTGTTGTGCAAGACTCCTTTGTTGTTTCATATAATAGAATCCAACCATTTTTCATTTATACATTTAATATATATATATATATATATCTATATATATATATACACTCAATGTTGCGTAGAATGATTATTATCAAACGAACATGAAATTGTGTGTAACACAATCTAAGAATAGTGTTGCCTATACTGCAAGCTAATACGGTGTTGCGTATAGCACAAGATAATCTTGTTGTAGCATAAAACAAATGAAATAAAATAAATTAAAAAGAATACTTTTCATAAAATATCGGTTTGTTACAACTAATATATTGATATGTTATTATAAATATGAAACAACCCTATTTCATCTTCTATCCATCCTACAGAAAATGAAATCACCGCACGTTCGTACGTACGAAATACCGTCTCCACGTTGTGGTGTAATCTGTTTTCCACCACCACCTTACATAGATAGATATAATGGTGTAAATAAATAACTATATATGTTTATTGTAAAGTGATATTGATTCTGAAATATTATACATACACTTCAATACAATTCCACGATCATGGAAATGATATCATCACTCATGCGTACGTACGGACTACCGTCTCCACGAACGCGATGAGATTCATTTTCCTTGATTAACCATTAAAAAATGATTATAAAGTATATATAATGAATAATAATGAAATATATGACATAATGAATCTACTGGATTTATTTATACATACATATATATATATATGTCATCTACTTACTTCCATTCAAGTCAATAAGGAAAAGAAAACGACATTCATGCGTACGTACGACCTACCGTCTCTATGAACGGTGTATTTCATTTATCTATCTGATATATATATATATATACTGAATATATATGATATATAAATCATTATTTACATTCTTTATGTAATTAAATCATCATATAAGTAGTAATAATATCAAGAACAACAAGTCCAAACACGTATGATAAATAAAACATTTAACCCAAAATGCTACTTTAACATGAAATTTACAAAAGAACGGGTAATATAAAGTCATAAGTGAACCATATATGATATCATAACAATGAATATGATTCTGTAATAAGTCAATGACATTATTAAAATCCTTATACAGGAGGTTCGGATACGTACGAAGCATATCGGACCTACGGTAAGGGATAACTTTTCCAATCTCATTTTTATCCGAGATTGTTTATTCGTAAGTATTTACAGGGGTTATATTTATCATCCTTGTCCCTGTTTGCTAAAAATTGTTTCATTTATGTTTAAATTCATTTTTACCCATTTTTTAATTTTACCACATGTTATGGAAGGAATCATTCTTTTGTTTACTATACGAGTAACTTTTCGACTTTTCTGGAAAAAGTACGAGGAGAATGTTTTTTAACATATACGAAATGAATGGATTTTTATGCTTTCATAAATACTTATTTCCAATAATCTTACTATACATGATTTCATAAAAATTTTCAAAAAAATCATTTTATTTTAAAATTTCATGGCATTTTGTGAAAAGAAAATGACTTTGAAGAAGAAAGGATATTTTCCTCAAGGATTCATTTCAAGTGTTTTATCAAAACCATTTTCCATATAAGATGACATTATTTCATATGTGTATATTTTAAGTATAATGTCTCTATGATTTGCATGGTTTCACTTTTCTTATGATGAAATGATATCCATTTTTTTATATGGATTATGTTATGATGGGATGATGTTTGTGAAACCCAATTAACTTTTTGGGTTATGATGAATGATTTATGTTTATTTTGTGTCACAAGTAAGAATGATTTCATTATGAGATAGGTGGGACCTATATCTCCCTCCAATGCATTGGTTAAAGATTTATATCTCATGATATAGACACGTATGGAACGGTAAGTTAATCTGGTTCAGTGTTACAAGACTGGAACGAGGAGTGAACTCGATTCAGAAAGGGACTTTATCCACTAAGATGGTCTTGGAAGCAATGCCTTGGCTCCTATGGAAATCATGTTATGTGCTTAATGGTTTTACAAAAATTCATGTTTTATTGTCATGCTATTCCTTTATGATATATGCCTTACGTACTTCCATGATTTATGTCTTTGCTCAAGATTTTAATGTTTAGATTTTAAGTTCAAGCTTTTGCATTCAAATGTTTATGGATTGTTTTATGTTCTCTATGTTTACCCTTACTGAGAGTTTGAGCTCACCCTTTTTATTTTTTCTTTTCCCCATGATTTAAATAAAAGGTTTTAGGTAAGAAAAAAAAGGGTAAGATCTTTACAGGAGATGTTGAAGATCTTTCACCACGATTAGAAGATTATATTCCACATTTCCAAAGACTCTAAACTATTATGGTCCTTGTGTGTCTGTTTTTGTTATGTATTAAGTATTCTGCAAATATTAATGTAATGTCCGTGTACATCAAGAATTTGGTATCTACATTATTATTTATGATTCTCTAGGGGGGATATGATAACATCACTCATGTGTATGGCAGATAATCACATCGCAAAGCGATGTGATTATTTTCTCTTGTGATTTACACAAAATGTGGTGTGGATAAAGTTGATAAATATATATTTTATTTATGACCTAATAAAACTTATGGACATAAAATATCACATCCAACATCTTACCATTAAATATGTTTAAAAATAATAATGCCTCTTGTGTGTACATGTGGACTTCCGCCTCCACATTGTGATGTGAAATGTTTTCCATTTTATTTTCAGGTGGGTGGTAATAAAGATATATTTGATTAACATAAAGTATATATATAACATAATAATGATTTTAGAAATGGTGACTAAAATTTATTTTTTTATCTATCCATCATGAAAATTGAATCATCCTTCTTGTGTACATATTACCTAACCTCTCTATGAAAAGTGTAATGAATTTTATATATTTCACTTTTATAAATTACACCAAATACATATAAAATGAATATATACATGATATAAATTGAATATATATGTGAATTTTTGAATTGTAGATATTATTTTACCATCATCAATGCAAAAGGAATGAAATTACTGAACTAAACCATACGTGAAAGATGAAGTAATTATCAACCCTAATACTGATTTTAACTAATAATTGTTAATAAATAGGTTATAAAAATAAAATTAAATCATGTATGTTTTGGGATATATGAGTATGGTTCTATATTATAGGTATAATAAACCAATATTTATTATACAGGAGGTTTGAACATGTACAATGTAAATTAAACAAGAGATAATGGTTTCTCAACTCACTTTTACTTCTATGAGATGTATTCCAAATTCACCACATAATTATTTTGTGTAGTGTATAAAATTATCCTTTGGTATGTTATTTAATTAATCCCTTTTTAATGGTAAATAAAGGTTAATATGAAGTCATTTATTCTAGGGGAATTATTTTTTAGAAGTAAACAAAGTGTTTACAATTTATTTCACAATCTAAACATTATTCACGATTATTTATTTTTAAGTATAATTTAGATTAATTATTTATTGTATCTATCTTAAATATAATATATTTTCTTCTCTTATGTTTATTCAGGATATTTTAATATAATAATACCATTTTCCTTCCTTTTTCACTCAATATTATTTAGAATTTTGTTTATGAAAAAATAACAATATTTATCTCATCATTCGCAAATCCTTTTTCTTTCAATTATCTGTTTTCTATAAAAAAACTAAAAAATTATTTTGTAATGAATCTATATGTCATTTTTGAAAAATTACTTGTTTGATTTTTTCTGACAATGTGGAAGGAATATTTGTTTTACCATATATGACATGTACTGAATTTCCTCTACCATGACCAGTCATAGATTCAATGACTCATTTATATATTAAAGTGGTTATTTTCAAGGTAAAATATTTTCAAAATATTTTTTGTACTATTTGTTTTTTTAACTATTTTAAATGTCAAAAAGGTTATTTTCTTTAAGTTTTGTAATGACATTTTAATGATATTTATATTCTTTAATAATATCAACTCTTTATTATATATACTCTCTAATTGAGATTTACTTTAACGAAACCATTATTATTAATTATTTGTATAGTTTATAATCAATTTTACTGGGGATATATCAGTTTGATACCATTCATATTACTCTGTATGGTTTATGATAATGTTTATTGATTGGTGTATGTATTAATATTTCGTACTCTGGGATTTCAATAAGAAATTTTATGGGAATTACTAAAAACATTTCTCATACAAGGAATGAATTTGACTTAATAAGTGATGGGTGGGTCATGCTATAGCCCCACAATGCATCGATATGTCCCATGAGACAAACTAGATTGGGTTTTTGTTTGAGGACTTACCCATTAATAAAGGATGTCTTGTCATGAGGCCTTGATGGTATGGTTATGTTTTCTAGTATTATGCATTCCCTCAAATTTAAATTAGTCCTTGATTTCCATGAGATTATTTATTTAGTTATAATATCCATGGAAATTTTTCAAGATCATGTTATTACGTATATGGAATTATTTGACCATTATTTATTCTTTCCAAATTATACGTGTGTTATTGATTAAATGGAATGTGTTTCCATTATTTACCATTATATATTGATTATGATATATTTATTCATATTTTCAACTATGCTCATACACTAACAAAGTATTTTAGGTAACCCCATTATAATGTTTCTTTAACCCAGAATCCAAAAATATGATTTATAACAGATATGAAGGGTTATTCTAGAAATAATGATGCACATGAAAAAAAAATTGTTGTATTTTATGATTTCATTGGTAAAATGATATTCATGTTGGTAACTTTTTAACAAGACTAGTAAACTATTCTGTCATTTAGGATGTGATTCCATGTATCATATGAAAATTTACTAAAATAACAATAAACTCTTGGCTACTAGGTTCTGGGACTTTATAGTCCGAATTATAGGATGTTTTGTAAAACCATTGAAAAATTTATTTAGGACAAAAATATTAGGAAGAATAACCCTATGATATGTTTTGAGTATAATTACTAAAGAGAACCGTGATGATTTGGTGTGGTATTGATTATGTTTATTCCTATAAATAGGTCCTTTTAGGGACATTATATGTGGATGTAGTTCAGACACAAATGTACCTAGGCTTAATAACTTTGAAAAAGGCACATTTGGACTGACTGGAGCATTACATGGTTCATCAAAATGGTATGTACTACACATCATGTTAGACACACTAAGGGAATATTCTTAGGATAATTAATATTTTCATTAAAAATCATTATGATGAATTTTAAAATATTCTTATGATTTAAAAACAATCTCAAAGAAATAAAATTTATGAAAATGATATAAAACATGAATTTTTTTCAATTTATTCAATGTTTCACAATATTTTTGGGATTATAAATTAGGTTTCATTATTTTATGTTATAATATATTGTATTCTAGTATTTAGAAATGAAACCTAATCGAAGAAATGAGAACCATATCAATGCACAAAATTTATCACCACTACAAATCATAGAATACACTACGTTATCCTTTATTAGATCAAGAATAAAGTGTTGAAAATCGATTCCTCTATTAGTGCTAAAAAACCCTGATAAAGGGAAAAAATTTTCATTTTAAAAAAACTATTGAAAAAAAGTTCATTCATCATCATTTTTAGCACTAATAAAGTATCCTTTATCAATGCTTTTCTTCATAGAAAATATAAAGGGTAATAAATTATAAATAAACTCAAATAAATTTAATATACATATATTTAAATTATAAATAATAATAAAGTGTATATAATAACTATAGATATATAATATTAATGATTTGTAATAATTAAAAAAAATTAAAATAAATGAGTTACATAAATATTATAAAATTTATTAATGACTCAATGTTTCTGAAAAATTATATATATATATATATATATATATTAGTTATAAATAATAATAAATAAATTAAAATAAATATAAATATGTAAAATAAACAATATATAATAGTTTAGAACATATTATTGTCTTATTTATTTTAATGGTTTTGATATATAACTATTCATTAATAAATTTAACATATTTATAATAGAAATATATTCATATATAATTGTATATATATATATATATAATATTTTCAAAAATATTAATTATATAATAAAAAATAATTATGCATACATTAAATAAGTAGTATATTTTTTGAAGAATGGTTATTAATTAAAAGTTAATATTAAATAATAAAACTAAAAAATTATATCATGTAATAGAAATTTAATTGAATTTCATTCAAATTTTTAATTTAACAAATATCACAGGTCTATTACATTGACTTCACACATACATATATGTAATTAATACAATTTTATATACAACTCCCACCTAAAGAATATTTATGAAATTTATTCATTTCTTGATATTCATTTTATATTTATATTTACAGATTCTATTGATTAAATTTTGTGTTTTTAAAAGATAAATTATATCATTTTTTATTTTTTAATTAAATATATACTATTAATTTTATTTATTTTTTTTGAATTTATTCAATATTTATAAAATTTGTTCATTAACATTCATAATATTTTAAATATTTTGGTAATTTATTCATTTTAAATTATTTATTTCAATATATATAAATATATATATATTAACTTATTTAATTTATTAGACTTATCCCCTTTTTCATCGTTATTAAAGTGTGATCATTTTAAATTATACAGTTTCACTCATTTTAATCATTCATGCATTTGATATTAAACATTCATTAATAATGATAAAATTATATTTGTAGATAAATTTTTATAAAAGATGTTCTTGATGATTATTCGGTTTTATGGTTTTTGGTGGTTTTCCCCATATACTGGTCTCATATCTCTCATGTACCCTATATGTTTCTTTTTATTTTAATAAATTGTTTAAAAGGATTCATACCCATGGTTCAAACTCATAAAATATATATAATGTTATAAATATATATAATTATATAAAATTATAAAATTATTTTAATATAAATAGTAAAAATATTTATATAATGATATAAATATATTTAAATAATGAATATATTATTTATTTATATATATATATATCTAAAATTAATTATGAAAAATTTGTACATAATTAAATAAATACATATTTATATAATGATATAAATATATTTATAATTTTAAATGAATAATTTTAAATATATTTACATATTTATTTAATTATAAAGGTATATTTACTATATTTAGAAAATTATATATTTATAAATTTAAATCAATATATATAATTTTTTTAAAAGTTATTTATATAATTATAAAAAAATAATTATATTTTCAATAATTAGAAAATAATATTAAATATGTTAAACTACTGATTATATTTAATATATTTATATTTATATTTATTTATAATATATATATTTATATAGTGATATAAATACACATATTATTATAAAAAAATATTTATAAAAATATTTAATTGTAATATTAATTATATATCTTTATCAACACTCGTTTAGAACTTTTGAGGATATATCTTTATTAGTTCTTATTATTTTAGTATAAAAAACTATTTTTATCACATTTTTGGATGTACTGATAAAACCCTCAACTGTCTTTTAAAAATAAACCCTTACTGATTCAATTTTCATCGCTCTTCTCAAGCTCTCATAGAAGTCCAGTGCCCCGCCAATTCCCCGTGACCTATTATTGGAAGAATCAGGCCTCAAATCTAAGGTGTGTTATTGTTTCTCCTCCTATATCATTTCATTCTTATAAAATAGGGAATATCATCCTTTAAGGATTCACAAATAGTTATATTTTCAGACTTCTCTCATCTAGTCTTTCAGAGTCTCCGTTAGAGGAATATAATTCATCATTTGTATGTTTTTCCTTGTTCTTATTATATGCTTGGAATGAATTATTTTTAAGAACAATGATATCATAAATATGGTCATTTTCTATTTGAAAAACATGCACCCACAAGACTCATGCACGTCCAAAAATGGTGCCACTATTTGGGGAACCATCGTCGTAGGGTTTGTGGGGAGGCCCTACTATATTTAATAAGGGTTTCCATGAGGCTTCCTCCATTTTTCTAAAATGATATCCCCACATCACCATGATTAATTTGATAATATTTTTTATAACAAACTGTAGGGCCTGAATCTTGTACACTTCAAACCTCACCTTGTTCTGTTAATATATTGTCAAAGTTACCAATGATTATTAATCCATTATGTAAATGTAAATGCAGACTGATTCATAAATCCCACCTCTTTTAATACATTATAGTGAAACGTCTTATCAAATCCTCCATATTTTTATTATATTAGTGAACTATAGTTTGATACATTGGTACATTATGTAATTGATTATTTTTCATATTTATCTCTTCTTAAACATCAAACATCCATTTCCTCTGCCACTATCATCAAAATATAAGGCATGTAAACCATAGTTCATATACATATTTTCTTCCTGGTTAATTATATGTGACCCCAACTAGACTCCATCATATAATGGTATATATAGCTAAAAAGTTATCTATTCTAAATCTTATTTAGTTTCTCTACAGTAAATTCTCAAGAATAATTTTATAAAAAATTGGATCACCCATATTGCACTCATTGAGGTGTTTGGGGTTCTCTATATTGGCTAGTATGAGTGGGTCTCATTTGACCTACCATGGGAGCAACATTGATAGGTATTAGTGAAAAGACTAGCTTGTAAATAGGGGTGGTTCCCCCATCAATGGAAATGAGATAATCAACATTTTTCTCTATTAATCTTTTTTATAGGTTTTCTTTTTGATTATTTTAATTCCATAGATTACCCTTATTAATATTTATTGGGTTACTTAATGTTTATCATTTAAATTAAAATTTATTGAAACATTTATTGGTTTATTTATAAATTATTTCATTATTTATTTAATTATATTCCTGGTGATTGATTGATTGTTTAATAAGTCTATAGGATGATGTGTTTATATGCATATATTTAATTATTTTCTTTATAATAACAATTTTTTAAAATTTTGAAATTTAAACTTTATGATGAAATTTTCATTCCAAGAAATTTCAATAATGTGATTTTTAGAATTTAAAATAAAATGAGATGTTGTAATAAAATCTTTGAAATTTTGTGATATTAAATAATTTAATTTAAACTTTACTGTGAATGTTTTTTGATAGACATAATGTTTTGAAATATTAAATGAAATAATTCTTTTAGAGTTTTGGTATTTTTAAATGTGATAATATTGGGTTAAATTTTTACATGTAAAAGTGTTTTTGAAAAAATTTATTTTTTATTCTAAACAATAATTAAATTCTTTATTAAATGATTTTTTTTTGAAATTAAATATTTTAAATAATGTTTTGATGTTTTTTTTATTTAGTTAAATTATAAATTGGATTTTTAATGTGAGTCTAAAAAATTATTATTGAATAAATTCACATATATATGTATATATATTATTTTTATCTATTGTGTATCATTAGGAATGGTTTTATTTTCCATTATAACAAATTTTATTGAAAAGTTTATGGATAAAATGTATTATTGGTGTTTATAAGGAAATTGAAAAGTGGTTTTGGGTATTTTATGATATTTAAAACATACCTAAGATTGATAGCTCTATTATTTTTTAAATTGGGGTTTGTTAGTGGGTTATAGTAAAAATATATTAATTTTTATTCCAAAAATACTTGGTCTAGAATAATCTTCCAAAAATGAGAATACCATTGAATCCAACATCACTTCTGTATTCAAAAATAATTTCATCCATTAGTTTCATTGAATTCCAAGATACTAGACCTTATGAAAAAATTCTGTGATTACATGACACATTATATGCTGAGGAAAATTGTTTTTAAATTAATTTAGAATGTGAGGTCATAATTAAATGGAACATAATAAACTGAATTCTCTATGGAAGTATTTTATTTAATAATAAATAAATATTTTATTCAAACATATTTATTAGTGAAGATTATATTAATTAATATTGTTAAGTGATTTAGTTGACCAAGAAATTGATTTTATTAAAATTATTAACATGATATTTCATAATTAAATATAAAATAATGATTTGAAATCCCATGATTTATGATGTAAATTGTACCAGAATAGTGTAAATGCAAATAAATGAGAGAGATAAAAATTTATACTTGAATTAAATTCCTATTATTGGTAAGATTTCTTAATTAATTGAAAGAAGGATCAATGGATGAAAAATACATTTTTGTGGTCAAATAAATTGTATGATATCAATTGCACACTGATTTTTCTAGATATTTTAATAAATCATAAGTGAGTTTTTCCCATTGATAGGTGACGGTCAATTAAACATTTCTAATTTAATGAATCTCCACAAAGACAATCAAGGAAACACCACATGGACCACCACATACGAAGTGAAGAAATTTATAAATATAAACTCCTCCAAAAAATTGGACTCAAGCCTAGAAAGTTTACAAAAGTCAATATAGAATGAATTCCTTTTTCCCACATAATATCAAATGTAGAACTTTTACCAATAGCAACATATTTACCACAATTTTCATTTCTTTTCATGTCACCCTTATGTCAAATGATAATTTTTTAGGAATCACAACTGATAAAATTTAATTGGTGGGATCCTTTTATTAAATTATTCTATAAATTTTTTCCTTGATTATGAATATATTTTGTGTATTTATTTATTTTACTATATCATTTTTTTATGAATATAATTACAATGACGTGAATTGAAAATGGATTCATTCTAATTATATAATAAATTAGTATCAATGATGAATTAAATATTTCCTAAAATTTTCAATAGAGAATTAATAAAAACCTTATAAAATATTTTTATATGTTTACATTGTGATTATTGTAGAAAAATTATTATAGAATATTTTGGAGACTATTTAATTTTTCATGGAATAGTTCATAGTAATAAATGATTGACTAAACATGGGTAAAATATTAAGGTGCACAATAATTTGGTTGATATGTTGGTTTATGGATCATTTTATATGAATAAAAGTGTAAATGATGATAGAGATCAATTATAAGAAATGAAAATTTAAATTGAAAATGACCCTCATCAATGTCCAAAGTTTTTTATAAGGTTAAATATCAATTCTAAGAGACCATTATATACTATTTTTATTAAATACACAAAATTGTCATCTATATTGAAGTTATATAATTATAAGGCTACTAGAAGATAAGGCAACATCAATTTTATAGAACTACATGTTCTCTTAAATGATATTATACCCCCCAAAAAATGAACTTCCCTGTCAAACATACAAATCAAAATGAATGATAAATTTAATGGGAATGACATCTAAAAAATAAATACTTCTTTTAATGATTCTATATTTTTTTACAAGGGATGATGAATCACTCATTAAATTTCCTATGTTTAGAAAGGATTAGTACAAGAAAGATGAACCATGTCCATTAAAATATTTATTGTACTTTCCTATCATTCCTTGTTTTATAATACTATATGTATGTTAGGGAATCACGTGACAATTTTCTAGGAATAAAAATATATGAATTAATTATGGGAAACTGCATCATATTTAAAACTCTCCTTAGTTGAAGAAAATTTGTTATGATTATCCTGAACATGGAAATAAGATGAGAAAATTCCATCTTTCATTATATATATGTAGAATAAATCATTTTTGAGTATATAATAGTACTCATAGTTCATGGAAAATAATGTTTGTAAATTATAACTTTCCTCCATGGTTATGCATGAAGTACAAATACATAATGTTAAATCTACTAATAACTAGACCCAAACAATCAAGAAAAGATATTTATATTTATTCGAATCCATTTATCGAGGATATGAAATATATTTGAGATATAGTTGTTATAATGTATGATTCTCATAAAAGTGGAGAATTACCATTGAGGTCCATATTGTAAACGGTGATAAATAAATTTCCTACTTTTGGAAATTTTTCACACTCTAGAATAATGGATTGTCGGGGTATCATATTTGAGGAGAACGAACACACTTAGTTTGGTGGAATCACTCCTTCAAGACAGTATTTTTAGGAAATTGTAAATTTTATCCTGAATGAAAAAAATACCAATCCTCGATAACAAAGTTTGATGGAAATATTGAACATGGTAAAACACTATATCCACTGATAGGTGATTTTCAATAAATTTTAATATGATGACACTGTTTTTAGTAAACCATAATAAAAAAAACCTTATGATATCAGGGTGGAAGAAGTTATAAATTTTCTTTGTAATTGCTATATTAGAATTGTCTCTAATTCATACATTTTCTTCATTTCATACATGAAGAAAAAAACTTATTTTAATATGTTATGTGTATATTACTTAATGTTCCTAGAATAAAAATGGAATCATGGCCATGTTGAACATGATTAACATGGGGATAATTGAATAGTCGACACTGGTATGGGGAAAAGGGAAAATATTATTTCAATGAAATTATAATGACCCATACATTACATACATTTTTATTACTTCATAATTGAAGAGTACTTATTACAACATATAACAAAACCAATAAAGGACCGTATAGGTATAGTGTCTTTAGAAACTAGGAACCAAAAACAAATGGTTCATAAATCATCTACACTGTCTCCCTTTTATTTTATCATATCAAGAGTCCCTTTTGGAATATCTTACTTAATACCCTTCTTCATAACCTGATGAAAAGAAATCATACAAAAGGGTGAGCTCAAATGCTCAGTAAGGGCAAACAAAAGAAATATCAATCAAATCATATTCATAAGAACATAATATTTTGAAAATATTAACGTGAAAAAGAGATCATAATATCATAACATGAGATAAATCATGGAAGTGAAATTTAATCCAAATAATCATAACATGAAACTTTGTGGCATACACACATAATCATAGAGAATCATTTCTTATTAGTCAAGACTCATTGGAAAGACTATCATAGTGGACAAAGTCCATTTCTGAACCGAGTTTACTCTTCGTTTCAGTCCTGTATCACTGAACTGGATTAACCTGTCATTCTAGCCATGTCTATCTCATGAGATATAAATCTTTACCCAATTAATTGAAGGTAGATATAGGTCCCACCAATCTCATAATGATACAATTCTTATGTGTGTCATAAAATTGTAAATCATATATCATAGCATAACCCATGGATTAAAAATGGTACTCTTAAAGATCATGCCATCATAACATAATCCATATAAGATAAAGGGACATCATAAAAATAATTTCATCATAACATAATAAAATAAATGTAATAATTGTGATATAAACAGAACCCTATATTATCATAGATGGAAAATAGTTTTGATAAAACACTTGAACTCCATTCTTGAGGAATTTTTTTTTCTACTTCAAAAACATTTTTCCATTCTTAACATGTCATAAAATTTTAAACTAAAATAATTTAATTAAAAATAAACTTGAAAACTTGTAAAGGAAGCTTCATGTAAATAATTTTCTAAAAATCCATTCATGCCGTATAAGTTAAAAAGCATTCATCTCATACTTTATCCAGAAAAGTCAAAAAGTACCTCGTATGAAAAATGACAAAAGATTACTTTCATATATTTTAATAAAACTCACCAATGAGTAATATTGGATATAAACAATTGTAGGAGAATAGAAATAATATTACATATTTAGGAAACATGGATTTGGTTGATAAATACACCCCAGTAAATACAAAAGTATAAACAATCTCGGATAAAAATGAGATTGTGAGATTTTCCCTTACTTTAGGTCCGATATGATTCATATGTATCCGAACCTCTTGTATAATGATTTAAATAATGTCATTGACTTATTAAATAATTGTATTCATTATTATGGTATCATACATGGTAATATTCTTATCTTCTTATTAGTAATATTTGATTGCTACTTGTTATTCGGGTGTTCATTGCTTTATGTTCTTATGCATGTCTTGTCGAATAAATTCTTATTCTTCTTTTTAGGTTATAGATACCTCATTTCCAAAATATTATTAGTGTAACATGTATCATATTTATTCATTAAATTCATTTATATATTAATTATTCAACGAGGATCATGTAGAACGAGTCGCATCACATCGTGGAGACGATAGGCCGTACGTACGCACAGGTGATGATATCATTCTCATGATCATGGAATTGTATTTAAGTGTATGTATACTATTTCAGAATCAATATTAATTTACAATAATCATATATATTTATTCATTACACCATTATACCAATCCAAGTAAGGTGGTGGTGGAAAAAATATTACACCATGGTGTGGAGACGGTATTCCGTACATATGCACGGGTGGTGATTTCATTTTCCATAGGATGGATAGAAGGTGACATAGGGTTGTTTCGTATTTATAATAAAATATAAGTATATGAGTGATAAGTATGTTATTACTTCATAATTAAAAAACTAAATAAGAGAAAGTAGAAGAAGAAATAAATTTGATATAATCGGTAACGGATATTACATCTTCTTCGACACACCTCTTTGAAACCTCCTCTTAGGGAACTAAAATTGGTCTTTCAAGAAGACCAGGACCTCTAGTATGTTTATAGGGAAGTGTATAAGAGAAATTGAAAGGGTTTTTTCCAAGCATGAAGGCTCAAAGTGGTGTGAGGAGGAGAGAGAGGAGGTGCCTTTTTATAAGGGAGGAGAGAAGATCCTTAGAAAAAACTTAAAATATTATATTATTATAAAGCTATATTCAGTTTCTAATAGCTCCAAATAAATTTATTTCGAAGATAAGGTGGGTATGGGTCTAAATCATCTCAACTAATAGATTTTAGAAAAGTTTATGTTATTATTTTCACCTTATCATTTAGATTTAACTTTAAGTTAAATAATTTTACTTTTATTGTATCTTCTTGTTTTTTTACACTATATGGTTAATAAACATACGATAACAAGCCATATGAACCCCAAGTGGTTCATTATTAATATATATAACCTTATATAAGTCATTTAGATGAACCATATATTTTTAGGAATAAAATAATAATTAAAAATATAATTGTTTTTAAAAAACTTTTTTTATGTCAATTTTGACACTATTTGGTACTTGATTTTATTTTAAAATCATAACAGCATGACTAGTTATAAAAAAGTTAATTAATTAAATACTAATATGTTATGTTAACATATAAAATTCGTTAAATTCATAAAAATTTTCAAATTACATTTATTTGGGTATTCATAATATCAATTATGTTAATATTTCATTCATAAGGTAATTATTGCATCAAAATTGTGTCATAAATAAATTAAATTATATAATTTTTAAAAATTATAAAAAACTACCATTATGTAGTAAATCGTTTTATATTTCTAATGAATATTTATAGTAGAAATTATATTATTTATAACCCTATATTAAAAATGTTTTAGTAATTAAACTTTGATTTTAACTATTTTAACTCTTCTTTAAATAAAATAATAATAAATGTCCTAATCTAATCCAAGTGGACCTAAATGGTCAAATTTTATTCCTAAGGTTCTCTTTGGTCGAATTAAACTTATCTAATAGAATTAGTACATGTGTTAGGGTAATAATAATATCATTTTTACCCTTAATTGCCTTGTTTACTTTTAACCTTGGTAAAAAAAGTAAAAAGTTACAATTCACCAAAAAAAAATTTATGTTATTGAACCAAATTTTTCTCCTTTATATTAACCATGTCTCTTGGATTTTTGAAATTATACTCACAAAAGTGGTAAAATTGAGTTTTATGTAAATTTTCTAATTCTCCTAGGAGGTGGGTCAAAGACCGTGAAATGTTCAATAAATTTTTTATATATCTAAAATTGTTATAAAATTACTCCAATGAATTACATTGAACTTTTGTAGGTATTAAGTATCAATTTTGACCTAAAATAAATTTAAATAAATATATAATTATTTAAATAAAAAGTCGGTTTTTAAATAGTAACCCAGTTTTTTCACTATACATAAAAAATTGAATATTTTCAGAAAAATACCAAAAATTCACCCTAGGATAATTTCGATATTACAAATCCAAAAATGAATTCCATTTTGAAAGATAAATTTTATAAAATTTCAAAAATTGGGTATTACTATTCATAATGGCTAGTTTATATAATATTTTAATAACATATCGTTGTTTAGTGAAACTCGGTACTGCATACAACGCAAGCTATCGAGGAAGGTTGCTCTTGTGTGCAATGCAAGCCAAGACAGTTTTGTGTGTAGTGAAAGATTCATTTGTTGTTTCATATAACATAATACATAAAAACAAAATATTTCTCATAAAATCTCGGGTGTTACATTCTACCCCCCTTAAAATGAATTTCACCCACGAAATTCGTCACTTTGTAACAAATAGATGAGGATACCTCTCCCTCGTCATATCCTCAAGTTCCCATGTAACTTCTTATAATTGGTGGTTACACCATAAAACTTTCACCAAGCAAGTGGTCTTGTTCCGTAGGACATTTTCACTACGATCCGAGATCTCTATCGGTTGTTCTTCATAATAAAGATCTTTCTCCAGCGGTACAGCTTCTGAGGTGAGTACATGTGAAGGATCAGGTATGTACTTTCTCAGGAGAGATACATGGAACACATCATGAACTTGAGAGAGATTTGGTGGAAGCTCCAATCGGTAAGCTACCATTCCAACACGATCCAGTATTTAAAAAGGACCGATATACCTAGGGCTCAGCTTTCCCTTCTTTCCAAATCACATTACTTTCTTCAAAGGAGATATTCGTAAGAACACTTTATCACCCACTTCAAACTCTAGGTCATTTCTTCGGTTATGGGAATAACTTTTTTGTCAACTCTGAGCTACTCTTATGTGTTGTTGAATAGATCTGACCCTTTCTACCATCTCATCAACAAGATCAGGTCCTAATAGCTTTCTTTCCCCAACTTCATCCCAGCAAGTTGGAGTTTAACATTTATTTCCATAGAGAGATTCATAAAGAGCCATCTGAATACTGGAGTGAAAGATATTATTATAAGAAAATTGCACCAAAGATAGGTATTGATCCCAACCAACTTTGTAATCCATAGAGCATGCTCTTAACATATCTTCTAGAGTTTGAATTGTTCTCTTAGACTGACTGTCTATCTAAGGATGATAAGCAGTGCTGAAACTCAACTCTGTATCCAGAGTATGCTGAAGACTTCACCAAAACATTGACGTAAACCTCAGATCCCGATCAGATATAATGGAATGTGGTACTCTATGCAATCTTACCACTTCCTTTACATATATCCTGGAAAGCTGATCCAGAGATAATTCTTCTCTAACAGCAATGAAGTGTGCCGACTTCGTAAGATGATAAAATATAACCCAGATAGCATTATTGCCTTTGAATGTTTTAGGATGTCCAATGACAAAGTCCCTAGTGATGTTTTCCCATTTCCATTCTGGTATGGGTAATGGTTGTAACATCCGCTTAGACTTATGTCCCTCATCTTTAACATGCTGACAAACCAAGCATCGATAGACATATTCAGAAACATATCTTTTCATGCCATCCCACTGAATTACTCCTTCAGGTCCCTATAAATCTTCGTGATTCCATGATGAATATAGAATGAAGAACTATGAGCTTCATCCAGTATTTCCTTCTTTAATTCTGGTGTGGGAGGAACACAAACTCGATTCCTGAACCTTATTATCCCATCACAATCAAAGATCAATTCAGGAACATTTCTCTACTTCTTTTGTAACTCGACATCTTTCTTATGTGCCTCTTTAATCTTCACATGTATAGATGGTTGAAAATTCATTTGAGAAAGATAATATTTTTCCCCTTCCATTATAATTCCAAGATCCATCCATTGTAAATCCATAAATATTGGATCTTTTTTTATCCTCATCATGGATAAGCTAGCGTGGTCTTTTCGACTTAATGCATCTGCCACCTTGTTTGCATTCCCATGGTGGTAATGAATTGAGCAGTCACAATCCTTAAAAATCTCCAACCATCTTCTTTGGCACATATTCAGCTCCTTTTGTGTGAAAATATTATTTAAACTTTTATGATCAGTATAAATATCACACCTTTCACCATAAAGATAATACATCTAAATGTTTAATGAAAATATTATCGCATATAACTGTAAATCATGAGTTGTGTAATTTTTCTCATGGATTTTCAACTGCTGTGAGGAATAAGCTATCACCATATCATTTTTCATGAGAAAACACCCCAATCCCTTCTTGGATGAATCATTATAGATCACAAACATTTCTCCACTATAAGGAAATGTGAGCACAAGTGCACTGGATAACCTTCTTTTTAACTCCTTGAAATTCTCTTCACACTCTTTCGTCCAAATGAACTTAACTCCTTTTCGAGTCAAACTGGTGAGTGGATTAGATAATTGTGAAAAATATTTCACAAAACGTTGGTAATATCCATCCAAACCAAGAAAACTTTGAATCTCAGTTACTGTTCTTGGTCTCGACCATCTTTCGATAACCTCTATTTTTGCTGGATCCACAGATATCCCCTCTGTTGAGATTATAAGACCCAAAAATGAGTCTTTTTGAAGCCAAAATGCACACTTGGTAAATTTGGAATAAAGCTTCTCCTTTCTTAGGGTCTTTAATATAATTCTCAAGTGATATTCATGTTCTTCCTTGCTCTTTGAATAGACAAGAATATCACCTATAAAGACTACCAAATACTTATCAAGATAGTCTCTAAAGACTCTGTTCATTAGATCCCTGAAGATAGTAGGGACATTAGTAAGACCAAATGTAATCACTATAAATTCATAGTGTCCATACCTTGTACGGAAATTCATCTTTGGTATATCTTCCCTTTTGACCCTTAATTGATGATACCCTGAATGATGATCAATCTTGGAAAAGTATTGAGCTCCGCGTAGTTGGTCAAAGAAGTCATCAATGCATGGGAGATGATATTTTTTCTTGATAGTGATCTTTTTATGTTCTTGATAATCAATGCAGAGTCTCATTGATCCATCTTTCTTTTTAACAAACAAAACCAGTGCTCCCCAAGGTGACACACTAGGGTGTATGAATCCCTTATAAATATTCTCTTGGATTTGATTCTTTAATTCCTGCAACTCCCATGGGTCCATTCTATAAGGTGTCTTTGAAATAGGAAAAGCACCCGGTACGAGTTCTATTGAAAACTCAACTTCACGATTTGGTGGAAGACCCAGAAATTCCTCCGGAAAGACATCATCAAAAACCCGTACAATGGGCATATTTTTAATCGTGAGTTTCTCACCAACCATTTGAGATAAATAACCTTTATTTAGTGGAATCAAGACCCATAAGATAGAAGAAATTTCCACTGGAAGGTTATGTTCATCTTTTCATCGATAGACGATCAAAGATTGATCTGGAATATGAAATGTGAATTCACTTCTTTGGAAATTGATATGAGCTTCATATAATGAAAGCCAATCCATGATAATAATCGCATAAAATTCCACTATAGGAAGGATCACAAGATTTTCAGGAAGCACTTTCCCACAAAATTCAATCGGAGAAGAATTATAAACTTTTGACACGACTGTTGTTCCATTAGGGGTTGTCACAGCTAACTCAAAATCTGATTGTTGATGTATTATGGTGATACCCTTATAAACTTTTTCATAAATAAAAGCGTGAGTGGATCTAGAATCAAATAAAACATCTTCTACTTTAGAGTGGATCGTAAGTGTACATTTCACCACTTTGTTATCGTACTCCATATCACTAATAGAAATTTCATGGGACATTCCTTTGTATTTAGCCTTAAGTGTTTGTTGACGTCAATCATCATCAACAACCCTTGTATTAGGTCATTGATTAACATAATTCCCCATTTCCTTGCACTTGTAACATTAAAGTGTAGGAGGTTCACTCTGTGTAGCCTTTTCTTTGTTTGCGTCACTAGACATCTTCTTCTCATCATTGCGTAATTCAAATGCCCAATGACCTTATTTTCCACATTTGAAACATTTTATTGTCCCTTTAAGACAACTCCCTCCATTTTTCTTTCCACACTATGAGAATAATGGAAAACTCATCTTCTTTTCTGTGTGATCTTTAGATTTTCCTTTGAATTCCATTTTCCTCTTCTTATCAAACACATATGACTGATGGGTTACTCCAATATCCATCTCAACCTTGAGAGCACATCAAACGATTTCCTCATAACTATTGAAGTCCCTTATGGATAATGCCCTTTGAAGACTTGGTTTTAAGCCACTAAAGAATCGATCAATCTTACGCTCAGGTTTGATAATAATCTCAGAAGCGTACCATATAGGTCTTGTAAAATTTGATTCATAGGTACCAACCGATTCATCATCCTTTCACTTTAGTTCATGAAACTCTTTCTCCATCTTCATTCAAAGAATAAGAGGGAAGTACTTAATGAAAAATAAGTTGTTGAACTCTTCCCATTCCATGGAATCAATTTCATCCATTTTCCTCATATTATTAATAAGATTCCACCATTGATAAACTTCACCTTCCAAACGATATACTGATAAGATAACTTTATCATGTTCAGAACATTGAAGAACTGAAAATATATTTTCAGTAGTATTGATCCATTGTTCTACAACTAATGGATCAATAGACCTGCTGAATGAGGGTGGACGCTACCTCATGATGGATTCAACAGAATGTTGCTCCTTTCTTTGCTCATTTGGAAGTCCTGCATGATTCATAGCTTGAGAAAGTTGTGTGAGCATGGATAAAAGATTTTGAATTCAAGCTCCCATAACATTTGGTTGATCAGGGGGACAATCATTGCATTGCCTATCACATTCTGCATTAACACGGTTCATTCGAGTTCCAGCCATTGAAGAAAACCAATAAGCATAGTGTGAGAAACACTAATCATAATAGGAAAACCACATAATCAAGAATAAAATTTCTCAATTAATGTCTTATCATAGGTTATTCATGGCCATTTATAAAACACTAAGATTATGTTCTATGCTTAGACTTATCCTTAGGGTTCTTACTAAGGCTTTCACATCCTAGTTTCCAAAGGTTGACTATACCTTTCCTCTAAAACCAACTATAACGACCCATACTTTACATTCATTGTTATTACATCAGAATTGAAGGATACTTATTACAACATAAAACAAAACCATGAAAGGACCATAAAGTAATAGTGTCTTTAGAAACTAGGAAACATAAACAACTGGTTCATAAATCATCTACATGGTATCCCTTTTATTTTATCATATCTAGAGTCCCTTTTGGAATATCTTACTTAATACCCTTCATCCTAACCTGGGGAAAAGAAAACATACAAAATGGCGAGCTCAAATGCTCAGTAAGGGTAAATAAAAGAAATATCAATCATGTCATATTTATAAGAACATAACATTTTGAAAATCTTAACCTGAAAAAGAGAACATAATATCATAACATGGGATAAATCATGGTAGTGAAATGTAATCCCAATAATCATAAAATTAAACATTGTGGAATACAAACATAATCATAGAGAATCATTTCTTAGTAGTCAAGACTCATTTCTAAGACTATCGTAGTGGACAAAGTCTATTTCTGAACCGATTTCACTCCTCATTTCAGTCATGTATCACTGAACCGCATTAACCTAAAATTACATCCATGTCTATCTCATGAGATATAAATCTTTACCCAATTCATTGGAGGGAGATATAGGTCCCACCCATCTCATAATGATACCATTCTTATGTGTTCCACAAGATCATAAATCATACATCATAGCATAACCCATGTAATAAAAAATGGGATTCTTAAACATATGCCATCATAACATCATCCATATAAGATAAGAGGAAATAATAAAAATAATTCCATCATAACATAATCAAATCAATGTATGAATAGGGATAGAAACATAACCCTATATTATCTTAGATGGAAAATAGTTTTGATAAAACACTTGAACTCTATTCTTGAGGAAAATATCCTTTCTACTTCAAAAACATTTTTCCTTTCTTAACTTGTCATAAAATTTTAAACTAAAACAAGTTAATTAAAAATAAACTTGAAAAATTTTACAGTAATATTCATGGGAATAATGTTCTAAAAATCCATTCATACCGTATAAGTTAAAAAAACATTCTTCTCATACATTGGCCGGAAAAGTCAAAAAGTACCTCGTACAAAAAACGACAAAAGATTCCTTTAATATCTTTTACTAAAACTCACCAATTAGTAATATTGGATTTAAAAAATTGTAGGAGGATAGAAATAATATTACATATTGAGGAAACATGGATGTGGATGATAAATACACCCTAGTAAATACCAAAGTATAAACAATCTTGGATAAAAATGAGATTGTTAGATTTTAACTTACCTTAGGTCTGATATGCTTCGTATGTATCTAAACCTCTTATATAATGATTTAAATAATGTCATTGAAATATTAAATAATCATATTCATTGTTATGGTATCATAAAGGGTCATATTCTTATCTTCTTATTAGTAATATTTGATTGCTAGTTGTTATTCGGGTGGTCAATGCTTTATGTTCTTATGCACGTCTTGTCGAATAAATTCTTATTCTTCTTTTTAGGTTATAGATACCTAATTTCTAGAATAGTATTAGTGTAAAATATTTTATATTTATTCATTCAATTCATTTATATATACATTATTCAACGAGGATCATGTAGAACGAGTCGCATCACATCGTGGAGACGGTAGGTTGTATGTACGCACGGGTGATGATATCTTTCCCATGATCGTGGAATTGTATTTAAGTGTATGAACACTATTTCAGAATCAATATCACATTACAATAATCATATATAGTTATTCATTACACCATTATACCCATCCAAGTAAGGTGGTGGTGGAAAACAGATTACACCACGGCGTGGAGACGGTATTCCGTACATACGCACACGTTGTGTTTTCGTTTTTCGTAGGATGGATAGAAGATGAAATAGGGTTGTTTCATATTTATAATAACATATCAGTATATGAGTTATACTGATGTTATTACTTCATAATGAAACAACTAAACAAGAGTAAGTAGAAGAAGAAATAAATTTGAAAGAATCGGTAATAGATATTACCTGTTCTTCGAAACGCCTCTTTGAAACCTCCTCTTAGGGCACTAAAATTGGTCTTTGAAGAAGAACATGAACTATAATATGTTTCTAGGAAAGTGGATAAGAGAAATTTTCAGGGATTTTCTAAGCTTGAAGGCTCAAGGTGGTGTGAGGAGAAGAGGGACGAGGTGCCCTTTTATAAAGGATGAGAGGGGCCCCTTAGGAAAAACATTAAATATTATTTTATTATAAAGTCATATTCGGTTTTTAATAGCTCAAAATTGATTTATTTCGAAGATAAGGTGGGGATGCGTCGAAATCCTCTCAACCAATATATTTTAGACCTGCTTAGGTTACTATTTTAACCTTATCATTTAGATGTAACTTAAATAATTTTAATTTTACTGTGTCTTCTTGTTTTCTTACATTATATGGTTAATAAACATCCTATAACAAGAAAAAAGAACCACATGTGGTTCATTATTGATATATATAACCTTATCTAAGTCATTTGGAATGTCCTTATATTTTTAGGAATAAAATAACAATTAATAATATAATATTTGTTTTAAAAACTAGTTTATGTCAATTTTGACACTATTTGGTACTTGATTTTTGTGAAAATCATAATAGCATGATTAGTTCTAACAATTTAAATTAAATAAATAATAACATGTCATATTAACCTATAAAATTAGTTTAATTCATAAAAAGTCTCAAATTACATTTATTTGGGTATTCATAATATCAATTATGTTAATATTTCATTAATATGTTAATTATTCCAACATCGTTGTGTCATAAATAACTTAACTTATTTAATGTCTAAAAATTATAAATAAATAAAATTACATAGGAATTACTTTTAGATTTCTAATTAATTTTTATAGTCTAAATTATCTTATGTATAACCCAATATTAAAATTATTTTAGTTATTAAACATTGATTTTTACTATTTTAACTCTTCTTTAAATAAAATAATAATAAATGCCCTAATCTAATCCAAGTGGACCTACATGGTCATATTTTATTCCTAAGGTTATTTTTGGTCGAATTAAACTTATACAATAAAATTATGACATGCATTAGGGTAATAATAATATCATTAATACCCTTAATTACCCTATTTACTTTTAACCGTGGTAAAACAAAAGTAAAAAGTTACTATTCACCAAAAATTATTTTTATCTTATTGAACCAAATTTTACTCCTTGATATTAAATGAGTCTCTCAGATTTTCGAAATTCCATTCACAAAAGTGGTAAAATTATGTTGTATGTAAATTTTCAAATTCTCCTAGGAGGTGGGTAAAAGACGGTGAAAAGTTTAATAAAATTTTTATATATCTAAAATTATTATAAAATGACATCAATGAATTACATTGAATTTTTATAGGTATTAAGTATCAATTTTGACATAAAATAAATTTAAATAAAATAAATAATTATTTAAATAAAACGTCGGCTTTTAAATAGTAACCCAATGTTTTCACTATTCATCAAAAATTGAAAGATTTCAGAAAAATACCAAAAATTCACCCTAGGATAATTTCGATATTCTGAATCCAAAAATGAAGTCCATTTTGAAAGATAAAGTTTATAAAATTGTAAAAATTGGGTATTACTATTCATAACGGCTAGTTTATATAATATTTTAATAACATATCGTTGTTTAGTGAAACTCGGTATTGTGTACAATGCAAGCTATCGAGGAAGGTTGCTATTGCGTACAATGCAAGCCAAGAAAGTGTTGTGTGCAGTGAAATATTACTTTGGTGTTGCGTATAACATAATACATAAAAACAAAATATTTCTCATAAAATCTTGGGTGTTACAGAAATCTTACAATCTATCCATATAGGAAAAATACAATTTAAAATTTTTCCTTGTGCGGTCAAAGTTTTATAGGGGTATTTATTGAATATCAATATTGTATTATCAATGACTACTGTAAAGTTATTGGGAATAAATTTATATGAATTCCATGTTTTGATGTAAGATTTTATTTCCATCACTTGACATTTCATTCCGAAAAAATGTAAAAAAACATTAACCAGACTCTAGTACACTTTCAAAAATATATACAGTAAAGTTATAGACCTAATGATTTTTCCAATGAAGAATAAAAAGGTTTTAATTATATTATGTGAATTATATATGTTCTTTCCAAAATCATTCATTGATATAATGGTCCCCTGATGGTTCACTATTTTAGAGAGGCTCAACTATGTGGTCATGAACCTTAGATATTGATGTAACACATTGATAGAATATTATGATTTTGAAAGGGTATAAAAATAACTAATTTCATCCATAAGATTTTATTTTATAACTTTATATTTTTGAATATGATATTGAATTATGTGCCAATTAACTATTAAATGTTGATAGTATCAGTCTCCCAAAGACTCATCACTATAGATGCCTTGTGAAAAATGGATTTATGGATGATATGTTGTCAAAATTACCATAACAGAATGAGAGTAATCACACCTTTACATTTTACATAATAGATAATATGATGATTCACATGTTGAATCTGAAAAAGAAATTTTTAAATATTTAAATCTATCAATGGTTGAAGGATTGATATTAAATAAAAATAATCAACTTATAATAAGATGATTCTTACATTTTATTAAGAAGGAGTTATTTGTAAATACTAATTCAATTGCTGAAAGACTATGATGGATAGTTAGGGGACCAAATAAAAAGGTTATTTCATTAATTGTTTTTTAATTAATGTTTATATGTTATATAATAAATGAATATGATGACATTAGTATGATACAAAATAGTGGAGTTATTCTTATTATACAAGTGATGCACATATCTGGTTCCTAGGATAATAATCCATTTCATGTGAATATTTAATATTTCCGCATTGTTTAATATATATTTTATTTGGTTTATATAACATTTAAACTGATGATTTCCTATTCCAACTAGGTTTAAAATTTGAGTATAGTGAATATTGAAGAAATGGGATGTGTGAAAGTGAATTTTATTTTAGAAGGGGAAATTATGAGCCATTCCTAATGGAATCAAAATCGGTGAATGTATTTTATGCATCATATCCAATAAAAAAAATAAGTGGTTGACTATCCTGATGTTTACTAAAATTACTATAGGGTAAAATGAAAATTCTATCGAGGATGAACCTTTCATATGGAGATCACAATTAGGTCATGGAAGTCCAAATGTAGACAATTTCATGTGTGTTAGAGGGGTCATAAGGAGGAGATTTCAATTCTTGATAGTTGAACCAAATCCATTCAATATTTAAAAAATGAAATATATTTTAATGAGCATGATAAAATGTTTTTTATATAATATTATTTTACTCAAGATTTTATGTGTTCTCAACTGTATTAACATAATCTAAATTTAATGTTTCACTAATCATGCTGACATTCTCTTCTAAACATGATTATTTAAAAAACATTTTGGCACAACATGTGGTTGATACTGAAACTATAGAATTACTAAAGGATCTACGACATATTAATTAGAAAAAAAAGAATAATGTAGCCTCATAGTTTTGAATATAATTATCGAGGAAATAAGTAATGGTATAAACATTGTGTTTGGATGGAATCAACATAGCCAAGCTATTAATCCCAAAAGTTTAATGTTAATTTATCATGACGAGGTCACAATGAGGAAGATTAAAAAATTGATATAGATCATGGTACCATGTCCTACATGTGACAAATGAAACCCTTTATGATGATATGAAGGGAATGTTAAGATATACTTTATCTATTTCACTAAAAATTTATATATTGAATTATTGATTTAGTTTTCATTATTACTTTTAGAGTTTATTTATTTTAGAGAAACTTTATAAGAAAGAAGTTTTAATTTCTAATTGAAAATTTCATAGAGACCTAAAAACTCTTCTTACATTGTTTCTTTTTTGGGATTATGAGGGGAACCCACCAGTTAGTTATTCACATATAACTAAGTAAGAAACATAGACATCTCTCAGCATTCATATTTATGAGAAATAATTTATGGTGCAATTTAGTTGATAATATATTATTTTAAATTATTTATTTCCTATAATTTAATTGAAAATTGATAATTTAGGAAACAATCATTGAGTTATAAAAATAATCAATATACCTCAAAACCAATGTACACCTATCGAAAGGCAAAGGTTGGTCAGAATTTACTATAGAAGAAATTTGAATTTATTTTAAATAAAAAATATGTGTTTTATGAGATATAAAACAACATATATTCTCTTATTTATATAGAAATTGAAAAATAAATATATAAATCCACTTCCATCCCACATTATGTGCTATAGATAGAGTCCAATGTAAATATGGTGGGAAATTAGTTGATGAAAATATAAATAAAGTACAATAAATATGTGTAAATAGAAAATAATAATAATCCATTGTGCTTTATAACTATATTATAGAAAAATAACTATTTATTTTCATATGTTTTTATAATGTTTAGACGCAATAATAATTAGTGACTATACTAGAATAAAAAAATACATTTATTAGATTTGAAGTCTCTAGAACAATACGGCCACATTAGAGGAATTGTATTTGGAGTGTGTCCTCGAACCTGTTTCAAGAAAACAAAACCACAAGAAGATACATAAAAATGATTAATGGAATCTATGCCTAAATATATATTTTCCAATATTTTTTTACAGTATCGTTTTGTAGAAAAAAATATAAAAAATGATCAAAGAGAACCAGTGATGGACCAAATGTTAGCACATGAACAACCAAATGACCTCACTAGATTTGAGGATTGTCATTCCCGTCAGCCACATACCACACATGAGGTAATCAGTTTATTAAATAATATTTCTCTAAACTTTGATTCAGACAATTTCTAATAAAATTATATTACTAATATTATATATATTAAAAGATGTATATGATTTAAATTTATGAACAACCATGAACCACCTTGTTCTATGGTGTATAATATATAATATTCTGGAAGACAACATAAAGATAACATAATTAAAAAATGATAACATGAGAGTGGGAATGTATTATCTTAAGAGCTGATAACTGAGTTTCCTATTCCACCTAATGATCTAGATATTATAATGGTGAATGATGTTATTGGAATGTTCGTATCATGGTCGTCTAATATTTTAATGATATAATGGTAATGTACTTAAAAAATGAAAACATGAAATATTTGATGAAAAAAGGTGTGATGTGTGGTATGATTTTATAGAAAAATAAATCAATGGGGAAATGGAAGGTCATATCAATAAAATCAAGTGAGTTGACCAAGATAACCAATAGACTATCTGGGAGTAACATCTACACACATGTTGCACTACAATATATATCATCATTATAAATTCATGGAGACACCACATTCAAATATTTAGATGTCTCCTAAATTCCATTTGAAGAATAAATATTTAAAACTCTCATAATATATGTGGTTAGTATAAAGATTATAAATGAGATTCTCAAGTTTTAATGGATGGGAGTCTAAATTTTAAATACATACATAAGGTACATTTTCATAATTAGTATATCCAAAAAATGGTCTAATGTGTTCATTAAAGTTAATATATATTCATATTTTCTATAGTAATATATATTACTGCTATATAATGTGAAAAACATGTGAATCATGATTTGGATTCATTAATCCTTGTTTTGTTTCAATGAATGAAATTAAATTTTCATCGAAATAAATTGATAGTAATAAATATACACTAAATGAGGAATTTGAAAATAATATAATAGATTATAGACCCTATTTTATGAAGGTACTGGGGTGATTAGTGGAAGAATGTGTGTCGAGGATATAAAAATTTTCCATAGTGATCGATTTAACTATGTCATCACCAGTGAAGTACAATCCCCATATCAACCTAAGGATCCCGTGTGAAGACTTTTAAGCACAAAATTAAAACCATTAATACATTGTTAGATTTTAATCCTCTCTCAAAATATTATCATTGTTAATGATCACTGCTCTATGAATTCAAACATTAATTCCTCTAAATCATACACACGTTCTTCAGGAAATCGTGGTAATATCCATCGTCAGAATCTAGGTGCAAGCACAGAGTTCATATGTTTCCCTCAACATTACAGTGATCACCTCATCACCTTTCTTGTGATCTGAGAGAGAGACTGTGATCTAATCACTTGGATCTATAGTTTCTCTCTCTTGAATGCGGGGAAGAGAATAATAGAGTGAAGATCTTACAATTGGGTAGTGAATAGTGTTTGGTAAGAGCCTCTCCACCTCTATTTATATTGTGTTATGAACATACTTAGAAATTATTCCCCAACCCCCCCCCCAAATATTTTTAGATGCTATTTATTTGACATTATGACTAATACACTCATTTATAAATATCATTTATATTGTTATCACCTTATTGAAATATATTACATGGTAATACTCGATCCATTTAATTGAATCTTCATTCCCACAAATATTAAATGAATCTAGAATATTTTAAATTGATATCCATTCATATAATATTTCCATGTTTTTAATTAAAAACATTTAAATACAATTAATAAAAATATAAATGACAATTATTCTTATCTTCAATAATATGAATTTCTTTATTACTTTATTGATCGTATATCCTAGGAAAAATCTCATAACCATGTGGTGGATCCCAACATGTCCTATATCGCTATTCAATTGAATTGTGAGGATATTTGAATACACAATCATGTGTGACCCTCTAGGCCCTTATCTCGATCAGAGTGAATAAAATTGACAAACTAAGAGTGTATGCTAGAAACCCATAAAGTCCCCTAATGAGTTAAGTATTTTATTTACAATTACCACCAACCTATGGACATGTAATGTGTACTATAGTCCCTTTATCATTAGATATCTCATATAGAAGGACACACACGTGTGTTATTGGAATTTTCTTGATTTATTATCCGTTGACCTAATATGATATATTAACCTTTCAACTAACAAATCCAGTAATTTATAAAGGCACTACCATCATGATCAACTAGGCCATAGATATAACTTCCACAACCTAGAAGCTAAAAATCCAATCTTTACCATTCAACTAATGTCATACCACCGATTATTCATCCAACACAAGCTACCTCACCATACTTCCATTATCATGTTTTATTCCTTGCATCATATTATATGATCAAATGTAACACATGGGTAATGATATCATGTTAAGAAGCTAATAAACATATCAGTTGATATAAAAAATGACACCTAAAATGTGTGGTGTTTCTATTGGAGTTTCATTCCTCATGACCTCACATTCAGAGATCACCAAGTGTGAAATTAATTATAAAATGCCTCAATACATTTGAGCCCCCATCACCTAATAATGAAACATTTATTATATCTAGTCAGTAAGATGTATCTAAAACATATGCCTTTTTTTAAGATTAATTTCACAATACCTTAGGTTTCTCATTATATCTTGGTATATTCTCTAATATTTTTATATGACAATTAATATGTAGACATTAACATTAAAGAGTGATTGAATAAATATCTACAAAATTACGATATGAATACATCATGTATATATTATTGTATACATGAAATGGTAATTTAAAGGTACTATATAGTTGGGTCTAGGTAACCCATGATTAAAACATTTGATTCCTAAACACCAGGGTAAAACTCATTAATCTAATCATGTAAAATATATCTTTATTTTTTTATTTACTTATTTGTCTTAGTTTATTAATAAGAACTTCATATTGATCACAATCTATCTAAAAACCCCAAATATTTATTTTCAAGGATCTAATGCATCGATATCCATATCTCTAAAAACAAATGATGCATATTGTGAGTTTTCAATTCGTATATTTCAAAATTTAATAAATAAAAATAATATTATATATTTTTGTATATGTTTTCACAATAATTTTTTTATTTGTTGAAGTCCCAATATATACTAAATCATGTTTTAATGTTGGTGAATTAATCTAAGAATCATGTGGAATAATTCAAATAGAAACTGATTTAATATTATATAGAAACATATATCTATCAAAAATATTTTGAATCATTTTACTTATTTTGGCCAATTTTTATGTAGTTTCAGTAGCAAGATAACTATAATTATTGTGGGCATTATCTTCGGAAATTTACGAAAGATATCATAAACCATAAAAAAAACTATAATCCTCAAACAGGTAATTTCATAGGATAATTACTATTTCATTAAAAATATTTTGTAATAATTTCTTAGTCTATATTTTATTTGTACTACCAAAATTTCCAAAAAAAATATACATACTCAAAATAAGGTGATATTTTGTTTAGAGCTTAGTGTGAAATGTACATGGTGTCAGAATGTTTACTAACCTCAAATTTCTGTGATTACATGTTATGTTTGTGATCTAGAATAGTCTATGATCATAGAAATTTTTTTGGGGTGTGATGTATTTATATAACAATGTCAATATATTATTTTTTATTTGCTTCTCCGGGATATGTATAATGGAGGAAGTCAATTTGATTAGAAACAAATAAGAAAAAATTCATGATGTTATAATGAAAATATACATCATGAAGAGGCAATTTTATACTACGTATTTTGTTAGTTTTCTCATTATTTTACCTAATTTTTAAGTTAATTTTCTTATAATTTTTATCTGAAAGTTATTTTGTTAAATTTACACATTAAATAAATATAGTCATCACATGCTCAAAACATAGAAAATGAGCTCATGTTGTTTTAAAACATTATTAAAATGATTCGTAAGTCAGTTTTCATGTATAAGAATTAAACCCATTCCAATTTAAAAAATGATGTGTTTATTATGACACAATGGATGTGTTTTCAATACAAAAGTGTCATTTGTGTTTAAAATGTGGGATATATAGACAAAACTGAGAAAATGATATTTTTTTAAAACATTAAGAAAACATACATAATTATTTTTCCACGTGTCGTAATTGAAAACAAGTCAATCTTACATCTGATGTGGTCAATATGACGTGAAGAATTCTTTTTCAATACAAAAGTGTCAATTTGGTTTAAAGCACACCCAAATTGTCAAAACCAAGAATATTAGAACAAAACTGTTTAAAAAAAATTGGAATATGATCTATAATTCATTTTTCGTGTAGAGGAATTGAGAACACACCAATCTACAACATTATGTGGTTGATATGACCCTAGCTGTGTTTTCTTAATAGAAATGTTCCATTCTAGTTTAAAATGCATATCAAATAGATAAATTTATAAAAATTTGAATATAATGGGTTCAATCTTTTATAAAATGATCCATAATTCATTTTTCATGTGTAGAAATTTACCTCAAATAAATCTGAAACAAAATGTGGATGATAAGGCCCAATGTATGTGTTCTCAACAAAAAAGTTCCATTTGGTTTAAACATGCATAAAATAGAAAAAAAAAGAAAACATGATTGGTTTGTTTTCAATGTTTTAAAAAATTGCCCATAATTCATGTTTCATGTGTATGAATTGACCATAGATCAGTATGACACACGATGTGGTTGACATGGCCATAAGTGTATGTTTTTAAAATAAATGTGTCATTTTAGTTTAATAAACAAATCAAATAGAAAAAAATGAGAAAATTAAGTCAAATTGTTTTCAAACTTTTGTAAAATGGACCAATTTTCTTTTTTCATGCATATGAATTGACCTAAAATCAATCAGACACACAATGTGGTCAATAAGACATGAAGTTTATATTTTCAATTAAAAAAGTTTTTTTGCTTAAATGAAACAACTAATATAAAAAAACATTCAAACAATCTCATATTGTTTTCAAATTTTAGAAAATTTATCCCTAATATATTTACGTGGTGTTGGAATTTATCACATGTTAATCGAACACATTATTTCTTTGGTAACATTTTATGTTCATGTTTTTTATATAAGACTTTAATTTTAGTATAAAATGCATATCACATAGCCATAATTAATAAAAAGGCATCATATTTTTCTTAAACTATAGTCAAATGGTCATTATTTCATTTATGATGAATAAGAATCAACCTCATATGAACCTGAAACGCAATGTGTCCATTATGAAACGAAGTGTGTGTTTTCAATATAAATTTTATTTTAGTTTAAAATTCAACTTACACAGATAAAATTAATATAATGATTTGGGATTGATTTAAAAAATTATGAAAATTATCCAAAATATAATTTTGACATGTGTTGAGTCAGATATAATTCTAATGTATTTGGAATATGAACATATCATTCGTAGATACTATACATCATATCAAGGATTTATTTTATCATTCATTTTGATCTTTATTTAGTAAAGTGGTTATACTATTGTCTTCTCCATCATACTAACAAAGGTAATGACCATCAGACTGATAATGGTTCCAATACATCAGACTGATTCTTAAAGTTTTATTATATTGAACAATAAATTGTAATTCTAATAGACTATAATTTGATTTCAATAGGAATATATATATGTTTTTCCTATCATAAGGAATAATTAATAGAATTATAATGATATTAAAATGAAACAATGTCAGACATTTAGTTAAACATGATCTATCAATATCAATCTATCTAAGGCCGTTATAACTAACTTAGAAATATGACTGTTGGGATATTTCTTATAAATTTTAGGTTAATAAAATATTGGGGTGATGATACATTGCACAAATCATGTCTTATAATGATTTATTAGCATGAACTTATTATTATTAGTCATTGTAATACTTTAGAGAATTTTCATTTTGATGAATTCTTATTGTTGATTGGAGATATTATCTCAAGAAGGGTTAAATTGAGTACCAAATAATATTTTTTTTAAAATAGATCTAAATTAAATCCCCCAGTTAATTAAAATATCTCTGTTAATCAAAATAGAATATGAATATTCGTTTTGATGCTTTAAAATATTCAGTAAATATTGATTAAGTATCAGTTAAAACAATATATAAATATTAATTTAACTTTTGAAATAAATTTAATTAATAAAAACCATACATAAACACTAATTAATACAAACCATCAAACTAGTTGGTTTTTAAATGTAAAAGAAATTTAGTTTAAAGAAAAAAAACACACTGTGAATAAATACAACAAGTTCTGTCTCAAGATGACACCTACTATTATCCACTAGAAAATGACATGATTATAAGAATATTATATAAAATAATCTTTGAACCCCAACATGGATCAGGTATACAATATAAAAACTTACCATCCAGGCTATGCATGGAACTCTTCCTCAACAACCATGGGAATACAAATAAACATAGGACACACATGGTCCTCTTCCAAAACATGTTTGTAAATAGTTGTAAAGGGAGTTGAAAAGATGTTGAGTATCTTACACTTAAATTACATGACATAATATTTGTTTTTAAAATAAAAATTATATACACACATATTCAAAGGTAAAGATGTCAAATTTAAAAATAAAATGGGGGTGTAGAAAAGATAGTGTTGCTCTGTCTTGTATTCTCTAATGCTTGGCACCCCTTAGATGTAGCTTGAAATGAATCATGAGCATTTTAAAATACTTTTTTATTAAAAAAGATTATTGTAAACTCTTTTTTTCTTACTGTAGGATGGAACTCAATGATTTATGAACTTCAATCTTCCATAGTTGATTTCAGGAAAGAATTATTTATCTAAATCTCTTTCTCAAACGTGACTCTTTTGGTTCCTTTAAAAATTACATCTCTCTTCACTTGTATGTATATATATTTATATTTTTATGTATTTTTTTATCTATTTATGTATATATACATGAGTAAGTATTCTACTTCTTTTAGTGTCTTTATGCAAATAGAATCATCGAGATCCTCTTCTCCAATTATTGTATGAATTAAAAAATTTAATTTACCTCTAAATGGTTTAAGAGTAATCATTAAAAAAATTATCAGAATTAATTTTGATAATATATCCATTAGAATTATTTTATTAAAAATAAATATAAATCGTGATAGTGACTCTTTGGAATGGTGAGAATTATGGTGGTAACTTGGGCTGGTGGTGATTCATGCCAATATTGACTCATCTCAGTACATTGCAATTTTTCGAGCGGTAGGTATATTTTGAAGTTATGCCATCTTCAATGGTGATTTATCTCTTGTAGTATGGATTTTGGAAAGTTATCCAAATTTTCATCATTTAGTTTATGACTTGTTTCTGTCTGAATGTGTTTTCAACACTTAGAGAAATTTACATCATCCTGACGGTGACTTGTTTCTGAAGGTAGGTTTTTTCAACACTTTTCCAAATTTCTTGGTTAGATAAAAAGACATATCTAACAGTTATAATTTTCAATACATTATCAAAAATCAATTTTGAAGGTGACTCATTGATGATAATGGGTGTTTCCCAAACTTATCCAATTCTTCATCATGGTGGTGACTAGTCCTCAACGTTGAATCTTTTCTAACAGTGACAATAGTATAATGGTGGGTCTTTCCAACACATAGCAAAAAAATTCTATCTCCCTTATAAAATTAAATTCTAACATAAAACATAATATTCATTAATTGTATAATTAACATTATTTTTGTTATCATGAACAAATAGGATCTTACAATCATACACTTTTAAATGATCACAAATCATTTCATTTTATAAACCACGAATACAATAAACTGGTTGTTAAATAAAATGATAATAGAGAAAGTAATAATGAAATAGTTTCATAGATAGATAAAAGTACAAAAATATGGTATCAAATATAGTTAAAAATAATGAGATCAAAGTAACATGATCATTACAATAAAATAAATAAATAAATTCCATTTATTCATTGTCCCCCTTTTGGGATTATTAAAAAGTGAAAATTAAATATGAAATGAAAAGGACAATAAATTGAAAAATAAGAAAAATTACATTAAGAAATCCAATTGATGTACATCAGAAAGAGACAACAAAATCAATACAAAAAATATCCACATAAAATATTAAAAGAAAAATGTTAATGCCTTTTGGGCTTTGTAGGGGGAAGATTGATTTCTTCCCTTACCCTTTTTCATGTGAAGATGGTTTTGCATCAGAATGTGTGGTAACTATACTGATGGATGTAGGAATAGTAAGAAGACATGGTGTCTCTATGATAATTATGGGCTAGAGATGTTGGACTACTTCTCTAGAAGGCAGACTGTGGGGACATAAACTAGTAGGAAAGGGATCATTTGGATTTATGGTTATACCTTTACTGAAAAACTATGGATAAAAAGATGGTGGGGTGAGATATGAAGTAACTAGAATGCCATCCTAAGCCACCACTATGGATCTGGAAACATTAAGAAAGGGCTTCGTCAAATTATGAAATCAATGATTTTGATTCCATAAATTTACATGGCACTAAAGAATTTATTCTCACATTCTATAATAATTTGGAGATCTTGAGTCATCACTATCAACTAATTCACTTGTTCATTGAAATCTTTTTTAATTATAGGAATCCTTAGTTTCTCAGTAAGAAACATGAAATGAGCATTCCGTTCATGGTTAGTATAAATCCAATACAAATAATAATGTATATCCTTTGTAATTCTCACTATATAATCATTAATATCATCCATATACTATCTCAACATCATATGTAAATGATCACTGTTAGGCTTGATTTTCCTTAATCTTTCTTGAGGTATGTCAGGTACACCACTAGAAACACAATGAATCTCTTCTATTACTACTATCCTGATTAACTCAACATCAAAATGGGGAGGTAAAGCACTTGAGGTATAAGCCATGGAAGAATGATTCTCCACTATAACTAATACGACATCTATAAAATAGGTAAAATAATACCTCATCTCATCTATTTTATATCTCAAAGAATCCATATCATTTTCTAAACTTGTTTTTTCTGGTTTTACTTCAACAATATGAATCATCACTTTTGGATGGATGTGATGAATCAAAACCTCTAACAAATTTCATACATATTTATCACAATTATTAGTAACCAAGGGAGGTATATCTTTCAAAAACAAACCAAAATTAGAAACAAGTCTCTCTATAAATGATTCAATGTCACTTTTGTTGACAACATCAACCAGTACTAAAGTACAGACAGGTGTATGTAAGGATACAGTAACTCTCTCAACTGTAGGTACCTTTGTAGGCTTACATAAGGCAGGATAATCATAAGAAATCCTCTAAAACTCTTCTTCCACATCAATTAGTTATACTAAAGTCCAATAAAATCCATCACATCTCAAATATCAGGTCCACCAGGGTTTGGTGGATGACCATCCTCATTGGAATCAGAGTAAACCCTAACAACTATGATATTACCAAGGAACATATCCTATTCCTCAAGACAAGGGTCTCTAAAATTGAAAGAATACAAACCATGAGACTCAAAAACAGATGAGTAAACAATGATATTCTAAACAATAGTAGGATCAAAATCACTATTATTATCAATAGAATGATCAAAAATGGTCCACTAAATAACCATACATACACCAATTGTCTACAAAACATGATCTCATTGAACAACATGGTCAATAAGGTGAATTTTAGGCTTGGGGATTCATCACCCTATACTGATTCTTCCTTATCTTGAATGGTTTTCTTATTAAAATGTTCAATTAGGATTAGTATATCCTTAGATCTAGTGACAAAAGAAAAAATAAGATAAGAGATACGTTTTTGAGGCATCTCAACATCTTTTGCACCAATATGACCATTATGACCATCATGATTAGAACCTCCACCACGGTCATCCCCATCACCATATCCTTCATCTTTCAGTTTCAATTTTCTTCATCATCTTCTCCCAATTATTATGATTCATCTCCATTCTCACTATTCTCATTAGAGTATTTTGAAGGGATTTTGAATTGTTCATCACCAAAAATATTTTTTTCTTCCTCATCACTTCTTTCTTTTAAAAAAGAAAATCCATAAGGGGGAGTTATATTGTTAGGTCGTAATATACAAAGTAATACACAAAAGGGAGTTGAATTGTGTATTTCAAAAATATTTGACAATTCTCGATTTTAAAAACCAATATAATTTATTAGAATATGCAGTTTTATTCTTCTATATGAAAATTTGTATCAGATAAATAAAAAGAAAGAACAAATCTTTTTATTGTGTTTTTTACACAAATATCTCTAGTCCACTCCACCAATAACTCTTTCAATGATCTTGGTAAGTTACACTAGAATAGTCTTCTTATCACAAGACACAAAATATCAACAATTTAGTGCAGGAAGATGACGCCTTTACAAGAATAAATACAAAGCGTTCTGGTTCATTAAAAGTGAACCGATTATCCAAAGATTTGAACGAGATCCTCATACTCCACGATAATTGAGTATGAGTATTTGAAAACCCCAAATGAATCCAAAGATATAGATTTGTTTGAAATAGGTTGAACATCACAATTTTAGCAGCACCTAATTTATAGTAGATGGATCTTATTCTTTATAGATCAATATTTTCAAGACTGGAAGAGTTTAACGTTTTCCAGTTGCAAAAGGATATTTCATTTAAAAGAAGCAACAAAACAGATCTACCACAAGCTTATAGCAGAACAAGATAGAACATGTATATCTCCAAAATTTAGTCCTTTAATCAAAGATGTTAATTTTTTGTAGCACTGTAAAAATAATTTCAATAAATTTTACTTTTATGTGAATCAATTATCAAATGTATATTTCAAGAGATAAAATAAAGCATTTTATAGAACAGAAAATACTATACTCGATATTCCAGATCCAAAAGAATAGACTGATTTCACAAGGAAATTCAAATTTCGATTAACTGGTAGAGTCAAAAATTCTCTTCAAAATATGAATGATTTTCATCAATAAAATTGGTTCTTTGAAACAATTAAAATGATCATTGAACCAATCTTCATTTCTATCATGACCGTTGCTATAATCTCATATTTAAAACACTACTTGTAGAACATCACCATGGAGAACACAATGTATGGTTGAGTTGTATATTATAGGGTTCATTTCCATAGCCTTGGGTTACTTTACGTAGTGTAGGGTTTCTTTTCATAGCGTAGGGTTCCTTTGCTTAGTGTAAGGTTCCTTTTCATAGAGTAGGGTTATTTTTTATTTCATAGGGTTCAACTAAGTAAGGTTTCGATGAAGATCCATACCTTCATCCTTTTATTTACAATATCCTGAATGTATCATTAATTAACCATACATTCAATTTTACTAAATGTAGGGTTAAAAAAAGTAAATCTAAACTCTAATGTAGGGTTTCTGATCTATATGTGGGTCAATTATTCAAATTTTAGGATGATGATCGAAACACAAACCTCTAAGTGTAACGTAGGGGTGAAACCATACAGAAACATTGGTTTTCTAATATAACATAGTGATGAAAATGGTGTCTCTATATTCATTCCATTGATGATAAATTCCATAAAATAGAATATAAATTACTATAAATTGTACTTAAAAAACATTATTAGAAAAGAAACTAGGGTATTTGTGAACATCAAAATAATAAAAAATTATATATTATTGTTATGAAAATAAATTTTTAGCAATATCCACCTTTTTATGATGAAATAAACCATAAAATAATCCTTAAAAAATTAATAGAATATAGGATTTGTAAAACACACATGTAGAGGTACAAATTTTCTCAAAATTCAGATTTCACATAATTTTTTCAATAATTTTTTTTTCAAATAAATAAAATGTTTCAATTTTTTAAATATTATCCCCATCACTTATATAGATAGTTGCCATTAACATAAATATTCTCCCCATTTTGTGATATCAAAAAGACAGTTTGAAAGAATAAATGAAATAAACCATAGTTTAATATTACACAGAACTATAAATGAATAGTTATGTATTTTTGTATTACAAAATGAAATCTATTATTAGAAGTTAAGTATTAAACCTAAATAAATAAAAATATAAATTAACTTAAGTAATTTAAACATAAATTCAAATGTTTTAATGTACAACCAACAGTCTACTAGAGTCTTCAAATTGAATTGTTTAGAGTTCAGTGTCAACAGGGGCAGACGGTTCTTCTGGATGATGAATTTATGGAAATGCACTGGTAAGGTCAATTAAAATCAACAAAAGGCTTTGTAAATTATTTTTGAACACTTTTATCCAATGTTGAATCAGATTCTTGGAATCATTTTCAACCTTCACGATCTCAACAAAATGGATCCTTACAAAATAATTTAATGATTCTCCAAACTAGATGAAAGAGGTAATCTTGTCCTTGAATTTATTAATCATTGGTCGCAACCAAGATTAATTCAAAGTTATTTGACTAATCAGATTCCTCTAATTCTCCAAAAACATATACAAAGTAATGCTATCACATAAAAGTGTGTGTACACTATAATTAAATTAATACAAAAACAGAAGTCGTTGCCTCAAACTTCCTAAGCAGTTCTAACGGTGTTTGGTGAGAAGTGGTATATGCTCTGTTGCATTCTTTAAGTGATTGAAACTCTCTTCCAGTCATTGACTTGAATTCATCAAACTCTATCTTATATACAAATTCATCGTTCAATGCACTATATTATCTTATATTCTTGGCCATATGTTCCTTATGATCTCCAAGTGAAATAATATTTTCTTTAAATTCCCTCAAATATGTCTTTTGATCTTCAAACTATGATCTTGGTACTGATAAAAACATGTATTCATCAAAAAAATTCTTCTCAACTTCAAATTGATCTCTTATAAACAAATTTTGAGCCTCCAAAACTATATATTTATAACTTTGGGGTTGACTTAAAAATCAAAATATACTATAGAATTTTATCCTTCCTGATCAAATTCAACAATATCCAAGCTTGTCTCAGCAGCACCCTCTGGTCTGTTTCCCAAATCAGATCATCCCAAAACAATATAATCTGAAACAATATGAGTTCCAGGATTATGGATTTCATGAATTTGAGCCTCACGTTCAACTTGCTCATCAACTGGGTTCTCATGACCAGAATCTTTTCCTTGTTCACAAGGTAGAATTATATCCACATTTCTAACTATAGCCTAAAAAACAACTTATAGAAAATTAGCAGATACCATTGTTCTTCGATTAATATAGCCTTATGGCCTTCATTATTCTTTATATTCAGGCCTCTATCACATAGATATTACTGAATGGATAACCCTTTTTTCCCCCTAATCAATAACTAACAACCTATTTTGTTTATTTGAACCAACTAGCATCAAACTGTTTCAGGAGTTTCTCTATATAAAACTGATATTCTGAACTATCACAACATTCAACGTATTGTTGTGGGGAAAGTATCTTCCAAAAAAGATATTCAAAAAATTCTCTTTTCATTTCATAATGGACGAAATAATCATACCATAGAGATAACACCCCATCTTGGAATCCAAATAGTATTAGTTATTTTGATAATGAATAATAAACTGAGATAAATTAAACATAACAATATAAAAATTAGATACATGATGTTCATGTTTGGATAAAGAACTTTCTCAAGCTCTATGGTTCTAAGAAAAATTTCTATTTGATTAGACATCCTCATAACTCATCATTCTGGAGGAAGTTCATTCGTAAACCCATTCTTGACATCCCTTATTCTAAATAAAGAAAGCATAATGTCCTCATACATATTTCTTACATTTCCAATTTTACTTAAATAAAACAAAAAGTCTCTCTCATGGGTACATCTCAAAATTTAATCCATTTCAACATATGATAATGAAATTTTTTATTATCAATCATAGACTGAATTTATTCTTCATCAAAACAGAATCTAAAAAAAATCATTCATAATAAATTATTTAACTTCTATTGCCTAAAACATTGGCATATTATCTTCTTCAAAGGTGTAAACTAAGCCATTAAATTTCATAGCATATTTAATATATAGATTCATAGAATCTAAAAATCCAAAATCTATTACCTTTCCTTCCGTGACATTGTGATCTTTCCCTATAGAATACATAATGTTATCCAACTCAGAATTAATGGATCTTCACAAATTTTCCATTTATGATTATTTTCAAAAAAGAAGGGTTTAGGTTTTATGGTTATTGGTAGATTAGAAAAAATAGAAAGAGTTTCTATGTATGTTGAATGGAGAGGAGTACAAGAGTGGGATAAGGGAAAGGATTTTATAGCACTCATCGAGGATGTACACATTATGCTTTTAACTTTGAAAAGTCATATATAATAAAATATAAATGAAATTATTTTAAAAATAAATTACAACTAAATTGAATAAATCATATTAAATAAAACATATTATAATAAATTTAGATGAAATTAAAATAAATTAATAAACAATCACTTAATCTCAAATAATAATTACTACCCCCGTAATAAAATCAAAACTAGCACTTGGATGTGGTTTAGTAAAAATATAATCCAATTAATATTCATTATTAACAAATTTTAATGATATATCTTTTTTAAGAAAATGATCTCTTATAAAATGATTCTTTATATCAATGTCGTTAGTCCAAGAATGACTTACATGATTTTTTGAAATATTAAAAGAACTAGTGTTGTCTAGTAAAATAAAAACATTATTATTGTTCCTTCTAAAATCCTATAGAGTGTTTTCCATCTGAAAAACTTGTTCCCAAACATTTTTTAGCAGACACATATTCTACCTTAACTGTTGATAGGTAATCTAAGAATCGCTTCTTACTTGACCACGAAACAAAATATTATTCCTAAAAAGTGACAAGTTCCAAAGGTAATTTTTATATCTTAACAACACCCTTCAAATTTCGCATATAAATTTGAAATAAAATTAAAATCAGATGTTTTGGGGTAAATAAGTAACTGAAAAAAGTTCCTTTTAAATATCTAAAAATTATATTAACAGTAGTAAGATGGGATTCTTTTGGTTTTAATTGAAATTTAACATAAAGGAATATAGGAAAAATAATGTATGTTTTACTAATAGTAAGATATAACAAACTACCTATCATGCCTCTATATAACTTGTTGTCAACTGGTTTTCTAGATTCATCCAAATCAATTTTTATATTGGTACACATAGGAGTTATATATATATATTTCTTCTCAAGTCCAAACATTTTTAATAAATCAAAAATTTATTTTATTTGATTTAATTTTTTTTTTGGAAAATATGAAATCCTAAAAAGAAATTTAGTTCTCCAATCATACTCATTTAAAATTATTTTTACATTATATTTGAATAATAATAACAAATATTTTTATAGGATGAACTAAAAACAACATCATAAAAATAAATTTGAACTAATAAAATATTAGAACAACCAGTTTTCCTCAAAATTGTTGGATATTCAAAACCAATAGTAAATCCATTTTTCAAAATGATGGAAGTCAATCTCTCATACCAATCTCTAGGTGCTTTGTTGTGGAAATAATGATCTTTAGTATGTTTAATACTAGAATTTGGATTTTGAGGATTCTCAATATTAGGGGGTTGTTCAACATAAACTTCTTCCATTACACAACTATTTAAAAAAAAATTAATTAACATTCATCTGATATAATTTAAAATTTATATGAGATGCATTGGATAAGTGGATTCTAATTTATTTTAATCTAGCTGAAGGGTAAAATGTCTCATCAAAATCTTTTCATTATATATAATTGTAACCTTTAGTTACCAATTTTGGTTTATTTCTGGTAATGATCCCTTGATCATCCTGTTTATTTTTATACACCCACTTTATTCATATATCTAGATAATTGGTTGGTCTTTCAACTAGTTCCCTGACTTCTTTTCATTTATATTGGTTTAGGTATTATTGAATTTTTTACACCCAACTATCATCATATAAGGATTATTTAATAGACTTAGGTTCTAATTCAGATAGATAGGTAGATTATTCAGCAAGGTTTCCTGCATTTATTCTAGGTCTAATTCTTGTATCTAGGTATCATATAAAAGTTTATAAAAGTTTGTTTTATAGGGTTATAGTCTATCTATGAAGAAAACTATAATGTTCTTCCATTTCATGTTCTTAAAAACTTAACTAAACTTTATCAATATCAAAATAAAAAATTATTTTAAAGGGATTCAAGTATCATGTTATTAAAAGTATGAGTGACCTCATCAGGTTGATCATTCTATTTATTGAAGAGGTCATTTTCATCACACTTCACTTGAACTAATTCAACAACAATACTTGACTTTTTATTGAAAACTATATAATATTTAGTGGTAGTATAATATCTCCAAAATATTCCTTCATCATCTTTTGTATCAAACATACCATGATTATCCTTGTTGTTCAAGATATACACTTTGCATCCAAAGACATGAAAATAATTTACTTTCCATTTTTTGTTATTCCAAAGTTCATATGGTGTCTTTTTTAAAATATGAATAATTAAAACTCTATTAATTACATATGAGGATGTTCTTAAACCTTCTTCCCAAAAATATTTTGGAAGACTATATTCATTCATTGTTGTTCTTTCCATTTCATGAAAAATTCTATTTCTTCTTTCCACACTTCCATTTTTAGAGGTGTTCTTCGTGTAGAGAAGGTGTGTTTAAAACCCAAATCCAACCAAAAAGAATTTAATTATTGATTCTAAAATTATCCATTGTAATCAATTCCCAATGAAATTATTTTAAAATCGTTTTTAGTTTGAAAATTTTTAGAAAAAAGAATAAAAAAAGTGAAAACTTCACTTTTGAGTTTTATAAAATTAACCCATTTAAATTTAGAATAATCATAATCTAAAACATAAAATATAATTTCCCATCTAAAAAAACTATAATTGATGGTCCAAAAAGTCTATATATATAATTTCTAAAGGTTTATTCATAGAAATTTTCTTAACAAATTTCAAAGATGATTTGTGATGCCTTCCAATTTGGCATACACCACAGAATCTGTTATTGTCAAACATAAGAGTAGGAAAATAAGAAACTAAATGTTTCTTAGATAATTTATATAAAACATAAATATTATAGTATTCATGTCTTATATTAGAAATCAATAATCCATTTTTCTTAATAGTTAAACATTTCATTTTCTGTTTACATAAAGAATATAAATCCAAAGTATAGACATTATCAGTTCTAGGTGCTCTAAATTTTATTACATAGAACAAAAATTGTTAAAAAATAAATATAATATTCATCATCACAATGTTTAGAAATATGTATCATATTGTGATTTAACCCTTAAATATACATTACTCTTTTGATTGAGATAGTATTTAGATCTCCAATCATTCCAACTCCAATTTTTTTTCCTTTCGCACTATCACAAAATGTGACCGGACCTCCATCCATTTGATTCAGTGGGTGAAAATTTAATGAATATTTACTTATATGCCTAAAAAATCCATTGTATATATACCATGAATAATTTATATTCTTGTGGCCTATTTATTGAAAAAATATTTACACAAATGTTTGTTATGGTACTCACACTTTCTTGGTTCCAGCAGTGTTAGCTCGTAGAGATATGGGAATCCAAATCTGATTTCTTTTTCCATAGCTTATGTCATTAGAGTCAGATAAAATCTATGAAATAAAGGCTCTATTAATTCCTATTATTTTTGGATTTCCCAAATAACAATTATTTTTCACATGTACTTTTATTAAAAAAAGTAACAACTTTTATTTTTTTGAATTGGGATAAAATAATTCTTTTATGATTTAGATCCCTCATCCTTACTTCCTATACCAAATATTTCCCTTTTAATAACATTATTTCCAAGGATTTCATTAAATATATTTTTTATTTTATTAAAAATTTAACATCAGAATTTTGAGTTTCTACTTCATCTTGTAAATATTTGATCATCCTTTCATGGTAAGCATTTTTTGATGTAGATAAGTTTATTTTTTCAATTTAATCATGATGTTGTTTCAACAAGTTATCTCTTTTACCTAAAAAATCATTGTGAATGTTATTTAAATATTTTTTCTTTCTTAATAGGGAAACATATTTTTCTTCTAACATAGAACTGTATGAAGCTAATTTACTATTTGAGAAGCTAGAAGAACCATAATCGAATTGGAAGAGTAATAGTTTTATACCTTTTCTTTTTCATCCAAGAAGAACCTATTGGATTTAAAAATTTGATTGTTATTTTAATGAATCAAAATTTATTGAGCTGCTGGAGTCTTCAAAAACACTTCATGTTTCATTTATTTCTCTTCTACAGTTATGTTCATAATCATCATTCTTCTAATATCTATAATCTTCCTTTGTATTTTCGTCTTTTAGTTGAGTACAATAAAATCTTATATGACTTAATTTCTTGCATTCATAGCATCTGACTACTTTTGAATCTCTCTCATCCTTCTTGAAGGATTTCATGAATCCTATATTCTTCTTATAAAACTTTTTAAACATTCTAGATAACATAGCCAGTTCTATTTCAAAATCAGATGAATCATAATTATTCAACTTTTTAAATACCTGTTTCATTTTTCTATTTGTTTTATGAGATGTTACCTTTAGAGAAGTTTTCTACTTTTTCGAAATTATTCTATGATCTTTTACTTCATCATTAATTTTATCTCAATCCATCCTCAATTCATCAATTAGTTCTTTCATTATCAGATCTTTGACAAGTGATTATTTTCGAATAACAGTAGATATACCATTCCATTTAAAAGGCAATACAATCAGTACATTCAACACTTGATAAATTTTTTTGATATATTCATCAAAGGATGTAGTATTATTGATAATTTCTATGAGACTTACATTAATATGTGTAATGATTTCTCCAACAAACATCTTAAATGTCTAATATTTTAGTTTATCTATAGAATACCTTATTTGTATCACATTATCTATCTATTCATAGGCAGATGAAATTGTTTGCAACTTTACAAATGTTGTCATACATTGAAAAACTCTATTCAACTCATCTAGTACTAGATCATAGATAATAAAATTCATAGCTTTCAAACTCATGTCATATTCTACTTCTATTACAGAATCCCATGTTTCAGATTTCTCAAAAATCATATATGGGGTAATGATCTCTATGTAAACTTGGAATCCATTAATTTTAAGATAAATAATTATCTTTGATTTCCAACACACAATTTTTTTTACTATTGAAGTATGAAGGTCGAACCAAATACTTTAATTCTCTATGATTATCCATTTCCATATTTTTAAAGACCTTATACTTTTTAGCTTTCTATATATTTATCCCAAATATCCCTTTGATACCAATTGTAAGGTCATAATATACACTGTAATACTCAAGATGGGGGTGAATTATGTCTTTCCACAATCTTAAAAATTTTGTATTTTAACACCCACTATAATTTATATGAATATGCAGTGTTATTCTTATGTATGAAAATTTGATACAGATAATCAGAAAGAAGGAATAGGGCTTTTAATTGTGGTTCGGGGCACAAAGATCCCTGAGTCCACTCTTCCAATAACTCTATCAGCAATTTTGGTAAATTCCACAAGAGTAGTCCTCTTATCACAATTCCAAAAAATATCAACAAATGAAAAAAGGTATTTGACAGCTTTACAAGAATAAACACAAAGCCTTCTGGTTCTGGAAAATAGAACCGATTAAGCACATCTTAGATTGAGAAGTTGATACTCCACCACAACTAAGTAAGAGTAGTTTAAAACAGCAAATAAATCAAAATAGATTGATTTTTTTGAAATAGGCTGAGCATCACAATTGGAATAGAACACAATTTATAGTATATGGATCTTCTTCATTTGAGAATAATATTTTCAATGTTGAAATAGTTTGAAGCAATCTATTATCAAAAAAATTATTTTATTTAAAAGAAAAAAATAGAGCAGTCAAAAACATATAGTAGAACAAGAAAAAGTTCATTTATATCTCAAAAATGAATTCCCTTAATCAGAGTTGTTCATTTTTTGTAGCACTGTAAAAATAATTTCAATAAATTAGACTTGTATATGAATCACTGATTACTTTTATATTTGAATAGATAATCTAAAAGAATATATAGAATATAAAATACATTCTTCGGTATTACATTTATACAAGAATATCCTGATTGGTCATGTAAATTCAAATATCAATTAACTAGGAGAGTCGTAACAGTTTTTAGAAATATGAATGATTTTATTCAATAAACTCGATTCTTTGAAACAATCAATACTGTCCTTGAATCAGTGTTCATTTATTTCTTGACTATTATAGTAATCTCGTATTGAAAATGCGGTTGGAAGAACATTTCCATTGAGAACACAATGTTGGGTTGAGTAGTGTAGAGAAGGATTCATTTGCGTAGCGTAGGGTTCCATTGAGTAGTTTAGGGTTCAACAATGTAATGTATGGATTATTATCCATGCATTCATCCTTGTCATCATAAAATCCCAAATGTAGTATTAACTAATCACATGTTCAATTTTACTGAATTTAGGGTTGTAAACAGTAAATATAGACTCTTATGTAGGGTTATTGATCCATGCCCAAGTCAATTTTCTGAACGTAAGGATCATGATCCAAATGTAAACTCTTAAGAGTAATGTAGGGTTGATACCATATGCAAAAATTAATTTTTCAGCGTAAAAAATGGATGAAAAAAATGTTTCTACACTCATTCCCCTAACACTAAATTCCTTAAAATAGAATATAAATTCATATAAAATGTAATTAATAAAACGTTATTATAAAAAAACAAGGGTATTTGTGAACATCAAAATCATTATATATTATAGAGTATTTTTGAAACTGTACATGTGTAACATCTATGTGGATTAGAAGTACCACAATTAATTGTTTGGGAGATCTACGGAAGATTTGGTTCATAGCCCACTTCCATTGAAAATTCGTGTACCACACCCCCTAAAGTTGAAGCTTCGACTTCATCATCAAAATATTCAACCACTTAATCTAGCTCCAAGACAGGATCCATAATATTTCTTGGTATAGAAGGATGATCAATTGGATTGATGTCTTCATTAATTCTTTCAAAATCACCAACCCACTTCTTCTTCCATAGATTCCAACATATCTTCATTATTTTTCAAATGGGCCATGTAATGCCAAAACCTCTACATTTAACTATGATTTAATCAACTTCATTAACTAATATATTGGCACCTATCATTGCTGAAATAAATTTAGGATAAATTAGAGAGTTTGATCTCTAATATGTCTTTCATATCTCAATCATATGAATCATTATATATCTGAACAGATGGACCTTTTATCCTATTTTCATAAGACACAAAATATACACATCTTGACAACTCATCATGGAAAAATAACCTTTCTGGAAGCATATCATTTGTTAGATAATCTTAAAAATCATGAAACATTCACCATCAACCTCAATACTAACTAGTAACATTACTATTCCATCTCTAGTCAGTTATACCAAGCCATCCTCATAAAAAATTCAATGTTTCTAGTAACTGTTCCGTGACAATCATTATAAACACCTTCATGAAGAACTTTATGAAATCTTTCAAAAAAATTTCTAGAAAATACAGATTTCCCTTCATTTATTCTACCTCATACCCAATCATCATCTTCTTTGAAATTGGACTCAACATTATTGTAAAAAAAGGGTGCTAACCTATTATATAAAGAACTATCATTACTATATAACAACTCCATCCATCACTAGTCTTGCAGAACTCAGAGAACCAACAACTTTGTAGATAGTAAACACTCAACATGAACTTCATTTTCTTGTACCAATATACATTTAGAAACCTCCGGGTTCCCTAGTTTAATAGTAGCTTTAAATGACTCATCTATTTTCTTATTTTAAGGGTGAGACATGTTTAGAGAAAAAATTGTATCTCAATTTACTCTAATAATTGAGATTATCACATGAGGTTCTGGTAAATGTGATAGAAGGATGGTGATTCTGAGATAAAGGGTCATGACAAGGCTCAAGAGAGTGGTGATTGGGAGTTGGAGTATTGAAATTAGTCCAATGTCTAATTTTATATAATTTATGGATTTTGGGATTTTTTAGATGAGAATGAAATAAAATTTAAATAAAATTATATAAATAATACGTAATAATATATAAAAAATGGAGGCTTAAAAACCATAATTGAGAAATTGAAAAGGGAATATTGATTCCAATGGGGGGTAACACCAATGGTGGGTAAAACAAAATACTGATTGAAACAAAATGGTGGGTAGAAACTCAGTGGTTTGAAAAATCAATTGCGGGTAAAACCCAATGGTGGTTAAACTCAATGGTGGAAAAAACTCAGAATAACATAATAATTCCAAATTCTTTTCTTTGTTGTTAATTATCTCTGAATTTATCAGCTTAATGAAAATATCTGCATGATGATATTCCGTACCAATTTTTTCAATACTAATATCACTATTTTGAAAATGGTCTCTCAAAAAGTGATTTCTTTTTTAAATTTTTTTCTTGTGAGTGAGATAGGGTTTATCAGAAATTTTTTTGAACTCTTATTGTCAAAATTAATAGATAAATGTGGATATTGATATCTATATATATAAATGTGTGTTTAAACCACATAATTTGAGCACAATAGCTACCTATATCTATGTATTTAACTTTATCAGTCGACAGTGAAAATGAATTTTGTTTCGTACTACATAATGATACTAGTTACTTTCCCAAAATATGACATTTTCCAGAGGTTCTTTTTCTACATATCATTATACCACCAAAATCCATATCTAAATAACTTACAGGGTAAAAATATTTTTCTATATGATAAAATAGTCTTAAATTTGTTGTATACTCAAGGTATTTAAAAATAATTTTTAAATAATTAACGTGGTACACTTGTGTGTTTACTTTAAAATGATCACATCTACTCGAACTAAACATAATTTCATGTTTGCAATTAGTTAGGCTCTGAAGACATCCAATCATAACTTGATGACTGGTTTGATCCCCTAATTTCTCAGCTTCATTAAGACCCAATTTATAAGAGGTAATAAAATTTATATCAATAATATTTGGAATATAAAAAAATAAAAATATTTTAAAATGTCTTTAGTATATTTAATATAACATAAAATATTAACTTATTTATTTTGAAATATCTTTAAATAGAAAAATAATTTCAGTTCACCCATTGAAATTATTTCAAATTCATTTTTCATCATCTCTAAAAATATATTACATAGATAATTGTTAAAATATCCAAAAATAATATCATCTATACATATATAAATAACTAAAAAATATTTTGAAATCATATTAATAATTAGAGTAGGTCCAACTATAAATTTTGAAAATCCTTTAGAAATAAGAAAAGAGTTGAGCCTATCAAACCATGCTCTTTGAACAAAATCTACTATGTAATTAATATATTTCTATTTAGACCTATAGATGGGTACATCAAATTAATTATGCATGGACTTCATCAAAACATGAAGTGTTCTATTTATTCTTTATACAATTCCATTATTATGATGGGTCCTTGATGCAGAAATGTTACAATTATAGAAATTTTTGGAGTAAAAGGATTTCAAAGTCTTTTTTTTAAACTCACAGTCATGGTAACTTCTTAAGGTATTAATTCTATGTCCACCTAGGTTTTATAATTATTAATCATTATTGGTATAATATGAGCATGTTTTACTTCTGTGAGGTAAAAATAATACAAAAGTATACCTAGAAAATTCATCTACCAATACATAGAAAAAGTTATACCCATTTAAACAAGTCTAGATGGTTCATGAAAATCCATGTGAACTAAATCACGATGTTGAGTAGTTGAAACATAATTATTTAACATAAAATAGATATTGTGATTTTTCCATTTTTTGTAGGGGTTACATACTTTTTCATTGGAGAATTGAAGTATAGGTAGATCCCTGGAGAACCCTTTGTTATTAACCTTTCTAAGTCAGTGGATGTTATAGTGAACTAGTCTCCTATTATAATGACAAGATTCTACATGAAAGGAACTTATGTGGGAAATGTTTTATGAAATTAATGAATCAATATTAACTGTATACACTTTATCATTTCACAATGTAGTAAATACCAAATAATTTTTATAATTAAAAACATTTCAAGAATTATTTTCAAACTTCACATGAAAACAATCATCTCATAATTATGATGGGATAAGAAGATTTATTTTAAACCTTTAACAAAAATTACATTATATTTTAAAACTAATTTAGAATTACGAATTTTCCCATGTACAATGATTTTTCATTTAGAATTTTCACCAAAGGTTACATGTCCCCAATCAACCTTAATCAGGTTCTTGAAGATAGAGTAATGTCTTATCATAGTCTAGGAACAAACTATTCTGAAATACCATAGATTTCATCAATTTCTCTTCAATATGTTTTCATACAAAACAAATTTATACCAATAATGATTTTTGTACCCATATTTTCTTTTTTCCAGATATGTTAGTAATTAGGGATTTAGGACCCATATATTCTTAATAGGTTTCATATAAATAGATTATAAATTTTTTTATATAAAATATTTATTATGTCCACATGAATAAAAACTAGAAGTATTATTTCTATAAATAGATATAGAAACAAAAGTTCACTTAACAACTCTTACATTCCTAGTTTGTTAACCTAGACTAGTAATATATTTAGGGGAAACTATTTTTCCTAGTATTTGAGTGATTGTTTCTCTTCTATTTTTAAACCTCTCTATTTCTTTCTTTAATTACTCATTTTTAAAATTTTAGTTTTGTATTTCCTTTTAAAAATTGAGCATTATTATCTTTTTCTAAAACAAGGTCAATTTTATGACTTTCAAATTAAATAGGATGTTTATTCAGAACATTGTATTTGTCTTTTATTTCAATAAATTTATCCTCATGAATAATTCAGTACTAATTTTTTTTACACCTGACATATCATCGTCATTTTGTTCAAGTTAAGAATGATAATAAATATGCATAGGAGCTATAGTAGGTACCTAAGATATATGTTTCATCAATCACATGTTTGATATTTTAATATTTTCATCATTAGTTGTTTCTAAGTCACTAGATTTGTCCTCATTGGCACTCCAAATGTATTTCATGTATTTGTTATACTTTATATCATTGTAATCATACTTCCTTTAGTAATTAAACTAAAGAAAATTTTCCATAACATGTCCTTTTCTCTTACACTCATAACAAATATTGTCATTTTAGTTTTCATCTATTTTTTAGTACATTTTCCAATTTCCTTTACTATCACACATTCTTTTATAGCTCTATTTTATAAAGAATTACTCATTAAACCTTCTTTTGGATAGTCCATTTTCCCTCACTATCAGTTAGTGACACACCATCACCGGAGTTTTCAGCTTGAAATCTTTACTTTTTTATGATGTAGTAGTCAATAAAGATAAAAATTTATTCTTTGGTTAATCATCCTCTTGACAATTATACTTAATATATTACACATAAATCCTTAAATTCCCAATCAATTACTTTATATGTAGATTACTAATGTCACAATATTCCCTTATTGAGTCAAATGTCCATACCCATATCTCTAGAAGATATCACAGTAGTATCATGATTTTATCATTGTCTCAAACATTATTCTCTAATGATATCATTGTGTCCATTGTATCATTGAAGCTGAGATACATAAACAACCAAGAAATCATATATCCACTATTGAGAACCATGGGTACAACCCCTAAAACCATGGGTATTAGCTATACCCACTATTTTTAGAACCATCAATAATGGATCCATAAGTATAGACCGACATATACGGTTTTTATAGAAATCAAGGGTGTAGTATTTTATCATACCTATAGTCTATTCAAAATAGGGGGTATATATCAATAACCAATGTTCTTGAAACTATGGTAATTACTTATCCATGTAGAAAACCTATACCCACCATTCTACAAACCATATTTATAGGTAGATGTCCCCATTTGGAATGGGCATCTTCTCTTCCATCTCATGAACCTCAAAATAATATAAAAAACATAGCTCATGTTCAATGATATATAATTATTTTATATTTAGCATTAAACCAACTACATGTAATATTATTTAAACCATTTACAATACAATACATACATATATGTCTATAAAAACAATAAATTAATTTCATTAAACAATATAGACATTTCTCTTTACTTCTATGAAAATAATGGATGGGATTAATATCTCCCCAATTTCCAAAATCCTCAACCAAATCACCATTAGAAACATTTTAATCACCAAAAGTATCATGTAGAGAAACAAAAACAACAACATTGACATCATCATCATCATCACCACCACCACCACCACCCTTACCTCTTCCACTATTAAGACCCTCATTAGAATCACTTGGAATATCATTTAAATAGTGAATTACTTTCATATATAAATCAAAAGTAGTAGAAAACTCAGATGGATGTGATTGACTTATAACTGACATAGCTTTTAAGATGTGTTTGGTTGTCATTTTACACCTATCATGCTATTATAAAGTCATTTTTTAGCCTTAGATACGTCAGCATGAGATAAATGCAGCTCAGTTTTATGAGATGTTTGCGAGTATCCCAATGAGGACCAATGCCTAGTGGGGATGATTTTTTACCTTGGTCGACATTGGACTCTCCCCTAGTGCTCCTCACCAAATACCTGACTCAAGAAAATCATTTGTGCCACATTTCTCATCTTATTAATCATTGAGGGCCTATTGTCCAGACTATTGAAACTATAAATATGATATTTAATTATTAATTTCTTATAATTATTTTAAATATTAATAAAAAATATACTATATTTTATTATTTTTGAGAATTTTATGCACTTCCATCCTTTTTCTTCATACTCAAGAAAAATATTTTTCCTCAAGGAACACAAACATCTATGACCAATACCATATTCAAAAAATTACATTGATTAGTATACACATATTTAGAATATAATTTTTTTTAAATATTTAATAATAATTAATGGTATTGACATTTAAATGGATAAAAAATCATAAATTTAATCCTGGGATAAACATTTATGAAAAATTAATAAATAAAGCCTAATCATAAACTCATTATAATTTTAGATACTGATTATCAACATTCCATAATAATGAATATGAAGTTTTTGTTTTCATTTCATAATATGAACACCTTGATATTATTAATTATATGTAATTTAACTTATATAAATGACAGTTAAATTAAATAAAAAGATTTTATATTTCAATAAATTATTGAAACTATTTAGATAATATATATTTCGCACAGTAAAAAATATTTAATCCCTCATCAAACCAATCATAAGAAAAAAATAATGTGGTTTCAATAATATCAAAATAATTACCGTAATTTGAATTATTTCAATTATTTATTTATCTATAATTTGTAATATTGAAATATAAGTATTTAGTTCTATGTCATAAAGGGTACCAATTGGCCAAATAGACTAATTATCATGAGAAAATCCGGAAAATTTTCTATTATTCACATAGAAAAATCGGTCACTATGATATTAGACAAACTGGGAAATACAAAACATGGTCATTAGGCCAATAGGATGTTATTACATTATGTCATGAGTCCAATTGGATAGTTTCCCATTATGATATTAGGTAATTAGGCAAAAAAATTTAGGACATTAAGTTATTAGGCCAATTGGAAAATTTTCCATTATTCCTTTAGGAAAATTGGTTGTTATTCCAATAGGCCAACTAGAAAATGAGACCATAGGACATTAGTCTAATTTAACATTAGAACATTATTCCATAAGATCAATAGGCACGTCATCCCATAGGATATTAGGAAATCAGGCCAGTTGGACAATAGTATATTAGTTAGTAATGCCAATTGTCCATTAATCTATTTGTAAAATTGGTCATTAAGCAGTTTGAAAAATTATCCATTATTCTATTTGTAAAACATTCCATTTTTCCATTCGGAAAATTAGAAATTTTTTCCATTAGTCCAATAGTCCAATTTTATATTATTCCATTAGAACAATTGGCTATTATAGCATTAGGACATTAGTCCAATTACCCAATTTTTCATAAGGCCATTAGGCCCTTTGGACAACTGGTCATTAGGCCATTATCTGAATTGGAAAATTGGCCATTAAGCCATTCGGTCAATTGGGAAATTAAAAATGGGGCCATTATTCCAATTAGATGTTAGTTAACTAGGTCAAATGACTAATTGGCAATTAGCCCACTAGGTCATTAAGCCATTATTATAATTTTTCCAATTAGTTGTTAGGCCATTATGGGAATTGGAAAATTTTACATTAGACAATTAGGCCATTATCCAAATTTTCAAATTGGTTGTTAGGCCATTATGATGCTAGTAAAATTTTCTATTAGTATGTTAGTCCATTTTTTACATTAGGCCGTTTGGCCGATTTTCTATTATTCCAATTGGACAATTTTCCATTAGGGTATTAGGCCATTAGTCCATTAGGCCATTAGGCCATTGGGCTATTATTCCATTAGTCCATTAGGCCAATTGGCCAATTGGCCAATTGTACATTAGTCTATTAGAGCATTAGGCCAATTGTTTGTTAGGCCATTGGGAATGTTTTCCAATTAGCCCTTGGGATATTAGACCAATTGGAAATTATTCTATAACTCCCTTAGGTCAATTGGCCAATTGTCTATTGGGACATTATTCCACTTGATCCATAGGAAATTAGTCCAATTGGCCATTAGGACATTAGTATAATTGTATATTAGTCCATTAAGCCAATTAGAAAATTGGATATTTGGCCATTTTTCTGTTAATCCATCAGGACAATTGCCCATTTGGCCGTTAGACTATTAGGTTAATTTGGCCCATTGACCAATTGGCCATTATGCTAGTTGGTGATTAGGCCAATTTTCCAATTTACTATTAGGTTATTAGGCCAATTTCTCCAATTGTTCATTAGTCCACTAGGCCAATTTGGTAATCAGTCGTTATGACATTAAATAAATAGGTTACTAGGCCATTAGGATAATAGGACAAATGACTAATTGGAAATCATACCATTAGAATAAATGTCCATTAATCAACTTATCCAATTTTCTATTAGGTCATTAGGGAATTAATCCATTAGGAAATTACGAAAATTGGCCATTGGGACATTATGCTGTTATAAAAAATGGACATTTATCCATTAGGCCAATTTTCAATTATTCCTTTAGACCAATTTCCCATTATTCTATTAGAGAAATTATGAATTAAAAATTTAGAACAATTTTCCATTACTCATTTATAATAATTGGCCATTAATTTAGTTTTCCAAAAGGCCATTAGACCATTTATACAATTGTCCATTTTTCCATTTGATCGTTTTCCCATTATACGAGTTGGCCAATTGATCGTTATTCCAATTAGTCTAATTATCCAATAGTCCATTAGAACATTAGGCTAATTTTTTATATTAGACATTAGGTAATTAGGCTAATTAATCCAATTATCCATTTGGACATTAAGCAAGTTGGTCAATTGGCCATTTGGCTAATTGTGGAAACAAGTCATTAGTCCATTAGGACAATTCAAAATTAGGCCATAAGGCTAATTGGATAATAAGAAATTAGGCCATTGGGCCAATTGGACAATTGGTTGTCAGGCCATTAAAACATTACTCCATTTGAAAGGGGTATTTTCAGGCTTATATTATAGGGATTAATGACAACAAAACAACAATTTAATCATGCAATTCTAACTAAGTAAAAATATAAATATATATTAGTTTTATTCATATAAACTACATAGATCTTCTGATTCTTGGTTTTTTTAGTGTTCCCTAGTATGTGAAGATGCATCATTGAATCTTTATTCATTTTTTCCCATGAATTTTAAAAAATAAAAAACATGTAATAGAAATTAAATTTTATATGAAAATAATTAATGATTTAGAATAACAAAAAATAATAAATCATCATATATGTAGTCATTTTTATATCATGTTGTTGAAGAGTAAATGAATATGGGAAACCCTGTAAATCAGATCCAACTCTACTCATGTAACCAACATATTACTTATGCTTATATGGTATCCCTAACTCCCAGAAATCTATAAACCATGAAACCTTATAAGCTTAACCATTGGGAAAGTTAAAATAGTATCTCAACTAGAACGTTAATTCATATAATTACCAAAATAATATAGATATAAATCTTTTTAAGAAACGTACCAATATATCGGCCCAGGATTTTTCATTAATGTCATTATCAAAATGTCTTCATATGACTGGTTCCAATGGAATGATATCATGATACATGGACAATGTTTTCATGAAGATTATACACTTCCTAGCATTTTTTAACACCCCATGCTTCAATGATACTCTTCTGTTTGAATAATACAGTAGCGTGTGTTGTACGCAACTTTGAGATTCAAACACACACCACAACCAATCAAAGTAGCCATTATGAATAGTAATACCCACCTTTTGAATTTTTTTATATTTTATTATTCATATTGGACTTCATTTTGGGATTTTTAATAATAAAATTATCTTAGGGTGAGTTTTTGGTATTTTTCTGAGAACTTCCAATTTTTCATGAATAGTGAAAAAATACTAAATTTTAATTAAAAACAACTTTTTTAATAAAAATAATTTATAGTGATAAATTATACTATTGAGTGGTTTCAAAGTATAATTTGGTTATATTTTTACCATTTAATACAATTTTGGTCATTGGAAATAATTTCACACTTAAACTAGATATAAACAAGTGTCAATCTTTGGATAGTTTTTATTTCTTAAAAAACAAGCTTTCTTGTTTTGACAACAAGAATTAATTTTAAATTAATTTCTACCAATTCTGTTTTTTGAATTTATAAAAATGGATTCTATATTTAGAATTAGGAGGACCAAATTGTTTAAATATATAACTTTTATTTTTAGACATTTTGAATAATTATTTAGGTAAATATTTTATTTACCATGGTTAAAGGGTAAATCTGGTAAATAAAGGTAAAAATAATATTATAATAATATTAAATTACCCTAACACGTATCCTAAACATATTGGCTGATACATGTACGACCACGAGAATATTTGGGATGATTTTGGGACCCTTGAAGCCACTTTTAAGTGATAATGACTCTTTATATTAATTAAACTAAAGTAAATACAAAAATGACATAAGCATATATCTTTTAGAAAAATAATTTTTATATAGGGTTATATAAGTTATCTTTTAAACTATAAATATTAATTAGAAAGATAAAATTATTTCCTACATAATGGTATTTTATTTATAAATTTTAGAAATTGAATAATTAAATTTATTTATGACACAATAATGATGCAGTATTTTCCTTGTTAATAAAATAATCAAATTAATGTTATATAAATGTTACAATAAATTCAATTTGAAAGTTTGTATGACATCCACGAAATTTATAGGTTACTATGACATGTTAGGATTTATTAGATGAATTTATTTCGAATTAATAAAGTTGTTAGGACATAAAAAATCCATTATTAAATAGTGTGAAAATTGACATAAAATAGTTTTTAAAATAAATATTATATTATTAATTGATATAATATTCCTAAAAATATAAGGATCGGAAAAAGGACATACATGATGATAGTTATGTCATTAATTAACCACTTTTGGTTCTCTTTTTAGTTTATAGTATGTTTATTAACTAAATAATATAAAAATACAAGGAGTTATGGTAAATATCAAACTAATTAACTAAGAGTCAAATCTAAAATATGAGATTAAGATAGTGACCCAAACCTATATAAAACCTATTGGTTGAGTCTATTTCAACCCATAACCACCTTATCATAGAAATAAATCAATCTGGAACTATTATAAATTGAATATGAATTTATTATAAAATAATATAGTATGTTTTTTCTAAGGTGCCCCTCACCCCTCTTATAAAAGGGAACTCCCCCTTCTCTCAGATTCATACCATTAAAGACTTTGGCTTGGAAAACCTCTACCAAAATATCTTCTCAACATCCCTGAATTCTTCCTATGGGAATTTTCTAGTTAGAAATCCCACATAAGGAGCCCTTTTGGTCAAATCAAAAGGAAGAACCCAAAGAAAAGGTAAATATTTCATCACCCTTTTCAAGTTCTTTTCTTCATCCACTTATTATTTATTTGTTATTACCACTCTAAAATAATAACTCCATTATCTCATTTATACTGTGATGTTATTATGAATATGGTACAACCATATTAATTATTCTATCCATCCTTTGAATGACATGTCACTATATGTTCGTACGTACGGATTACAGTCTCCACATCGTGGTGTAATTGTTATTCAATACATTATTATTTGGATGGGTATAATAATGATGTGTAATTGATGTAAATAATAAATATAACATGATAATTATTCTGTATATATTTTATAACATCCAATTATATAATATTTTAACATCAAAAGAATGACATTTCCTCTTGTGCATACGTACGGATTACCGTCTCCACGAACGCGATAATATTCATTTCCCATCGTATCCATTCAATAATAATTTTCATTCTATGATTAAAAATAAATTTTAAGGACTTGATATAATTCTGTATATGAATAATATACAACCTATAAATAACAAACCTCGCTTATGTAACAAAACATATAAAAGAAAACGAGAAATTGAACACCCGAAACGACGATAGTACTAAGATATTATTAACAAAGCCATGTTAAAAGATCATATATGATATCATATTAATATATATGATTCTTTTATAATTTAATAAAATTATTTCACCATTATAAAATAAGTTAACCTACCCTCATCCAAGGAAAATTATAAGGTTAGGGGTTTTCTTCTCACTCCTTATTCCCGTGAGTTTCATTCCATATTTCCACTATTACCTTTTGTGTGGTGTATGTACTGCCCATAATTGTATTATTTGTGTAATTCTATTTAATTTATGTGAATCTACATATTCATTGTATGATACTTCTTTCATAGGGTGTATGTTTCATATGTTACTAAATTGGCAAGGGTTAATTTCACAATCTCTTTGTTATCTGAGGTAGCTTTTACGTAAGTATCTACTGGGACATATTTATTATCCATGTTCATTTTTCATAAAATATTTTTCAAAGGGATTATTTTAAGGTACTTTTTACTAAAACATCATTTTAAATTTTTTAAAGATTTATTCTTCTAAACCATTCTCATTAAAGTCCTTGTTTTTAAAATGGTTTTAAGGATTTATTTAAATGTAAATGAATGTTTTAAAACATTAATTACATTCAAATGTTTCAAAGTGTTATTGGACACTTTGAAACATTTGAATGTATTTAAATGACTTCATTTCTAAATTGTGTAACATTTAAATGTTTTCATGATAAAGAGATATTTCTCTCAAAGAGTTTTACAAATCATTTTCATCTATGTAAAAATACTTTAATGGATTTTAAACTTGTTTGAAGTTGATTTATTATGATACAAATCTTCCATATTGTATTGAAGGTTTTGTGATATGTTTGACTGTGGATGTGTTATTTTTATACCATTAATGGTTTATGGGTAAAGTATTGAAATTTCGTATGCCAGTTTTAATATGAATGTTTATGTTATGTTTAAACCTTTTCATATGAGGAATGCATTGGACTTAGTAAGTGGCAGGTGGTGCCCTCTATAGCTCCTCGATGCATCAGTAAGTCTCATGAGATAACTAGACATGGAATTAGTCTAGGCCCTTTCCCAATTTGATATATGGTTTTTGGCTGAGGCCTCAATCATTTATAGAAATAATGGCCAAGGCCTTGTCAAAATGTTTCAGAATATCTGGAATTATACATTCCCTCATTATGGAAATAATATTGATGGTTCATGTGGTCATTCGACTAGTAGAGTACCCATGATTTTGTTTTATTATGGAATTATTTACTTAGATCATATTCCTTCCATAAAAGTATTCATGTTTATTATTTATAATGGCATGTGGTTTCAATAATTCATCAAGCTTAATATATATGTTATCTTACGATGTATTTATTGCCCTTACTGAGTGTTTGAGCTCACCCCTTTCGAATGTTTAATTTTAAAAGGATATGAAGAAGATAGTTATGAGTGAATTGTAGGAATTATCTAGGACGCTTGGATGTTTCTGATGGAATAAATTCTTGTTTTATTTCTTTTCAAGTTGTAATGTTGAGCGTATGTATGAATATTGTTTCCAATAATACTAAACTGATAGGTCTTTCGAGACATGATTTCCTTGTGATCATGCCAATGTTATGTAATAATGCACCGACTCTGGGTAACTAGGTTCGATGCATTATAGTTGGTATCAGAGGAAGTTTAATACAAACCTTGGAAGATAGATTTAGATAAACTCGGATTAGAGCACATTTCCATAAGATAGACTTTGAGGATTAATATAAAATAACTTCTGAGAATTTTGGTATTATAAATACTTTTTTATTTTTCCAATCAATAAATCATCGTCTAGATATGAGCAGGTAGAGATGGCTCTAGAACAGATGTACCTAGGGGTAAACCTCGAAAACACCTCTTTGAGCTAGACTCGAACATGAACTGGTGCATGACAATGGGCCTTGCTGCACTCTTGGTTACATCACTCCTGGGGGATATTATTAGGATAATTCTCATTTTATTTACAAACCATTATAAAGGGTTTATGATTATATACATCCTCAAAGAAAACATTTTTATGATAATTTATTATATCCATACACTTTTCAATTTATGCTAAGTGTTTTACATGTTAGGAATTATGTATTTCGATTCATAAACTAATCTAGTTTATGACATTTTTTTGAAATGGTGACAAGTGGATGGAATGGAAACCATATTAATGAACGCACTCCATGTATGGATTTACCTCCTACTAAAAATAATTATAGTGGAGCTGGTGATGCAAGTGGTGCTGATCAACTTCTCACTATACTGGGACAACTCACTTAGGTAATAAATAATAACCTTACCCATATGGAGCACCCAGATCTGCAGCGTGGAGGATCAACATTAGACCGCTTCATGAGAAAAAACCACCAATATTAAATTGGAATACAAATAAATTGGTAGCTAAGAAATGGATAAGTTCCCTAAAGAAAATATTTCAGGCTTTGGGGAGTAGTGAAAGGGAAAAAGTTGTCATGGCAGTTTATCACCTCACTAGAGATGCAGATCAATGGTGGTCACTAATTTAAAACACAAAGAAGGATGAAAAAGTATCAAGTATGGAATGGAGGGAGTTGAAAGATATTTCTTTAGAAAAATACTTTCTTTATGACAATCGAGCGGATATGGAAATAAAATTTCTCAGTCTAAGGAAAAAGGATGATGGGAATGTTGTAAAGTTTGAGGCTAACATTACAAGGTTATCAAGGCATGCTGCAGATTATATACATAACCCAATAAGTAATATTGATCGTTTATTTTATGGGTTAAAACTATTTCTCCATCGAGCATTAGTATCGCAATCCTTCTCTTCATAAGAATATATTGTATCATGTGATATCAAGAAAGAGAAGGAATTATCTTAGTCTTATGACTTTCAAGAAAAACAAGAGAAAATGAGATATTTTGAACACTATGGGAAAGGAAATAAATAAACAAGGAAAAGGGGAAGAGTTGAATTTCCACCATGTGATATTTATGGAAGGAAACACCCTAGATCCTGTCTAAAATGAAATGGAGTATGCTACAAATGTGGACATAAATGCCATCTTTCTGGTGATTGTAAGGGAAAGAAAGACGCTACCATTGTTTAATACTACAATTGTAGGTAGACGGGACATTATACAAATGAATATCCTACGAGTCATGGAAAATTACATCAGAAAAGGCCAAGAAATCAAGTCCAATCTTATGTGATCACTATTGTTGAGTTTGAAGCTCTGAAAAATGTTGTAACAGGTAATTTAATGGTTTCCTCATGTTTAGCCAATGCTTTATTTGATTCTGGATCATCTCATTTTTTCATATCCTCCCAATTTTCCATAAAAATTAGATATTTCCAATTTCATTTAAAAGTGGAGTTATCAGTCAAAACTCTAAAGGGAAGTATCATTTCTACAAAGTTCTTTGAATCAGTTCCCATTAGGGTATATAAATGTTCTTTATCTGCTAATCTCATCGACATTCAAATGATTATATTTGAAATAATCCTTGGTATGGATTGTCTTTCAGACCATGATGAAAAAATTTATTGTAAGATGAAGGAGATTACTATTTTTTATGACGATGATAAGGAACAACTTATCTTTAGAGCAGAATAATCACCACATAATTCTTCTCTAGATCCACCCCCAGTAGCTCAACTAAATTAAATTATGGGGGAGGAAGAGAATGAAATAACAGTGGGTGAGGAATGGAATGTTCAAATAGATGATGTACCTATTGTAAAAGAATATGTTTATGTGTTTCTTGAAGATTTACATGGACATCCTACAGAATGAGAAATTGAGTTTTCCATTGATTTAATTCCTAGATCAAGTCTCATATCGATGACCCCTTATAGAATGGACACTATGGAATTAGTGGAACAAAAGAAACAACTAGAGGAATTGAGTAAAAAGGGATTTATTCTCCTTAGTGTTTCTCCGTGGGGATCCCCTTCCCTTTTTGTTAAAAAGAAAGATGGATCTATGAGGCTGTGCATAGACTACAGGGAGATCAATTCTATAACAATAAAGAACAAGTATCCCCTACATCTCATTATTGATTTATTCGACCAACTTCATGGAGCTAAATATATTTTAATGACTGACCTTCGATCTAGATATCATCAGTTGTGTGTGAAGAAGGAAGATATTATGAAAACTGCCTTTCAAACTAGGTATGGGTATTAGGAGTTTACAGTAATGCCTTTTGGGCTGACTAATGCACCCTCTATTTTAATTGATCTAATGAACATAGTTTTCAAGGAATATCTTGATGACTTTGTAGTGGTATTTATTGATTATATCTTGTTATACTCAGAAATCTATGAGGATCATGAAAATCACTTGCTCATTATTCTAAAGACTCTTAGAAGACATGAATTATATGGTAAGTTTAGAATGTGTTGATTCTAGCTTCAGGAGATTTCTTTTCTTGGAAATATTTTCACTAAGGATGGAATCTATGGTGATCCTTCTAAGACAAGAGAAATCCATGAATGGACATAAAAAACGAGTATAACTGAGGAATGCAGTTTTATTAGTTTAGAAGGTTTTTATCAACGTTTTGTCCATAATTTTGCTGGATTGGATAACCCATTAACAAAGCTCACATGTACAGGGGTTAAATTTGTTTGGAAAAAATAGGGTAAAGAATTTTTTGAAGAACTGAAGAGATGATTGGTCAATGATCTTATATTGACTCTACCATAGGGGAATGATGGGTTTGTTATTTATACTGATGCTTCAAAGAAAGGACTCGGTTGTTTCCTTAAACAGATTGATAGGGTTATTGCCTATGCATCACGACAACTAAAAATTCCTGAGAAAAACTACCCTACTCATGATATTGTGTTAGCAGCTATAATATTTTCTTTGAATATATGGAGACACTATCTATATGTTGAAAATTTTGAGATTTATACTGATCACAAGAGTTTGAAGTATATTTTCTCAAATAAAGAACGCAACACGAGGCAATGTAGATGGCTGGAACTACTCAAGGATTATTATTTCACTATACACAACCACCCGGGGAAGGCAAATAAGGTGGAAGATGCTTTGAGTAGAAAAGATCATGGATTTTTTTAACAAGATGAGAGTTTAAAAGGATCTTATAGACATGGATCTAGTAAATATGTATATAAAAATAACCATGGAAGGTGAAACATCAATACTTTTTCAAACGGTTTCCAAACCATATTTACTAGAAAGGATAAAGAGTTATCATACCAATGATGAAGAGTTTAAAAATAAGATTAAAGCTGTGAATGATGTGAGAGTGAGTGACTTTGTGTATGAAGATGAAATTTTGAAATTTGGTAAGAGACTTTGTATTTCCAATATACCTGATCTAAAAAGGGAATTGTTGGACGATGCTCATAGTACCAATTTTTCTATACACCATGGGAGAAAAAAATGTATAGATATTTGAAGGAACATTTTTGTTGGGACAATATGGAGAATGAGATTATAGATTTTATGTCAAGATGTATGGTTTGTCAACAAGTGAATGTTGGAAGGAAACAACCTAGAGGAGTCATGAAACTTCTTCCCATACCTGAGTGGAAATGGGATAATATCATGATGGACATTATCTTGGGACTAATAAAGACTCCCAGAAGGAACGATGCAATATGGGTCATTGTTGATCATCTTACCAACTCAACACATTTTCTTTCTATAAGATAATATCTACCACTTGAACAGCTAGCAAGGTTATATATTAATGAAGTTGTAAGACATCATGGGGTACCTGTATCGATTGTTTCTGATCAATATCCACTTATGACATCAAGATTTTGGAAAAGTCCTTAGAAGGCCTTGGATACTGAACTTTTTTGGAGCACTGCCTACCACCCAGAAACTGATGGACAATCAGAATTGACTATTCAAACATTAGAAGACATGTGGAGATCATTCTCAATTGACTTTCAGGGTATGTGGGATCAATATATACCATTGTTAGAATTTTCCTATAATAGTTTCTTCCATTCAAGTATTTAGATGGCACCATATGAAGCGTTATACGGAAAGAGATGTCACACACCAACTTGTTGGGATGATGTTGGTGAAAGAAAACTCGTAGGCCTAGAACTTTTAGAGGAAACGATTGAAGAGGTAAAGGTTATCCAAACCCACATAAAAGTAGCTCAAAGTAGGAAGAGGAGCTATACTGATAACCAAAGAAATGATTTGGAATTTTAGGTAGGAGATCATGTTTTCTTGAAGGTATGTCTATGGATGGGTGTTATATGTTTCAGTAAGAAGGGAAAATTTAGTCTTAGGTACATCGGACCTTTTAAAATTCAATAATGAATTGCGGATGTATCTTATCGGTTCACAATGCCGCCAAGTCTCTCCAAAGTTCACGATGTGTTCCATGTATCATTGTTGAGAAAATACATGCCTGACCCAACGCATGTACTCAATTATGTGGAAGTAGAATTGGAACCCGATCTATCTTATTGCGAAGATCCCATCAGGATTCTTGATACCAGAGAACAAGTGATGAGAAACCTGACAACTCGTCTGGTAAAAGTTCTATGGAGAAACCATAATATGGAAGAAGCAACGTGGGAACCTGAGGAACATATGATGAAGAACCACCCGAGTCATTTTACGTATTAATATTATAAAAAAATTTAGCAATAAATTATTTAAAGGAGGGGAGAATGTAACACCCCAAGCTTCCACGGTATGCTTCTCTTTGAATAATAAAGTAGCGTGTGTTGTACGCAACATCGAGGTTCTATCACACACCAAAACCAATGAAAGTAGCCGTTATGAATAGTAATACCCACTTTTTTAATTTGTTTTAAATTTTATTAATCAAATTTGATTTCATTTTTTTATTAGGAATATCAAAATTAGCTTAAAGTAAGTTTTTTATATTTTTCTGAGAACATCCAATTTTTTGATGAATAGTGAAAAATAATACATTTTAATTAATTTTTTTTAATAAAAATAATTTATAGTGATAAATTATACTATTGAGTGGTTGTAAAGTATGATTAGATTATATTTTTACCATTAAAAACAATTTTGGTCATTGGACATAATTTCACATTTAAACTAGACATAAAAAAGTGTCAATCTTTTGATAGTTATTATTTCTTAAAAAACACGCTTTTTGTTTTGACAACGAGAATTAATTTTAAATTAATTTCTTCCTTATATGTGTTTTGAATTTAGAAAAATTGATTCCATATTTATAATCATGTGGTCCATATTGTGTAAATAAGAAACTTTCATTTTTAGGCATATTGAATAATTAATTTCGTAAATATTTTATTTACCATGGTTAAAAGGTAAATCTAGTAAATAAGGGTAAAAAATAATATTATAATAATACTAAATTACACTAACACTTGTCTTAACCCTATTTTATGATACATGTACAAACATGGGAATCTTTGAGTCAATTTAGGACCCCATGGAGCCACATGTAAATGATAATGACACTTTATATTAATTAAGCTAAAGTAAATACAAAAATGACAAAAGCATATATATTTTAGCAAAACAATATTTACATATGGTTATTAATTTTATCTTTTATACTATAAATATTAATTATAAATCTAAAACTATTTCCTACATAATGGTATTTTATTTATAATTTCTAGACATTGAATAATTAAATTTATTTATGACACAATAATGATGCAGTACTTTCCTTATTAATGAAAGAATCAAATAAATGGTATTATAAATGTAAAAATAAATACAATTTGAATGTTTTAATTACATACATGAAATTTCTAGGTTAATATGAAATGTTATGATAGATTAAATTAATTTAGTTCGAATTAATAATGTTTTTAGGAATTTAACAAAAATCCATTATTAAATAGTGTCAAAATTGACATAAAAGGTTTTTTAAAATAAATTTTATATTATTAATTGATATAATATTCTTAAAAATCAAAGGTTAGGTAAAAGGAATTATATGATGATTGGTATGTCATTAATGAACCACTTGGTGTTCTCTTGGAATTTTATAGTATGTTTATTAACCAAATAATATAAAAATACAAAGAGACATGGTAAATGTCAAACTAATTAAATAAGAGTTAAATCTAAAAGATAAGGTAGATATAGTGACCCAAACCTATCTAAAACCTATTGGTTGAGTGTATTTTGACCCATCCCCACCTTGTACTAGAAATAAATTAGTTTGGAGCTATTAGATATAGAATATGAATTTATTATAAAATAATATTTTATGTTTTTTTAAGGTGCCCCTCACCCCTCTTATAAAAGGGCACTCCAATTCTCTCAAATTCATACCTTAAAATACTTTTGGAAGAACTAAACTCTACCTAAATATCCTCTAAACATTCCTCACTTCATCAAGGAGGCCATTATTTAGTTATAAATCCAACTTAAGGATCCCTTTTGATCAAATCAAAAGGAAGAACACGAAGAAGAGGTAAATATTTCATCACCTCTTTCAAGTTCTTTTCTTCTTACACTTCTTCTTTCATTGTTATTACCATTAAAAAATAATAACTCCAGTATATTATATATATTGCGATGTTATCATGAATATGGTACAACCATATTAATTATTCTATCCATCCTTTGAATGACATGTCATCATACGTGCGTACGCACGGATTACCATCTCTATGTCGTGGTGTAATTGTTATTCAACTAATTATTATTTGGATGGGTATAATAATAATATGTAACTGATGTAAATAATAAATATAACATGATAATGATTCTATATATATTATATACCATCCAATTATATAATATTTTAATATCAAATGAATGATATTGTCTCTCATGCGTACATACGGATTACCGTCTCCACGAACGTGATAAGATTCATTCCCCATCGTATCCATTCAAGACTACTTTTCATTTGATGATTAAAAATAATGTTTAAGGACTTTATATCATTATGTATATGAATAATATACAACCTATCCATAAAAAACACGACTTATGTAACAAAACCTATAAAAGAAAACGAGTAAGTGAACACCCGAAACGACGATAATACTAAGATATTATTAACAAAGAAATGTTAAAAGATAATATATGATATAATATTAATATATATGATTAATTTATAATTTAATAACAATTATTTCACCATTATACAGGAGTTTAAACTACCCTCGACGAGGAAAATTACAAGGTTAGAGGTTTTCATCTCACTCTTTATTCCCATGAGATTCATGCAATATTGCCATTATTACCTTTTGTGTGGTGTATGTACTGACCATAATTGTATTCTTTGTGTAATACACTTTAATTTATTTCTATTTAAATATTCATTGTATCATACTTCTTTCATAGGGTGTATTTATCATAAGTTACCACATTGTTAATGGTTAATTTCACAATCTCTTTATTAACAGAGGTTGTTCTAACATAAGTATCTACTGGGATATATTTATTATCCATGTCCATGTTTCATAAAATATTTTTCAAAGGGATTATTTTAAGGTAATTTTTACTAAAACATCATTTTAAATGATTTAATGATTTATTCTTCTAAACCATTTTCATTAATTTCCATGTTTTCAAATTGGTTTTAAGGATTTATTTAAATGGACATGAATGTTTTAAGAAGTTTATTATTTTGAAAAGTTTCAAAGTGGTATGGGACACTTTGATTTCAAAATTTATTTAAATGTCTTCCATTCTAAATTGTACGGATTTTATATTTTTTCATGAAAAAAGGATATTTCTCTCAAAGATTTTTACAAATCATTTCCATCTATGTCAAAATCCTTTAATGGATTTTAAACTTGTTTGAAGTTGATTTATTATGATACAAATCTTCTATATTGTATTTAATGTTTTGTGATATGTTTGACTGTGGATGTGATATTTTTATACCATTCATGGTTTATGGGTAAAGTATTGACATTTGATATACCATTTTTAAAACGAATTTCTATGTTATGTTTAAAACTTTTCATATGAGGAATGCATTGGACTTAGTAAGTGACTGGTGAAGCTTGCTATAGCTTCTGGATGCATCGGTAGGTCTCGTGAGACAACTAGATGTTGAATTGGTCGAGGCCCTTTCCGAATTTGATATATAGTTTTGCCAAGGCCTTAGTGATTTGTAGACATCTTGACTAAGGCCTTGATAAAATGTTTCAGAATGTCCGGAACTATACTTTCCCTCATTATGGAAATATTATTGATGGTTCATGTGGTAATTTGACTAGTAGAATACCCATGATTATGTTTTATAATGGAATTATTTACTCAGATAATATTCCTTCCATAAAAGTATTCATGTTTATTATTGGTAAAGGCATGAGGTTTCAATTATTCATCATGCTTAATATTTATGTTACCTTCTGTTGTATTGCATACCCTTACTGAGCATTTGAGCTCACCCCTTTTGAATGTTTCATTTTCCCAAGATATGAAGAAGTTAGTTATGAGCGACTTGCAGGCATTATCTAGGAGGCTTGGATGTTTCTAATGGAATAAATTCGTGTTTTCTTTTTTTCATGTTGTAAAGTTAAACTTATGTATGAATCTTGTTTCCAATAATACTAAATTGATCGGTATTTCGAGACATGATTTCCTTTTGATTATGCCAATGTTATGTAATAATGCACCGACTCTGGGAAACGAGGGTCGGGGAATTACAATTTTTACCTATCATTTGATTTTAACCATTATAATCCACCGTTATTTGTGTTTTTTTATTCTATGATTCTCATATATGGATGCACCCACATCACCTACATTAAGATCCCACTAAATAAGATAATTGGGGAAAATAATATCTAATTCATTGTACAATAACACAAAAATAATGTCATATAATTTTACATAATTATAATAAAAAACCTAATGAAGACTATATAAAAGGATCTGATGGATTTATGGGATATCATGGATCAATAGCCTTTGAAGGACATTTTTATTCCAATGCATGCTCTGGGTGATCTTCATGCACTAGAGTGGAAGATGATGATATATATTATTAAAATCGAAGATGGATAGTAAAAAATGGAGATGACATAGGCATTTAAATATATGGGTAGTAGGGTTGGGGATACATCAAAGGATATAGATATGGTAAAGGTGGAAACATCCTTGAAGGTGGTGTATACATTATATGGTAAGAAGAGGCTTAATGTGATGATGATGGAGTCATGTGAGGGTGAAACCCTAGAGGCTCAAGTATAGGATGGAAAGGTGTAGTAGATTTGGTGTCTTTTAGTTATTCAGGGTGGGAATGGGTACAATGAGTGCATCGTCTTGGTCTAGGAGCACCCTTGCTTGGACCCATGCTATTACGATGAGGAGGATTAAACTATTCTGAAACTGAATGTACCTAAAAAAAATTTGATAATGAATATGGAAATGAAATTATACGAAATGAAGAAGAAAAATCATACAATATTTATACTCAATAAGGGAGTCATAAGAGGAAAACCACACTTGTCCATCTATCAATAAACATCAAATAATGAATTCCTTCAATCATGTCCTGTATTTTTCATCATCTACATGAAATTGAAATGTACATTCATTTGAAATAGTTTTTAAAATTAATGAATACAAATTGGAAGTTAAAAAACTATTGAAAAATATCACAACATGTCTTAGCAACAATACTTTATAACTAATTTATAAATTTTTTTAAAAACCAATTTTAATCCATGTTTTCTGATTTTAAATAAATATAATTAAATGAAATAAAGCCAAACAATAATAAAACAAACATATCATTCCAAACTAAAACTAAAATAAATTAATTATAATAATACCCAACTGAGAAATCCATTTCAAGGTAAACTGAATGAACAGTGAACATATATGTTTTCTTCTATATATTACCCACTACTACATCAGGTTCAATATCAACTCTCAAAATGGGACAATTAGAGTCAATAAATGAAACAGTTCTATCAACCATAATGGGATATTCAATGGAATCAATTTCATCCCCATATTCATGATAAATATGAATTGATATTACTTCATTAATGATATTTTAATCTATTAACAGATGATCTTTCACATAAAACACTTTTTCCATTGGTTCTAAAATGTATGGTTCCCTGGCAGCTAGGAATCAAATCATGTTAATAACTATGAATCAACAATCATAAATAAATTTATGATGTACCATCATTGAATAAAATCATTTATATTTCATCCCATTGACAAGACCCTGAGTGTAGTAATCCAATAAAAATATTTTTTAAACAAGTCCACAATAAGGCACATTTTCATATTGGGTCCATTTATCTAAGGCCATGGTATAACATTTTATTATAGAAGTTAACCAAATTCAATTATTATTTTTTTCTCATTTTCACCACTCGATCAATTATGACAATTTTATACCCATAGATTATTAATGATTTTCATTCACGACCCAAATAATTGGGACCAACTCCTAAAAACTATTAATTCTTGAGAAATTGAATTAACCTGTAAAATAAATAACTGAAATATATAAGAATAATACAATTAAATGAATATGTATATTTTATGTTAATTGATGTACTGGTCATTCCTTTGATTTCAACCAAATATTAAACACTTGGAAATGAAAATACTCTCCCCTACTCAAAGGTGAAGATCGATGTACTTTACTTATAATTTCTTTATGTTCCCTATATAAAATGATAATAACATTTCAAGCTATATATGAAATTACATAGTATGAGATAACATATAAATATTCAAATTACTTTCTTGATTTAGTCATCGAACAAACCATAGTTAAAAAAGACTGTTCAATGGGATATATCTTACTCATCAGGGCTCAAATTATCCAATTTATATGACATAGGAATTATTCCTATTTAGAGAAGAGATAGAAATTAGAGCCCAATTTGTCCATACTTTTCATATTCGTTTCACATTGGACGGTTATGTCTTGTGCTCAAATTAGTCTAATAAATTGAACAAAAATCTACACATTTTTTATTCAGATAACCTCTCATAATGGATCCTTTAGGATGATTCATTTTTTAGACATAAGATTTTTTTTCACATATTTATTTCAGTAGGATACATCCTCTAAAAAGTAGTGGGTACACAAAAAATTGTTTCAGTTGGAAGAAAATGTGTTAAATAAAACATGTTGTTGAAAATTTATTGAGGAATGTTTTTCCAACTAAATCAAAACTAATGGATCATGTTGTTGCATGTATATCAATAATTATCTAGATAACCATTTAGCACAATGTTATATAAAACTATTTCTTACAAATCATTATCACCCTTACATTACTAGATAAAAAATGTAGGGATTCTATTGGAATAAATTCACAAAGAAGGATGTGATAATCATGAGTTTTTATGGATTTTAGTTTCCAATCCATTATATTGAATCATTTAGATATATAGTTTCAATAGACAATAAAAACAATGATATTCACCAATTCATTCTGAAATAGATTTTTATTTAAATGTGTCATCACATAAAAAGAACATGGAACTTTCTATTTGTTTTCACCGATACACATGAGATACAGTTCTGGTCAAATAGCCCAATCTAAAAAGTTTCAATGAGACTAGAAGTCATATTTTATCATCCCATTAACATTTAGAATAATTGAACATAACATTACACTTATATTTTTCTTAATGTGTATTTTTTCTAATTGATTATGTGACAAGTTGGTAGTCTAATATGGAAACTAAAAAATACAGTTCTCAGTTTTAAATTGAAAATGTATTTGGTTTCAACATTATTCCTCTTTTTAGATTTCATATCACCTTTATCGAATGAAAAGACAAAAATATTTCTATTCATTAAGCACATCTATTCCAAACATACTTTTAGGTTGTTGTTCAGTGCCAAGAGTATTATCTAACATCGACAGATTCTTCATGTATTGATGATCTATTGGAAATAAGCATCAAATACATATCAAACTGAAACTAGAAATATGTTTAATCCATCTCGATCAGGTATTCTTCATACAAATAGGGCATGATAGTTTTCCCTCCACGGTCAAACTAGACATTATTTCATAATAAGGTAAACCATTTATTGTACATATAAGGGATGAAAAGAACTGAAATATATTTTGTGAAGAACCATCAAATGTGAGATCATCCATATCTAAAAACTACTTCAAATCACTAATTAAAGGATGAAAGTACACGTTTATATCATTTACAGGGTATGAAGTTACATATATCATTATTCTTAATAATGTGAATATTTTTATACAAATATATGGAATAATATTATAAATTTCAATAAAAATTGGCCACATGCTGTGAGAAGTAAGAATATAACCAAACAGATTAAAACCATCACAGGATAGACCCAACAAAACATTATGCACTTCAGTAGAAAATCAGGATGTTTTTCTTAAAATGCCTACCATGTTAATCCATCTATAGGATTAACCAACTAATCATTACATTTAATTCTTTCAACATCATTCCATTGAATATTGGCTTAGATTCTTATAGGCATGAAAATGGTTTTAAGTGTGGGAATCAATGGAAAGTGTGACCTTACATTCTATAGAATATGTGATGGTGTTCTATCCACATTTTCCATCCATTGAGATGTACTAGATTCTTTATAATCATTATGGTCATATTTTCCACCCAAAATTAACTGTAATATTTTAGTCATGAATGAATTTTATTAAAAGAAAACCCAAGATACCTAATTAAATTAAATTCCTTATAATGATTTAAGAGAATATCTAATTCATTATAATGAAATTATTTCCAAAAGGTAATAATATAATCAATGCAGTTATTAGAAATTATATACATGTTTTTCCCCAATATAACCAGATAATAAATTCCAAAAAAAATTATTTTAGTATAGTTCTGATAAACATGTATTCTGGAATCATCCATTAATTTTTTCACTCTCTCAACATCATCATCATTAGACTTTTCCTCATGTGTGTTTATATCATTTCCTTCTTGCATTGATATACTATCTCTCTTGTAATAATGCAAAAATGGAAACTGGTCAAATGTGAAATTCTCCATACCACATTTTTCTTTTCGTTTAGGAATAGTAGAAGATGGTCTCATCTCTCCAAGGTTATATGAAACAGAATAATTTATTTGAAACTACATCATTTATTATATGGTATCTAACATTTTCCATGATTAACAGTGGTATTCCATCACAATTATAACATAGACACTATAGTCAACCTCCATATGAAGTATTGTTAAATGAAAATTCTAAAAAAAATTACAAATTCATTTGAAACTTGGTTAAAATAAGATTGGTTGATACATCCATATTCTATCCATTCTATAATTGGGAAAAAATTTATATTCCCTTCAAAAATTTAATACATAATTACAATGATATCCATATTCAAATATAAATTAAATGTATAGTTTGTAAGAAATTAAATAACACCAATAAGAAACCAAATTGAAAACAATTCATGATAAAAGTTACCATTATAAAATACTATTATCTATCCTTACAAAGAAAAAGGAATATCATATGAAAAAGGCATACTTATAGGAATTCAAACAAGGTGTGTGTATTGGATTATATTACAACTAAGGAATAATAATATATAAATGTGTATTTCCCATCAATAGAGGTCTTGTCATTTAAAAACATAATTGAGGAAAATATTTAGTCATGAATGGATTTTATTTATTGTTAAAATTAATTATATTATTGACACACTAGGAATGTTATAACATAAAGGTACACATTATGTCCATTAATTAGTATCTTTCAGAGAATAGTCTATATACCTAAAAATTACAATAATTAAAGAGATAACTATACATATGGAAATATAAATAAATGATATTCTGTCTTTATGATATACTTATATTAAATATTACATAGTAGCTAACAAAATTGACTTGGGAAATGGGAAAATATAAGAAAACTGTGGTAATTAATTCTTAATATGAGAAATAATGGAATTACATACATAAATAAATACATGATTCTAGCAAAAATAAAATTCAAGAACAAATGATAAAAATATTTATATAAAATTTTAACAGGAACCATGACATAATAATAGAAATTTAAATTTACATAAATAATAAATTTAAAATTAAGGACCAATTTTTGAAAAAAACCTATAGTAATGGGAAACAACCTGAAGTTCAAAGGATCGAATGAAAACTGAGAAGGGGGGGGGGGTTGAATCAGTTGTTTAACTTTTATAAGTTTCAAGACTTTAACAAACCTAACCCTTGCAACCTATTAAGATTAATTTCCTTATAAGCCTTTAGAAATATACTCAAGCATACAAGAAAAGAAAACCAATAAAGGTGCATAATATTTACAAGGTTTGGTCTCAATAAGAGAACCTATGTCCTTTCCATAGCCACTCCGGTGGGTCTATGGAAATCCACTATAATGAATAAGTGAATACAACTTGTGCCAACTCCCGTTGGACACCTTCTATCTCCTGATAAAAAATATTATACTGAATCCTGTCAGTTTACAATGTTTCTTTAAAGAAAAAATGAGCCAAACACAAGAATAATAACTTTGATAAGATTCTCCACAAATGCTCACTCCGAATGATCATTTTGAATCTTCAATCCGATTTCTTGAATCTGGTTTTCTGAAACCGATCTTTTCAGTAGGATAATGATGGTTCCACACAAATTCTGACTCCGAATTCTTAATCTGATTTCCTTGAATCCGATATTCTGAAATCGATCTTCTCAACAAGATAATAATGGTTCTGCAAAAATTCTCACTCTGAATGCTCAATCCGGATTCCCTTCTTCTCAAACACTCAAGGAAACTTCTTCAAGATGGTAGGAACTTTTCACAAAGAATTCTCTAGCACTCCTCCTTTTCCACGTGTGTAAAAAGTTGTAAATGAGTGAATGATTTGAGAACATATTTATAGGCTACTCAGAAAACAAAGGCGGGAATCTTGAAAAACGTTCTCACTTCCTCAAATCTCAAAAACTCTGCAAATCTCTCACATTTAATCTTTAATCTTTGACATCTTCGAATCTCCTTAAATTTCTCTGAGATTTAATAAAAGTTGAAATTATGGTTTTCTTGAACTCAGAAGTGTCATTCCGAATTTCTAAGCATGTTGCTCAGGATTGTCATTCTGAATTTCTCAACATGTTTCTCAGGATTGTCATTCTGAATTTCTCAGCATGTTCCTCAGGATTGTCATTCCAAATTTCTCAGTATGTTGCTCAGGATTGTCATTCCGAATTTTGGTTCAGGAAGTACACTCAAAATTTTGGGCTCAAGAAGTACACTCTAAATTTTTGGTTTAGGAAGTACACTTCGAATTTCTGGTTCAGGAAGTACACTCCAAATTTCTGGCTCAAGAAGTACACTCCGAATTTCTGGTTCAGGAAGTACACTCCGAATTTCTATTTCAAGAAGTACACTCCGAATTTATCGCTCAGGAAGTATACTTCAAATTTCAGGTTCAAGAAGTACACTCCGAATTTCTGGTTTAGGAATTACAATCCGAATTTCATGTTTAGGAAGTAAACTCCGAATTTCTGCTTCCGGAAGTACACTCCAAATTTCTGGTTCAGGAAGTACACTCCAAATTTCTAGCTGAGGAAGTACACTCTGAATTTATGGTTCTGGAAGTACACTCTGAATTTCTGGTTCCACAATTAGACTCTGAACTTCAGGCTCAGCAAGTAGAATCCAAAATTCAGGTTCAGCAATTAGACTATGAGCTTCAGGCTCAGCAAGTAGTCTACGAATTTCTGGCTTAGGAGGTAGACTCTGAACTTCAGGCTCAGCAAGTAGACTCCGAATTTCTGTCTCACGAAGTAGACTCTGATTTTTTTCAGAATTTTTCTTAGTAAAAAACATCAATCCTCTTCACCATTTCTTCAATATCTTTTATGATGAAGCTTTTCATGATTTGTGATAACTTTAAGATCCGTAAAGCATCGTATTATTTTGTTAAGAAAGTTTGAGATACTTTCTTAACTTCTGACTTCTAATTCTTAAACATAATCTACTTTAAGGAAATATTTAAGAACCAGCAACTTCAACTTTCTGAAACTCAAAAACATTATTAAACAAAAATATTAGTTGTCAACAAATACAAAACATTGTTAAACAAAAGACCACAAAGGTTCTTCAATCTCCCCCTTTGGATTTGTTGGCATCCCTTGTTAATAAGTTTTCACCTCTCAAAAAAACATCACAAGTTATTGAATTTTACAAAAACATAGCCTTTCTTAAAAAGAGTGTCCTAACACCACACTAATGGATAAAGTAATGTTTTTGAAGTATTTCCATCCCTCGGTGAAAAGAAAAATTTTCGTCCATGTAAAGATAAACTTCACCTTACTCAAAACTCCCCCTCAACTTTTATCTTTTTCTTTCTTACATTTCTTTTCTTCTCTCATTTTTCTTTCTCTCTCATTTTTATTTCTCTCTCCCCCATTATATGATAACCACATATTTAGATTCATAAAAGAAATATTACTCTCCTCATTTTTCAACATAATCCAAAGCACGGTGGGGGATTCTTCCTTATGAGTTTTAGGAAGTCATGGGAGGAGGATGAACATGGAGTTGCAGCCTCAGTTCAACAAACCTCTCCTTTGACATTATTTTTGTGAAAATATCGGTAATTTGATACTTTTTTGAAGTATATTATAGAAAGGATTTATATAAATATGCTTTGATATTTAATGTTGAACATGATTCTTGGAAAGATAAATGGAACTTTGATTATCACAGAGTATCCTCAAAGGTTTAGAAACTTTCACTTTCAAATCTTCCAGATAAACCTTCATCTACAACATTTGAGTACAATCCTGAGTAGCTGCAACATATTAAGATTCAGCTGTGCTTAAAGTTACTGAGCTTTTTTTCTTACTGTGCCAACTCACACAACATTCCCCTAAGAAAAATGTTCCTCCTAATGTCTATTTTCTTTCATTACAATCACCAGCCCAATCAACATCAGTATAACGATGAAACTTCATCTCATTATTTTTCTTGTATAAAAACCCATGTGAAGTTGTTCCATTAACATATCTCATAATTCTATTAACTTCCAACATATGTGATTCTTTTGGATTACTTTGATATCGGGGAATAGAGAGTTACAATATATGAAATATTATGCCTTGAAGTTGTAAGATAAAGAAGACTTCCTATCAACTTTAGAAACTCTTTCTGATTCACACTGTTTCCTGACTCATCATTGCTCAAATTTTCACTCACTGAGATAGGGGTTGAAACTTCCTTTAATTCTTCCATCCCAAATATCTTTAACAATTCTTTGGCATACTTTTCATGGGATAGGAATATGTAGTTTTCTTGTTGTTGAACTTGTAAGCCAAGAAAGAAAGTTAATTCTCCCAATATTGATATTTCAAAATTTTCCTTCATCTCTTCAGCGAACTCTTCACAAACCTTTTCGTCATCTCCAGAAAAAATTATATCATCCACATAAATGATTACAATTAAAGTTTTTGTGTCAACATATTTAACATAAAAGTTTCTATCAACCTTTCCTTTAGAAAAGTTTATTTTCTCATAGAATTGTCAAGCTTCGAATACCATGCTCGTGGAGCTTGTTTCAACACATACAAGGCCTTATTCAATTTTAAAACGTTGTTTTCATCCTCGTCAAGCAAAAAAACCACAATGCTGTTCAATGTAAACTTCTTCCTTAATGTCACCATTTAAGAAAGATGACTTTACATCAATCTAATAAAGCTTCTAATTTCGATAAGCAGCCACTGTAAGAAGAAATCGAATAGTTTAAAACCTTGAAACATGGGAAAATTTTTCATCAAAATTCACACCTTCCACTTGTGAATACCCTTTACACACAAGCCTTGTTTCTTTCTTGTAACTTATCCATGTTCATTAAATTTATTTCTGTAAACCCAGTTGGTTCTGATAAAATTCTAATTTGCTGGCCTTGGAATAAGTTACCATTTTTCATTCTTCTCAATCTGATCTAGTTCTTCATTCATAGCCTCCACCCATTGTTTATATTGAATAGCTTCTGAAACTGATTCTGGTTCAACTTTTGAGATAAGGGAAGTCTGATTTTGTAATCTCAACTTCCTTCTTGTCTGAACTGATGCCTTTTGATCCCCAATAATATTTTCAGGTTCAAAGTGTTTTTGTAATGTAAGAAAGCTCACACTTCCTTTCCCAGCACCACTTTCTTCCCCATGTTATTTATCTGAGTCACTCTCACTCTGGTGGGGATTCTATAATTTATCTTCCTCAGTATTCTTACCAAATTTTGTAAAGGAAATTGGATTTTCAATTACCTTAACATCATATGAATCCACCAACTTCTGTAAACGTTTTTTCTAGCATTTTTATGTTCTTCCATTCGGTGAATAACCCATAAATATTCCTTCTTCATATTTCTCATCAAACCTTCCTAAGTCCGGATTTTTTATTTTGAGGAAGCATGGACTTATAAAAACTTTGAAGTAACTAAAAGAATGTTTTTTCTTAGACCACATCTCGTAAAGAGTCATTCAGGTTTCTGGTCTCAATATGAATCTATTTTGAACATGTACAATAGTGCTAACAGCATCTATCTAACAGAATTTTTGAAGTTTTATTCTGATAACATACTTCTTCCCATTTCCACCAAGCTTCTATTTTTCCTTTCTGCAACTCCACTTTGTTGTGGTGTATAGGGAACACTATAACGATGTTTTATACGATGTTTTATTAGGTAAGTTTCAAAATAATTTAATGTGAATTCAGTACCGTTGTATGTTCCTAATTTCTTTATAGAATCCCCCAATTCTTTCTCGACATCTCTTCTAAATAATTTAAACATTTCAATACCCTCTGACTTATGCTTCATGAAAATGATGTTTGTCATCTGAGTGAAGTCATCAATAAAAGTGATAAAGTATAAATATCCTTTTGTTGATTGATGTCTCATCGGACCACATAGATCGGAATAAATAAGCTCAAGTGGTTTCTTAGATTGAATCTCAGCTCTTTTGTGGCCTTTGTTGGTCATATTTCCTTTCTGGAAAGTAATAAAAACATCTTCATCTCTTATTTTCAGTCCTGGAAAATTACGAACAGCATCAACTTTAGAAAGCTTACTCATGTTCTTTTGCCCAAGGTGGCCAAGTCTTAGAAGCCACAACTTATTTTCATCTTCATCACTCAAATATCAAGAGTTATTGGATTCTCCAATTTTAAAGAGATTCCCACTGGTTCTTTCTCCTTTTGTAATCACTTTTCCATTTTTCACACTTTTGATGATACAAGAATAATTTCTGAAGATAACTTCTTTTCCATCATCACAAAGCTGACTTACACTAATTATGTTATGTTTTATCCCATAAACAAGAAAGACTTACTTAGATTTCAGTTTCTCTGCTTCAATTTCTTCCGTTTCGATTCCCTTAATTTTTAGGGAATTATCATTGCCAAACGTAACCGCTCCTCCATCATTACTTTCAACATGTTTCAAGATTTTTATATCACCTGTCATGTGTGAAGAACAACCACTATCAAGAATCCATGGTTTGTTCATCTTACTTGCTTTCAAAGCTATCTCAACAACAAAAGATCTCTTATCAACCTTCTTATTTTCAGCATTCTTTTCTTTCTTATCATAAGAAACTTGTTCTGGAGGGAGTGTCATGCATCATTCGGCATGATGACCAAGCTAATAAGATCTTCCACAAACTTCTTCCAAACATTCAAAATGATTCTTTGTTGGAATGTTTCTAACATCCTGGGAATTTAGCTTTTCAACTATATGTGAGTACTAAGAGTTACTATTTCATCCACATTGCTCAAACCATCTTCTGGTTAGAGATAAATTGTGCCAACAATTATAAGCTCTATGCCCATATATTCCACAACACCATCAATATCCCTCAAATATTGATTTTTTATTGATGAATGATCTTTCATTATAGAAGCTTTATTGAGGTTGATAACTTCTTTCATCTCTAGAAAACCAAGGATGTAGGTCATCTCTTCTTTTGAGCGAGTCTTCTACTTTTATGGGATTGATAGATTTCTTACATCCTTTCACCACCCAAACTTTACTAACACTTCTTCGGAAACCTGAAATGTTAGAAGAATCAGATGAAACATTATTTTTGGTAAGAGAAGATTTCACCTGATTCTCGTAATGAGCCTTCACAGCAATTTTAGAGGTCTCAGCTTTTTACTTCTGTAGCTTTGTTGAAGTTTTCATTCATCTTCCTTAGGGTATTTTCATAATCAATGAGTTTTGATTTCACATTGTTTTATTCTTCTTCCTTAGCTTCTATATTCTTTCTAAGATCTTCAATCATCTTTCCTTGTTCAGCAATTATATGTTTGTAACTAAAAATTTCATGAATGTATTCATTTTCCTTCATGGTGACATCTTTAGTTCCATCATGAACTTCTTCATGATTTTTCTTCATCACACAAATTTCATTCTTGAGAAAAAAAAATTTCTCAAGACATTCTAGGAGTTAAGATCATAGTTGATATTCTATGTAAGATTCTTCACCACCCTCTTCACTTTCTGATGAAATATTTTTTTCTATACTTTTGCAATGACGGTTCTGAATCATTATTTACTTTCATCTTCTGAGGAATCATTGTCAGATGATTCTGATTCAACCTTCTAGCTCAATATACTTATTTTATTTCCTGAAAACTTCTTCTTGAATTCTTTTGAAGTCTTATCCTCTTTTTCATTCTTGTTATACTTCTTCCACTGAGAATTCTCATTTGAAACATCTTGATATTCTCCAACTTTTTTCTTAGGGAAATTCATAGCAAAGTGTCCAATTCCACCACACTTAAAACATTTGAGAGGAAGTTTCCCTCCATACTTTCCTCTTCCTCTTCGATAGTTCTTGGATATGAGAGACGTGATTTTTTCATTCAACTCTTCATCTTCCTTATCAACAGACTCACAAGGGCCAACTTCTTCATCATCTTGGATTTTCATATTTCTCATAGCTTCAAAATACATTTCATATTTCACCTTCCTCTTAAATATTAGAGATTTCCTCATTTCATAGGCAATAAGAAAGTTAAGTAGTTTATCAAGAGATAAAATCATTCTTATCTTATAAAGATGAAATTTTAGAATCAAACCAGTCTGGAAAGTTTCTCATAAGTTTCTTCACAATTGTAGAATCTTCCTAGTTTTCCTTGAATCCCCTAATGTTGAATACAATTTCATTAACTCTGGTGAAGTATTAATCAATTGTTTCATCATCTCTCATCCTGATGTCTTCAAACTTACTACTCCAGATTTGAATCTTGGCCTCCTTGACTTTTGTGTTCCCTTCAAAAACACTTTCCAGCTTGTCGCACATGCTTTTTGATTTGTGAGACCCATCACCTTCTGATAAACATTTTCTGGTAAGGATGTGAGAATAACATTTCTAGCCTTTCCATCAACATATATGTTTCTCTTGTCAGCAAATGTCATAGGAGTATTTTTCTCAATATGTGGAAATCCAATAGTAGTAGCATCAACAACTTCAAGGCCTAGAGATAGGAAATAAGGAATCATCCTATTTTTTCATCCATAATAATTCTTGCCATCGAACGTAAGAATTCTTATATTGTGCAAAGAATTGATATTTTCCATGATAAGGATTAAACAAGAGAACCTCCCTCTCATTCCACTTGAACTCCAAGGATCGAATGACAACTGAGAAGGGGGGTTGAATCCGTTGTTTAACTTTTATAAGTTTTAAGACTTTAACAAAATTAACCCTTGAAACCTATTAGGATTAATTTCCTTATCAACCTTTAGCAAGATACTCAAGCATGAAAGAAAGGAAAACCATGAAAGGCACAAAATATTTACAGGGTTCGGTCTCAATAAGAGAACCTACGTCCTTTCCATAGCCACTCCCATGGGTCTATGGAAATCCACTATAATGAAGAAGTAAATACAACATGTGCCAACTCCTGTTGGACACCTTTAATCTCCTAATAGGAATTATTATACTAACTCTCTTCAGTTTACAATGTTTCCTGAAAGAAAAAATAATCCAAACACAAGAATAAGAACTTTGATAAGCTACTCCACAAATGCTCACTCTGAATCATCAATCCAATTTCTTGAATCTAGTTTTCTGAAACCGATCTTCTCAGCAAGATAATGATGGTTCCGCACAAATGCTCACTCTAAATTCTCATTTTGACTTCCTCGAATCTGATATTCTGAAATCGGTCTTCTCAGAAAGATTATGATTGTTATGCACAAATGCTAACTCCAAATTCTCAATCCAGATTCTATTCTTCTCAAACACTCAAGGAAACTTCTTCAAGATGGTAGGAAATTTTCACAAAGAATTCTCCAGTGGTCCTCCTTTTCCACGTGTGTAAAAAGTTGTAAATGAGCGAATGATCTGAGTAAATATTTATAGGAAACTCAGAAAACAAATGTGGGAATCTTGAAAAACGTTCTCACTTCTTCAAATCTCAAAAACATTGAAAATATCTCGCATTTAATCTTCAATCATTGACTTCTTCAAATATCCTTAAATTTCTCCGAGTTTTAAGAAAAGTTGAAATTTTGGTTTTCTTGAACTCCAAATTGTCATTCCTAATTTCTCAGCATGTTGCTCAGGATTGTCATTCTTAATTTCATAGCATGTTGATTAGGATTTTCCTTCTGAACTTCTCATCATGTTGCTCTGGATTGTCATTCCGAATTTCTCAGTATGTTGCTCTGGATTGTCATTCCAAATTTTGGTTCAGGAAGAACACTCTGAATTTCTAGCTCAAAAAGTACACTCCGAATTTCTAGTTGAAGAAGTACACTTTGAATTTCCGGTTCAGGAAGTACACTTTGAATTTCTGGCTCAAGAAGTACACTCCAAATTTATGGTTCAGGAAGCACACTCCGAATTTCTGGTTCAAAAAGTACACTCTGAATTTCGGGCTCAGGAAGTACAATCTGAATTTCTGGTTCAGGAAGTACACTATGAATTTATGGTTCAGGAAGTACACTCCGAATTTCTGGTTCAGGATGTACACTCTGAATTTCTGGTTCAGGACGTACCCTCCAAATTTCTAGTTGAGGAAGTACACTCCAAATTGTTGGCTTAGGAAGTACACTATGAATTTCTGGTTCAAGAAGTGCACTCCGAATTTTTGGTTCAAGAAGTGCACTCTGAATTTCTGGTTCAGCAAGTAGACTCCGATCTTCAGGCTCAACAATTAGACTCCGTGCTTCAGGTTTAGCAAGTATACTCCGAACATCAAGCTTAGTAAGTAGACTACCAATTTCAGGATTCAGAGGTAGACTTCGAACTTCAAGCTCAGCATGTGGACTCCAATTTTCTGGCTCACGAAGTAGACTCTGAATTTTCTCAAAAAATTTCATAGTGAAAAATATCAATCCTCTTCACCATTTCTACAACAGCTTTTATCATGAAGCTTTTCATGATTTGTGAGAACATTAAGATCAGTAAAGCATCGTTTGATTTTGTTAAGAAAGTTTGAGATACTTTCTTAACATCTGACATCTTATTCTTGAACATAATCTTCTTTAAGGAAATCTTCAGCAACCAGCAACTTCAACTTTCTGTAACTCAAAAACATTTTTCAACAAAAATATTAGTTGTCAAAAAATAAAAAACATTGTTAAACAAAACACCACAAAGGTTCTTCACAGCCATTAATCTATTTTAATTGTAACATGGGGTATAAAAGTTGATTAGAGGTTTATATAAATATATACCACATCGTCCACATATAATATCATTTTAATTCTTCAATAAAAGTTAAATGTATATTAAAACCTCTTATCTTACTAGTTTAAAATGTTACATAAAATAAGATATAAATGATCAATGGAATTGTTTATATAGAAAAAATTATTACACCATAACAAGATAAAAAATTGAGGTGATTTTTAGGCCATCTTTGGGAAACTAATTTTTCTATATCCTATATATTAATGAGAACTTATGATAAAAAACACTATATTTTTTTATAATGATCATTTTAGTGTATAAATATATCAATCTTTATGGTAATAAAATTGGGGATGTAGTTGGGTCATTCTTTAAAAAATACCATACTTAAAAGTTACATTTTTTAATTATCATTAGGAACACATATTTTTATCTAATAAATCTACTAAACTATTTTTAGTTACTAAAATTAAAATTTGATATTAATTAGAACACAAAATGAATATTAAACATTAAATCATATAAATTCATAATAATAGTTTTTATATCAAATTGTAATTAATGGATTCAATTAATTAATGCAGAAATCAGGTGAAAAATATAGTTCTGGCTTTTATGAAAACATCTAAAAAATCCAAAAATATATTTTTAAAAAACAAAAAAACAAATAAAGGTAATGAAAAATATTAGAATATGTATTCAACATCAGTATCAAAATCTAGTGGAATAAAATGCATATATAAAAAACAAAAATAACCACTAGAAGTGGATAATACAAATTCATATGTCATTATTATTATGTTGAAGAAGATTAGAAAAAAAATACTTGAATTAGGGAAGGAAATATAATCAAACTGGTAGTCGGTCGAGTGAGAGTAGAAGAAAGAACTGTAAAGAAGGAAAGATTATAGGGCACATAAAAAACTCAAAAATAGATGAATATAACCTACCAATGGGGATAAAATTTGAAGGATGATAGGTGCGGATGCAGGGAATGTATGAGGGGAGTGGAATAGGGATTCACAAGTTATGAGGGGAGGAGGAGCCTGAGTGGTTTGAGTATTTCATGGAGATATACTGAAGGATTTTAGAAAATGGTTGGTATAACATAAGTTATACCTAGAGGTTTTTAAAACATGGGTACAGATATGAACATAGGATATATAACAATAATTCCTAAAAAATGTGGGTATATATTCATTAGGATACACCCAGTTTCAAGTAGTGATATCAAAAATAAACTCATCAGGTTTGATCTTGAAAGTATCATGAAAAATGAAAAAATGTTTAATATCATTTATTAAAAATTAGTAGTTCCTTCATGAGATATATCTAATGTATCCTAAATTTCAAATGGAGGTTCACTAGAATATATCTAAATAAATTCATCATCACCTAAAGAAAAATAAATATAAATCACATATTTTAAAATTTTATTATAATAATTTTCAGTAGTATCATCCCAGTCCATTCTAGGAGTCTTAGGTAACTCATATTTATCTTCTATAAGAGACAAAATCTCAAAAACCATACTTTCAATATGAATTTTTATTTTTATTTTCCAATGAGAATAATTATACCTATTAAATAAATAAGGTCTGTTGGTAGAAATTCCTTCCTTTTTATTATCCATTTAATAAATTAAATTTAGAGGTTAATTGAATACCCTGTGAAACGTTATGGTCAGAATTGATTTAAATTAAATCCCTCATTTAATTATAATATCCCAATTAATAAAAATTTTATATCAATATATGTTTTGATTGTTTAAATGATTTATTAAATATTGATTATGTATTAGTTAAAAAAATATTAAAAATAATTTAATTTTTTTATACCAATTTAGATAATTAGAACCATATATACACTCTAATTAATAATAAATATCAATGTAATTTTTTATAGAATAAGAGAAATTCAGATTAATGAATAGATATAAACAAAAAAAACTTAGAGATGAATAAATAATATTGCTTCAGTCTCAAGACAACACCTAATCCTATCCACATGAAAATCACCAACAACCATGAATATTATTTAAAATAATCTTTGATCAACAACTCTAATTGGGGATAAAACAACAAAACATACGATCCAAGCTAAATAAGGATGCCTTCCACAATAACCTCAGATACCAAATAAACAAAGTCCATACAAGGACCTTTTCCACAATATGTGGGTAAAATAGTTTAAATGGAATTGAGATGATATCAAGAATATACAACAAAAACATCAAGAGATAGTGTGTGTGTTCAATATACAAAGTAAAATCACACCGATTGATTTTTAATGATATCAAACAAAAAGAGAAAATAAGGATGTATAAAATCTAGTATTTCTATATATGATGTGATCTAAAGCTTGTGACTCATTAGATGTAGCATGAAATGAATCTCGATTTTTTTCAGAAGGTTATAGTAAAAAAAAGTGTCATGAACTTTTTTGATTTTTCTGTAGGAATGAACTGAATGTTCAATGTGCTTAAATCTTCCACAGTTGATTGTGGGAAATAATTCTTCCTGTAAATATCTTTTCCAAATGACTCTCTTTTGGTTCTTGAAAAAATTACACATATATTCAAATTTACTTGTATAAAATTATATTTGTATGTATCTCTATATACCTCCTATCAATATGAATTAAGGAGTAAACTACATATTTTTACAGAAACATGCAAGAAGAATCATCTGGATCATATTATCCTCATACTGGATAACTAACAAAAACATAAATACATATCTAAAAAAAATAATAGTGATCACTGAAATAATTTTATACATTAAATTTGATAATATATTATTTAGAAATAGTTAATTAAAATTATATAAAAATAGTGAAAGTGACTCATTTGAATGGTGATAACTCTTCTGGTGACTTGGTTTTGTGATGATTTATTCCCACGGTGAATCATCTCAGCACTTTGAAAACATTTGGTGGGTAGAGTCTGATGGTAGTTCATCTTCAACAATGACTTCTCTTTAGATGTAGGTATTTCCCAAAATTAGAAAAATTTTCATCCAACTTGTGGTGACTTATATCTGACTGTATGTGTTCTCCACTATTAGCCACATTTCCATCATCCTGATGGTGACTTGTTACTGATAGAAGGTGTTCTCAAAACTTGTCCAAATTTCATGTTCAATATAAATTCATACTTGACGGTGGGTGTTTTATGTACTTTTTAAAAATACATTATGATGGAGAATCATTATTGACATTGGGTATTTCCCATAATTGGACAAATTTCTATCATGGTGGTGCCTCATCCTCAATTGTGAGTCTTTTTTGATGGTGATTATAGTTAGATAGTATGAAATTCCAATAATTATCCAAAATTTCACCAATATTACTTATTGGATAAAATGATAACATAAATCATTAAATTCATTAATATAATAATAAACTTGATTTTTTGATCATCAAAACAAGGGTGACAACACTTGTTAGGGATATTTCATTTAGAAAGAAAGATTTTGTATTCTATGAATGATCATTGTTACAATCAAGGGATTATAGGTATAAAAAGGTGGTAAATCTGATCCATCAGATAGAGGGATTTTAGGGATAAGAAGATGGATTCTGATTATCTTATTTAGGGATTCTATGAATAAGAAGGCATAGTTCTTCTAGTCATTGTATCGAGAAGCTTCCTAGTATAAAAGAAAAGACATTCCAGAATGTCTAAAACTATTGATACCATTAGTCGTGGTTTTTTACTACATTAAAAATTATGGATAGTGTGTTAAATATTTTTATATAGCTTCATTCATTCTTAATTATATAATCTGTGTACTTCTTGTTTTTATAACAAAAATTTTGATGTTGTGAATGTAATAGGAATTTATTCTTTACATATATATACAAACTACTTTATAAGTGTGGATATGAAATCGATAAAATATACTCCAATATAACTGCACAATCTATGGTTGTTATTCTATCACTCTGATCAACATATGACCTTTATGCCCGATCATTTTACTTAATGATGAATTGTGTTTTTGTTTAGTTTTATTTTTAATCTACAATTCACACCATATTTTAAGCCATCATATACTCTTATGATTGAAAATTTTGTATAAGAGGATTTTTATACTACTTATAAAATTTTTGAGTTTTTACATTCTTACATACCAATATTTTCTATGTTTTGTTATATACTACTTTTGTATATATTTTCCTCACTAACATTTTATTGATGTAATGATTTTATTTTTCTTTTAAGATGGCATGGATAAATGTTGAAACCCTTGATAATATCAAACAATGAAGACCACCTATCCTTGATGGTGCTGATTATGAATACTTGAGAGATCGAATGAAGATATTTTTGATAAATAGTAGAGAATTCAATTTTTTCATGCTTATTGGGAATTATAATATTCATGATAGGGATGTTGAAACCTTCAATAATCAAGAAAATATGGTATATCAACCTAATTAAAAATTAAGAAATACTCATTTATATTTATTGAATGCAAGTATATAGGGTACTATTTCATCATGTGAAGCTGATAACAATATCTGGAATAAGAATAAAATTACATATTTTGTCACCTATAAATTTTTTTAAACAATAAATTATACGCTGAGTGTTTATTATAATGTTTTCAATTTTATACTAGGTGATATAGTTTCAAAGTTATACCAAATGATTATGACTATTATTTAAAGTTTAGAACCTCATAGGGAGAATTTTCTTAAAGATAATATTTTTGTTGAATGGATTATTGATATAATTCCTAATGAATAAGAATATAAAATAACATCAATAAATAACATGAGGAAGATAATTAATTTTAATCTTTATGGTCTCATTGTAACCCTCATGAAATATGAAGAAATATTGAAGAGAGATACTATATGTAGAGACCCAATCTTGACATACATGGATATTACATTACTTTTTCGGAATATCTAATACATAACAAAAACAGACACCACAGGACCTTAATAGTTTAGTGTCTTTGGAAACTCAGAATATAATCTTCTAATCTTGGTGAAAGATCTTCAACATCTCCCATAAAGATCTTCCTTTTTTCTTACCTAAAACATTTCTTTATACCCTGGAGAAAAGAAAACATATATAGGGTGATATCAAATTCTTAGTAAGGGTAATCATGGATAAAACAAAACAAACCATATACATTTGAACTTTAAAACATGAACATAAAGTTTACACATCAAAATCTAGAGTTGTGAAATAAATCTTGGAATTACGTAAGGAATTGGTCATAAAGGACATCAATCATGATAAAATAGCATGGGAATAAAACATTTAATTGTGTAAAACCATTAACCACATGATATGATTTCCATAGTATCCAAGGAATAGCTTCCAAGAAAATCTTAGTGGATACAGTCCCTTTCTGAATCGAGTTCAGTCCTCATTCCAGTCCTGTATCACTGAACCAGATTAACTTACCATTCCATCCATGTCTATCTCATGAGATAAAAATAATTACCCAATGTATTGGAGGGAGATATAGGTCCCACCCATCTCATAATAAAATCATTCTTATGTGTTCCAAAACATAAACATAAATCATTCATCATAACCCAAATAATAAAATGGGTTTCATAAACATCATTCCATAATAACATAATCCATATAAAACAAATGGATATCATTTCATCATAAAAAAAAGTGAAACAAGTTAAATCATTGAGAAATTATACTTGAAACATAAACATATGAAATAATTCCATCTTATATGGAAAATGGTTTTGATAAAACACTTCAAATGAATTTTTGAAGAAAATATCTTTTCTTCTCCAAAATCATTTTCTTTTTTGAAAATGCCATGAAATTTTAAAAGAAAGTATTTTTTCTAAAAATATTCATGAAATATTATAGATTAAGATTCATTAAAATAAGGCATTATGAAACCATAAAAATCCATTCATGTTGTATAAGTTAAAAAAACATTCTTCTCGTACTTTTGTCGAAAAAGTAAAAAAGCACCTTATACGGTTATCAAAAAAATATTCCTTCCATATGATGTGGTAAAAGTAAAAAAGGGTAAAAATAATTTTAAACTTACATGAAAGAAAATTTAACATTTTATGAAAAAATTTTGAGAACATATGGACATGGATGATAAACATAACCCTAGTAAATACTTATGAATAAACAATCTCGGATAAGAATGAGATTGGAATAATTATCCCTTATCGTATGCCCGATATGCTTTGTACATATCCAAACCTCCTGTATAATGATTTAAATAATTCCATTGACTTATTATAGGTTCATATTAATTATTATTATATCATATATGGTTCACTTATGACTTTATATTACCCGTTTTTTGTAAATTCCATGTTAAAGTAGAGTTTTGGGTAAAATCATTTAATTTATTGTACGTATTTGGACATGTTGTTCTTGATAATATTATTACTTATATCATGATTTACTTACTCCAAAAATGTAAATCATGATTTATATATCATATATATTCAGTATATATTTATATAATATAGATAAATGAAATGAAATACACCGTTCACGGAGACGGTAGGTCGTACGTATGCATGAACGTTGTTTTCCTTTCCTTATTGACTTGAATGGAAGTAAGTAGATAACATATATATATATACATAAATACGTTAGCTTCATTATTTCATATATTTAATTATTATTTGTTATTTATACTTTATAATCATTCTAGAATGGTTAACATGGAGAATGAATCTCATCGCGTCGTGGAGACGGTAATATGTACGTACACACGAGCGATGATATCGTTCCCATGATTATTGAATTGAATTGGAGTGGATGATATAATATCACAGAATAAGTATTATGATATAATAACTATATATAATTATTCTTTACACCATTTTACCCATCCAAGTAAGGTGGTGGTGGAAAAACAGATTACATCACGGCTTGGAGACGGTATTTTGTACGTACGCACGCGCGGTGATTTATTTTTCTGTAAGGTGGATAAAAGGTGAAATGGGGTTGTCTCATATTTATAATAACATATCAGTATATTAGTTATAATTGTGTTATTACTTTATAATGAAACAACTAAATAAGAAGAAGTTGAAGAAGAATGAAAACTTGGAAGAATTGGTAGAAGTGATTACCTCTTCTTCGACACACCTCCTTTATGCTTTCTCTTAAGACTCTAGAGTTAGTATTTTGAGGAGAACATAACCTCTATAATGTTTATAGGGAAGTTTATAAAAGAAAATGGGCAGGTTTTGGCCGATCTTGAAAGCTCAAAATTGTGTAAAGAGAAGAGGGAGGAGGTGCCCTTTCATAAGGGAGGAGGGGGGCACCTTAGGAAAAACTTAAAATATTATTTTATAATAAAGTCATATTCGGTTTTTAATAGCTCGAAATAGATTTATTTAGAAGCTAATGTGGGTATGGGTCTAAATAATCTCAAAATATTGGTTTTAGACAAGTTTAGGATACTATTTTAGCCTTATCATTTAGATTTAACTTTAAGTTAAATAATTTTAACTTTTACCGTGTCTTCTTGTTTTCTTACACTATATGGTTAATAAACATATTATAACAAGCCACAATAACCCCAAGAGGTTCATTATTAATATATATAACCTTATATAAGTCATTTGGACGATCCTTTGATTTTTAGTAATAGAATAACAATTAATAATATAATATTGTTTTAAAAAACAATATTATGTCAATTTTGACACTATTTGGTAATTGATTTTTGTGAAAATAATTACAGCATTATTAGTACTAAAAAAATTAATTAAATAAATACTAACATGTCATATTAACCAATAAAATTATTGTAATTCATAAAAAGTCTCAAATTACATTTATTTGGCTATTTATAACATCAATTATGTTAATATTTCATTAATAAGTTACTTACTGCATCATCATTGTGTCAGAAATAAATTAAATTATTTTATTTCTAAAAATTATAAATAAAATACCATTATGTAGGAAAAAATTTTAGTTTTATATTGAATATTTATAGTCGAATTTATCTTTTGTATAACCCTATATTTAAAATGATTTAGTTATTAAACATTGATTATAACATTTCTTTAAATTAAATAATAATAAATGTCCTAATCTAATCCAAGTGGACCTAAAAGGTAATATTTTATCCCAGAGGTTGTTTTTGGTCTAATTACACTTATACAATAGAATTAGGACATGTTTTAGGGTAATAATAATATCATATTTCACTTAATTACCCTATTTACTTTTAACCGTGGTAAATAAAAGTAAAAAAGTTACTATTCATCAAAAATTCTTTTTATCTTATTGAACCACATTTTACTCCTTGATATTAACCGTGTCTCTCGGATTTTTGAAATTCAACTCACATAAGCAGTAAAATTAAGTTTTAGGTACAATTGCAAATGCTCTTAGGAGGTGGGTAAAAGACACTGAAAAGTTCAATAAAATTTTTATATATCTAAATTTTTTATAAAATGACTCCAATGAATTACATTGAACATATAAAATTATTATGTATCTATTTTGACCTAAAATAAATTTAAATAAAATAAATGATTATTTAAATAAAAATTCGGTTTTTAAATAGTAACACACTGTTTTCACTATTCATCAAAAATTGAATGTTTTTAGAAAAATACCGAAAATTCACCCTAGGCTAATTTCGATCTTCCGAATCCAAAAATGAAGTCTATTTTGAAAGATAAAATTTATAAAATTTCCAAAAGTGGGTATTACTATTCACAACGGCTGGTTCATAATAATATTTCAATAATATATTGTTTAGTGAAACTCAGTATTGCGTGCAACACACGCTATCTAGGAAGGTTGATCTAGAGTGAAGCACAATCCTAGAATTGTGTTTGCATATACTATACGCTAATACGGTGTTGCGTATAGTGCAAGCTAATCTTATTATAGAGTACAACATAATACATCAAAGTAAATAAAAATAATATTTCTCATAAAATCTCGGGGTGTTACATACTACCCCCCTTAAAATGAATTTATCCCTTGAAATTTGTTGGGGTTATAAATGGTTTACTGCTTGAAATTTTCTTTCATACAATTCCACATCATAAAAATGTAATACTAAAACTTCATTTTAAAAAGGAAAGTTAGAATCATAACAGTCACCCAAAGTAACTCAGTACTGGGTTTCCACATAGGACAACAGAGGTGAAAATATGGATATGGAAGAGAAATATAACCATCATGTTCTGATGGAGAGTGGTTGAGAACATGGCTATTAAAAATCTATCAATCACAAAGCCATAAATTTGTGATGATTTAAGGTACCATCTAATTCATCGGGTATGAGGGTACTAGGACAACGTTTTTAGTTCTCAAAATCATTTCCCTAATGTATAAAAATTGTTGAATTAAAAGAAATACTTACTTGATTTTGGTACAATCTCATCATTGTTCATGCCTTAAACAATTTACAATTCGTCTCTTGAAGAAATGAATTTGAATTTTTCATTCATGAAGTGGTAGCATATCATGCGATATAATGATAGGTCATTCCATCTGTTTCTATCACAAAAAGTTTAGCACAATTTATTAAATATAAATAAGTCCATCTATGCTGAGATTAATCATATATGGTTGCTAAAATGGAATTATACTTCATCTATCATAGCTCTTAATAAAATAAAACTAGTTTCTACTTACCAGGGACTTCCTGTAGGCCATTGGTAGGTGATAAAGGCTTGTTGCACTTTCTTTTTGGGTTCGATTCCCGCATCCTTGTCTGGCACGATGGGTTATCGCCCATCCTATGGGTTTTCCTTTATCTAAAACTATACTATTATAACATAACAAAAAGTTCAAGACTTAAACAATACTATCTTATGTCTAACTTAATCTATTCCAATCTTTATATTTATGCAAAATACTTCTATCCAATCTCATAGTATAAAGAAAATGACTACTTGAAATGTCATCTACCGAGCATGTGAATACCATCATTTATCATATGATATATCTTATTGGTCACATTACAAACATGTTAATACCTTAATCATGTATTCCCTTAAAAAATGAATACCCATTGAAGCTTAGTAAATACATGAATGCTGTCAAAAGTTAACTCTTTCCACATACCAAAATCCCAAAATTCTGTATACTCAAACCATGATATCACTTTGTCCTTATACCAGTGATGAGCTCATTAATACTATCAAACATCTCATTATCTCCTTATTCATTCATTATGCACATATCATCTACGTTCCAAAAATATTTGAATAACCTTTCATGGTTACCGGTTCCATTCATCATATACTTTCAAAAACTCAAGGAAAGTCAACAGTGTAACAATCTTTAGATTTTTCTTTATTACATATTACCATACATTATTATTGATAAACATACAATCATTCCACTACCTTATTAAACCACTAACTATGTTTCATCATTTCCTTAACCTCATATATAATCTGTAGTCTCTTCATCATCATTCACATAAAAACTGCCCATATGACCATGCTGATTCTCTTCCTGAGATTTTCCCTTAGGGCATTGGTTTGAATAATGCCCGTGCATTCCACATTTAGAACGTTTAACCATTGTTGATGTCTTAGCAATACCATTATCCTTGTCCTTGGTGTTAACTGAAAATTTTCATTTACAATTACTGGCTTTGTGTCCTTCTTTTCCACACCCAAAGAATCTTCCAGTTTCTTTGAAAAATTTTCCCTGATGCCTCTTCCCACATGATTTACATGAAGGAAATTGAATTTTATTTCCTCTATGATCATCATGAACCTCCACCTTTCTCTTATTAGCTGAGTCGGGAAACTTACCAAAGATGAGATTATTGGTCATATTATGAGATTGCTGATTAGGCATAATAACGATATGTGTACTTCCATATCCAATTTTACTTGGTTTCTAATGAATAATATCATTCCATTGTCCATCATATCCTCCATTATCGTGAATATTCCTCTTTCCATCAATTTTCTAAACCCAAGAAAGAATAGTGTGAGAGGGAAAAATCATAATCAAGGGGGAGTACCTTTAATATTTAACATATTAGGTTTAATTCTAATATAGTTTCCATAAATATAGGACTATAACCTATACTTATACTTAACCTTAGGGACATCCCTAGACATACCTTAGAAATATCTCTATGGATCTCACTAAATTGTTCATATCCTAGTTTCCAAAGGTTAACTAAACTTTTCCTCTGATACCAACTGTAGAGACCCAATATTGACATAAATGGACATTACATTACTTTTTCGGAATATCTAATACATAACAAAAACAGACACCAAAGGACCATAATAGTTTAGTGTCTTTGGAAACTCGGAATATAATCTTCTAATTTGTTGAAAGATCTTCAATATCTCCCATAAAGATATTCCTTTTTTTTCTTACCTAAAACATTTCTTTATATCCTGGGGAAAATAAAACATATAAAGGGTGATCTCAAATTCTCAGTAAGGGTAAGCATGGATAAAATAAAACAAACCAAATACATTTAAACTTCAAAACATGAACATAAAGTTTACCCATCAAAATATTGAGTTGTGAAATAAATCTTGGCAGTACATAAGGCATAGGTTATAAAGGAATATCAATCATGATAAAATAGAATGGGAAAAAACATTTAATTGTGTAAAACCATTAAGCACATGATATGATTTCTATAGTAGCCAAGCCATTGCTGCCAAGACCATCTTAGTGGACAAAGTCCCTTTCTGAATCGAGTTCACTCCTCGTTCTAGTCATGTATCACTGAACCGGATTTACATACCCTTCCAGCCATGTCTATCTCATCAGATATAAATCTTTACCCAATGAATTGGAGGGAGATATAGGTCCCACACATCTCATAATGAAATCATTCTTATGTGTTCCACAACATAAACATAAATCATTCATCATAACCCAAAGAATAAAATGGGTTTCATAAACATCATTCCATCATAACATAATCCATATAAAACAAATGGATATCATTTCATCATAAGAAAAAGTGAAATCATGTAAATAATAGATACATTATACTTGAAACATACACATATGAAAAAATTCAATTTTATATGGAAAATGGTTTTGATAAAACAGTTGAAATGAATTCTTGAGGAAAATATCCTTTCTTCTCGAAAATCATTTTCCTTTCTCAAAATGCCATGCAATTTTAAAGGAAATGATTTTTTCTGAAAATAGTCATGAAATATTGTAGAGTATGATTCATGAAAATAATTCATTATGAAACCGTAAAAATCCATTCATTCCTTATTAGTTAAAAAATATTCTTCTAGTACTTTTTTCAAAAAAGTCAAAAAATACCTTGTACGATTTTCAAAAGAAAGATTCCTTCCATACGATGTGGTAAAATTAAAAAAGGGTAAAAATTACTTTAAACATACATGGAAGAAAAGTAAACATTTTATGAAAACATTTTGAAAACCTATATACATGGATGATAAACATAACCCCAGTAAATACTTATGAATAAACACTCTCAGATAAGAATGAGTTTTGAATAATTATCCCTTACCTTAGGTCCGATATGCTCTGTACGTATCCGAAACTCCTATATAATGATTCACATAATGTCATTAACTTTTTACAGAATCATATTCATTGTTATGATATCATATATGGTTCACTTAGGACTTTATATTACCTGTTCTTTTTTAAATTCCATGTTAAAGTAGCGTTTGGGTAAAATCATTTTATTTATCGTACGTGTTTGGACATGTTGTTCTTGATATTATTATTACTTATAACAATATTTATTTACATAATTAAAGTAAGTAATGATTTATATATCATATATATTCAGTATATATATAATATATAGATAAATTAATTGAAATACACCGTTCATGGAGACGGTAGGCCGTACGTACGCATGAACGCTGTATTCCTTTCCTTATTGAATTGAATGTAAGAAAGTAGATGACAAATATATATATATATATACATAAATACAGTAGCTTCATTATGTCATATATTTCATTATTATTCATTATATATACTTTATAATCACTCTTTAATGGTTCACATGGAGAATGAATCTCATCGTGTCATGGAGACGGTAATCCGTACGTACGCACGAGCGATGATATCATTCCCATAATTATTGAATTGATTGTAGTGGATGATATAATATCACAGAATCAGTATGATGTTATTATAACTATATATAATTATTCTTTACACCATTTTACCTGTCCATGTAAGGTGGTGGTGGAAAAAGCGATTACACCACGGCGTGGAGATGGTATTCCGTATGTACGCACGCACGGAGATTTCTTTTTCCGTAAGGTGGATAGAAGGTGAAATGGGGTTGTTTAATATATATATAATAACATATCAGTATATTATTGATACTGATGTTATTAATTTATAATAAAACAACTAAAGAAGAAGAAGTTGAAGAAGAAAGAAAACTTGAAAGAATCGGTAGAAGAGATTACCTCTTCTTCGACGCGCCTCCTTTAAGCATCCTCTTAAGGCACTAGAGTTGGCCTTTTGAGGAGACCAGAACCTATATAATGTTTCTAGGGATGTTTAGAAGGGAAATGGGAAGGGTTTTTCTGATCTTTAAAGATCAAAATTGTGTAAAGAGCAGAGGGAGGAGGTGCCCTTTTATGAGGGAGGAGGGGGCCACCTTCGGAAAAACATAAAATATTATTTTATAATAAAGACATATTTGGTTTTTAATAGCTCCAAATTGATTTATTTCAAATATAAGGTGGGTATGGGTCAAAATAATCTAAACCAATAGGTTTTAGACAAGTTTAAGATACTATTTTAACCATATCATTTAGATTTAACTCTAAGTAAAATAATTTTAACTTTTATCGTGTCTTCTTGTTTTCTTACACTATATGGTTAATAAACATTCTATAACAAGCCAAAATAACCCAAAGTGGTTCATTATTAATATATATAACCTTATATATGTAATTTGGACAATCCTTAGATTATTAGGAATAAAATAACAATTAATAATATAATATTTGTTTTAAAAACTACTGTATGTCAATTTTTACAGTATTTGGTAATTGATTTTTCTGAAAATCATAACAGCATGATTAGTTCTATAAAATTAATTAAATCAATAATAACATGTCATATTAACCTATAAAATTAGTATAATTCATAAGAAGTCTCAAATTACATTTATTTAGGTATTTATAACATCAATTATTATAATATTTCATTAATAAGGTAATTACTGCATCAACATTGTGTTAGAAATAAATTAAATTATTTAATGTCTAGATTTTATAAATAAAGTAATTTTATTTATGAAATATTTTAATCATTCTAATTAATATTTATAGTTGAATTTATTTTATGTATTACCCTACATTAAAAATGTTTTATTTATTAAACTTTAATTTTAACTATTTTAACTCTTCTTTAAATAAAATAATAATAAATGTCCTAATCTAATCCAAGTGAACCTAAAAGGTAATATTTTTTCCATAATGTTGTTTCTGGTCTAATTACAGTTATCCAATAGAATTAGGACATGTGTTAGGGTAATAATAATATCATTTTTACCTTTAATTACCCTATTTACTTTTAAACGTGGTCAATAAAAGTAAAAAGTTACTATTCACCAAATATTATTTTTATCTTATTGAACCACATTTTACTCCTTTATATTAACCGTGTCTCTTGGATTTTAGAAATTCAACTCACATAAGCAGTAAAATTAAGTTTCACGTACAATTGCAAATGCTCCTAGGAGGTGGGTAAAAGACGCTGAAAAGTTCAATAAAATTTTTATATATCTTAAATTATTATAAAATGACTCTAATAAATTGAATTAAACTTATATAAGTATTATATATCTATTTTGACCTAAAATAAATTTAAATAAAATAAATGATTATTTAAATAAAAGTTGGTTTTTAAATAGTAACCCACTATTTTCACTATTCATCAAAAATTGATTGTTTTCAGAAAAATACCAAAAATTCACCCTTGGCTAATTTAGATCTTCCAAATCCAAAAATGAAGTCCATTTTGAAAGATAAAAATTATAAAAGTGGGTATTACTTTTCATAACGGCTAATTCAAAATAATATTATAATAATATCTTGTTTAGTGAAACTCGGTATTGCATACAACACACGCTACCGAGTAAGGTTGCTCTAGTGTGAAACAAAATCTTAGAATAGTGTTTACGTATACTATAAGATAATACGGTGTTGCGTATAGAGCAAGCTAATCATAGTGTACTGTACATCAAAAGACATCAAAGTAATTAACTATAATATTTCTCATAAAATCTCGATGTGTTACACTGAAGAGGATAAAATAAAAACTGATGGAGTTGATTTTTCAACATATTCTACTATTCCAACTAATTTTCACTTAGTTGATAAATTTATGTAGTCTACTAAGAAAAAGAATGTTTTTAGAGTCTTATTCTATTTTATCACCACCTTCCAAGAATGAGTTCTCAAAACTTACTAGAAAGATGAATAAAATAATGGGAAGGAAAGACTTCAAATATCAATATAATAAAACTCCCAAGGGTTATAATGATAAGAATGATTATAAATATACAATATATGAATTAAAAATCATATGAATTATATAAATAGATTATCCTAAGAAGAAAAGAAAAGACAGGTTGGAATGAAATTAAAATTAAAATGACAAGAAATATTATATTTCTAAATGAAAGTAAAATATCAACATTTTTTGACACATGAAGTTCTTGTAGTGGAGATTCTTATGAATAATTCTTTTAATAATGAACATTACAGACAAAGAAACATTAATCTTTTTACAAAAGTAGCTATGGTAAATAAATTCCCCCTAGATAAGGCATACATTATTGAATCCCTTACCTATTTATCTTTAAGTTCTTATTACTATAAAAATGATAATGAAAAAAGTTGTGCATCATTGTATGAGGAATAATCATCAAGTAATTAATATAATACTATACCTAGTAATGATGAGGTTTCTTGGATTCCGAAACTTTTTCAAAATAATTTTTTTTAGATTTGTAAAAAAATGATAATGAAATGAAGAACATTTCTAAGACAGATTTAAGAATATATCTTTTAACTAATGAAATATTTTATTATTATAAAGTTCATGATAAAAGATTTTTTTCAAAAAGTTTCTATTTTGAAAGACATTGAAAATAAATATTTTTGAGAAAAATAATTTATAGAATGATTTTGAGAAACTCAGCTCCACAACTATTATTAATAATGATATTAATTTAGTTGTAAAAAGAAAATATAAAACTTATATATTAAAGAAACATTTATCCAAGTTTTCAATTTGAAAGGGAAGGGTTGATAAAAGGTATCAAAAAATTATAACATGTAGTGATAATACCAAATTGGGTTTACCAATAACAAACATGTTTTAGTTAAAAATTACATTGTTCCTAAAAGTTCACCTTTTTCACTAAGTGCTAAAGTGGTCTCCACTATAAGAAAGATTATTTTTTTCATAGAGTACAATATTTATAATTTCATAAGTCTTACTTATCTAAGGAAATAATTTTTTCTCAAAAGAATAAAATTTGAAAAATATAGCTTCTTAGATTCTTATTTACTAATAATACCAGACCCAAGAGGGTATGGGTTCAAAAAATAAAAAACAAATCCCTATAAAATAGAGAAAATACCAAAAAAGTAATTGGAACATGGGAAGTTCCTATTCTAGGTACATTATTGGAAAACAAATATTTCTTCAATAAGACAGTTATGATGAGTGGTGGAAAATTAACTTTGATAGATAATGAACGAGGGGAGATTATTAGAATAATTAACATTGTACTTCTTGGAAAAGCTCATATTTAAAATATTTTACTTCTTGTAGATCATAAGAAAACCCATATCATCATTACTCAACTATGTGATGATGGTTATCATGTGAAATTAATGAATGATAAATGTATTTTATGTAGTTTAATATATGAATTTATTTTTTCTGCTAATCGGTATTATAGTGTTTAAACATTAAACATAGAAGACTGTAGGAGCCAAGATCTACCTTTACTAAGTGAAATGGAAGATCAATATTTGTTATAGAATAAAATTATATTCCATTGTATCATAATTACCTTATCTGTGTTAACTAAAAAAGAAAATGTTGATGATTTACCATAACTTAGGGTTGACTCAACAAATGGTTGTGATCCATATCAATTTGGTATGAAACATAAGTCTTGTTTGAAATCTATTTGTAATGTCTCAACATATGATTATTTATAGTTAGTAAACATGGACTTACCTAGTCCCACAAAATTGAAAATATTGGTGGAAAATACTATGTATGTTTTTTAGTTGATTATTACTCTATATATATGGGTTTATTTTTTATTAAGAAAATATGAATCCCGTAATTATTTTAAAACTTTTATAGAAAGAGATAAAAAATGAGAAAAATAATCTTCTTGAAAATTATCCTACTGTATAATTTGAAATTTTTAATTTTTAAACATTTTAGAGTAATAAAGGTATTTAAAATAATTTTTCATCACCTAAAACTCCATAAAACAATTGGGAAGTTAAAATAAAAAATAGAGTTCTTCAAAATATTTCTAGATCCAGTATGAATGAATAAATGGTTTCTAAGAACATTTGGGATAATGATATTACTAATTATTGTAATACTATAAATTGTTTTTTGATAAGAAATTCTATTAATAAAACTCTTAATGAGTTGTGGTCAAGAAGGAATCCAAAAATTTTATATGTCATTGTTTTTAGTTGCAATGTATCCATTGTGAATACTAATGTTAATCTAAATTTGTTTGATCCAAAATTCAATGAATTAATTTTCAAGGGTTATTCCAAAGAATTTACGTATTATAAATTTGTTAATAATAATAAAATTACTGTTGGGGAAATAGATCATGTTATGTTTTATGAATCTGGTCCCTTTTTATCAAACAACCCCATCTGACATATTTAGATGTTATTTCTAAAACTGATTTTCATCATATAGTAGAAAATACTTTTAATAAGTAAATAACTCAATAATATGTTTCTGAATTTATTTCTAAAAAATATTTTCATCATTATTTTGAAAACATACTTTCGGAACCCCACGAAGTGAATTGTTTCATAGGAATCATCCAAATGATAATATCATGGATGATGTAGATTAACTAGTTAGGTCTATAGCTTCACTGAGAAATGAAATTTAACATCAAGAGTTCTTATCTCAATTATAACCTAAGAATATGAATTAGGATTTTGGTGATGATTATTGGATTGGGGAAATTCAATAAAAACATAGTTGTTTTCAATGAATAAAATTCAATATTTTAGTTAAATGACTTAGAGAAAATTCTATAATTGGAGTAAAATGGGGTTTTATAAAAAAGTGATGAAGAGGAAATAATAGTTAGAAAAAAATCTAGACTTTTTTGTTATGGGTTATAATAAAAAAATATGTAATATAATATAAATAAAACCTATGATCTAGTAGCGAGAGTTCAAGCTATTCAAATACTTTATGCTTATTCAGCTTTCCTATATATCTGACCATTTCAAATGAATGTGATATGCTCTTTTATTAATGGATATATTCAGGAGGAATTTTTTGTTGAACAACCACATAGATTTGAAATTATAAAAACATTGATATAATGTTTATAAACGTACCAAATCTATTCATGGACTATAAAAATACCATATAACTTGTTATGATAGGTTAACTATATTTTTGTTGCAAAAAAAATTTCTAAGGGAGATGTGGATCCAAATATTTTAATCAAATAAGTAAATAAAAATATTTTGACTCTATAAATTTATATTTATGAAATAATATTTGGTTCAACTCATAATGATTTAACATATTCATTTTTAGATATTATGAAATGAGTGTTTGAAATGAGAATGATGGGTGAGTTAAAATAAATTATCAGTTATTAAATTTCACATAAACTAGATAGTACTTTTATATATCAAAATAACTATATAAAATATTTAGATAAAAACCCATGTATGAAAATAATAAAAGTATCAATACTCCCATTTATTCCTTTAATACTTTCTATCTAAATGAGGTTGGGAAACAAGTGGATAAGAAGACATTTAGAGGTATGATTGGATGTTTACTTTCCATAATAGGTAGTCATCAATATTTAATGATTTATGTTTTATTTTTTGATAGTTATCAATCTAATAAAGTAGAATCGTATCTTAATGATGTAAAATGAATATTTTTTTACCTTAAGAGAACTGTGGATTATGTCTTGTTCAATTCCTCTAAGAATATTTTTGGACTATTTTTTTTCTTAGATGCTGACTTTGGGTGATGTTTCAGGGATTGAAAAAGTAAATATTGAACATTTCATATATTATTATACTCTTTAGTTTCGTTTTCTTCTAAGAATCAATAATCAGTAGTAATTTACACTACTAAAGCTGAGTATGTGGTAGCTGGAAGATGTTGTACTCAAGTAATGCGGATGCAACACATACTCACTGACTAAGTCTTGAGTTTTAAAAAACTTCAAATACGTTGGGAATATATAAGATATATTGCATTAATTAAAAACCCATCACATCTATCTTTTTCTGAGAAAACTATATAAGACAACTTTTCCTTTGTAATGACACCATCTAAGGATATATTTTTTTCAATTCATAAAAATGAAAGAAAAACATGTATATATTTTAAAAAAAAACTCTTATTTCTAATATATTTGAATACACTAAACATATTCCATGAATTATCCATGTTAATTTATCTTTCATAACTCTTGTTTACCCATATACTTAGATTAATGAAATCCTCTATATAAGGAGACTAGATTTGTTTATTCTTTCTAAAAAAATAGTTTCCTAAATTTGTTAGCGTTTCTATAGATTTTTATCATAATATCTTTTCCATACTCAATAATATTTAACAAAAAACCAGGAAACTCTTTTAATTGTAATCAGTTTTAATTTTAAAATATCATAATAAATTTTTACCTTAAAACTATTGTAATCAATTTTTTCATTATAAAACTATCATAATATGTTTTCATTTTAAAACTATTGTAATCTGTTTTCATTTTAAAACATAATAACCATTTTTAATTATAATACTATCATTATCTATTTATGTAACAAAAACCAAGAATAATATGTTACCCAAACTGGTGGAACATTATACTCCAAAAGGTTTTAACATATTTTTTTAGTTTTTTCACTAATACATTACATTAGTTTATACATTTTTTTACTTATTGTTTTAGTTTTATTACTTTTGTATCTTATAAATAAATTAAATTTTTTATTTATTAAACTGATTTGGACATCGATAAAATGTATTTTAAACTTTGAGAGTTCAAATAAACATTTTAAACTTTCATTGATTAAATACCGGCTAACTAATTGGTTAAGTATTTAATCTCATTCATTTAATTTGTTTTGGAATAAGAATCAATGTTTCCCATGTCTATATAGGGTTGGAAAAATCCCTTTCCCACATCATTTTTCAAATATTTCATCCAAAAATCACACTTCCCATCAAAGTCATCAATCCGAATATTTTTTCATTCATATAATCAATGGATCAAGAATCAAATGGATCATCAATTTCCAAGTATGGGAGGAAGTATGTGTACAAAAACATGATAAGTATTTCAATATTTATTACCCAAAAACTATATGGGAGTTCCATGCTTCTTTTGATTTTTTTAATTAATATGATAGAGTTCTAGTAAATTTCTCATTATTTGGAAAGAGATATAGACTTTATTTTAAAAAATAAGCAGAATTGGTTGGATTATCAAATAAAGGGGAAGCTTTCTAACCCTCACAAAAATTACAATATATTCATGGTTCTTTTGAAATGAATAATGAATAGTATTACTTGTTTCATTGTTAGGAGAAATTAAAGATAATATCTCACCTAACACCAGACATCCATTGAATATAATTTTTTATGCAGGGATAATTAATACCCCAGAAGGGTGATGGGTATCCATTAAGGTATCACATTTTTTTATGTTGGATTTATTGGTTAACCTGTGGAAAATTGAACTGTTTACATTGGTTTCATTATTGTTGATTTTTCTAAGATTACATTAATTATGATGAAGATAATTGTGTTTCCTTATTTCATCAATATGTCACTTCTGAAAGTTATGATTCTTTTAACTGTTGAGTACCAAACATACCTGATGAGAGAAATTATTTCTATAATTGGTGAAGATATATTTTATAGGATGAAATTTTCTTTTTTATTCCATTTCAAAAAATATTATTTAAATGTTTTATGGAGCTATATAAGATATAAAAAATCAAATAAATTTGAAGTTATCAATAAAAATAGAATGTAAGAAACACCTCACTAGTAAAAAATAGAATAAAAATAAAATTTAAGATGATGTTTTGGAAAAACATGTTTCTCATAATGAAAAAAACTAGGGGATCTATGTTTTAAAATTTATTCTTCAGAGGTTAAGTCCTTGAGTATCTAGATAGCTGATCAATTGAAATAAAATCGAAATAAAAATATGTAGAAAAAGATGTTTCAAAAATCCAATGATTGGGAATTTTTTTAAAAGGTGTAAATACAACATCTGAGAATCATAAACTATAAGTTTCACTAACTGATCAAATATATCCTAATTATGGAGCTATTTTTTTATGGAACTTAGGTTTTTCAATAGTTTTACCGTTTGTTAAATATATAGGAAAACATATTATTATTACTGAAGAATAGGTCTATGAAAATGTTCAATAATATAATAAAAAAATATCGAATTGGTATCTTAAAGGGTTAAAAAATTTGTTCTCTGAACAACAATACAATTTTAAAAAGAACATGAGGAAGGTGATGAAGAAGAGGAATTTGATGAAGAAGTAGAAGAAAAAGAGGAAGAATATTAATTTGATAAATTATAGAAGGAATAATAAGATAATGATCATTAAATAACTCATATAGATAAACTTTTAAAAGAAAATAAATTATCAGAGTCATCATCATCATCAGTAGAATTAACTTCACAACCTCATAAAGTTTGCATATATAGATGGATCTGAAAAAAATTCATCCTTAAAATATAAAGATAAATCTTAAACCAAATAAAAAAAGTTGATTTAAATTAATAAATTATTGTATTTTTGAGATGTTGAATAGGATAAAAATGTGGATCTCAGAGGAGATTTAGATGATATAAAAATTTCATAGAATGGTAATGAAAAAGATGATGATGTTTCAAAACCAGATAATGAGTCCTTTAAGTAGAAATCCCTCAAACCATCATATAGATAATCATATTCATAAAATTCCATTACTAAAAAAGTTTTTGATAATATCTTTCTAAATCCAAAATGGTTATGTAATTTTATTCCCTATTTTTCCAAGTCAGAAAAAATATTTCAACTTATTATGAATAGTCATAGTGAGAAATCATAGTCATTAAAAGTTTTAACAGAATTAGTTATCAATATTAAGGAAGAGTTGAACACATTTAAGGAAAAGTAAAAGACTGAGAATCTATTCTATAATTATATGGTAAATTGGTCCAATCATGTGGATAATGATATTAGGGATCATGATGATCCATTTTTTGAAGTAAAGAAACTTTTATTAGATTATAAATATTATTTTTATAGGTAAACATTATTTGTATCTGATGGAGTTATGTATGTGAAATAATTAAAATATTTATTTAATGATCAGATAGAAGAAGTTAGTGTTCTAAAGGAAACATTTCATGATTTTGAGTTAGATAATTGTATAGTCAGGTCCTGTAAAATTTAATTTATCATTATATGAAATGAGAATGAAGTGTTTTATGAGTAGGTTAAAAGGCTTAATACCCATTTCTAGAAGAAAGAATTTAGGGAAGGAAGAAATGTGAAGCTTTATAAGGATCAGTAAGTGTTGAAAATGATTACTTAAATTGTTAAAAATCTCATAAATAAATACTGTACACTTTTAAATTTGAATACTCGGTGTAATATTTTAAAAAATTGGAATTATTTTTTAAAGTGAATTACATTTTATCAAAATATTTTGTTACTTAATTTTTCTAATACTTTTGGAAGAGTTTTCTTTTAAATATTTCTGGGTTGATTTGTTCGTTCAAAAATAATTATTTTTTATATTGTTACACTTCTAACATTTTAGGATAATATTGTTACTTTCTGTTTATTTTTGAAAATCACAAAGGGGATAATGTTTTCTAAATTGGGGGAGTATTTTTATATGGGGGATAAGTATGAAGGAATTTTTTATGGGGATATATTATAATCATTGGAAGATTTTAAAATAAAACCCATCATATTACAAAATTTTTACTAACATAAGGTGATTTATAAAGAATATATTCAAATTTATTCAATGAAAAATGGGTGGTAAGTGTTCAAATTTATAATTTTTCATTTTAATTATAGTTTTTCTTGCTTTCAAAAAATTTTGATATTGCTGAGTTAGATGCATTAAATATTACTTTTCAATTCCTTATGTTTTTGAAATCACACACACCTTCTTAAAACTATGATTACTAACTTTTAATGTCCCAACTTCTTTAGTATATTTTTGTAAAAACAATATTTTCTACCTTAATAAGAAATAATTATATTGTATTATGAATATGAAATTTTCATTATTCAATATGATCCATCAAATCAATTATGAGTTTGATTAATCAGACTGATATTTATTCAGACAAGTGGATATACTTTTTTCTTGTCCATCGTATTGGAAATAGTTATTCCCATCAGACTGATAATATCACTAATACATAAAAATAATTACTATAAGGTTTACCATATTGAAAAATGATAAGTAATTCTGTCATAATATACTATGTTTCCAATAAAAATATGTATACTTTGTTTTTATCAAAAGAAACAATTTATAGTATTATAATGAAACTAAAATAAAATTTAATACATTCATTTATAGATGATATTTCAAGAGCCACCTATTAGAGGTTGTTAAAAACTCTAAAATATAAAAATTGAGAGTTTTCATATAAATAATTGGTTATTAGAAGATTTGGGAACTGCTACATTTCAAACAACAAATCTTCTAATGACTATTTATCTTGAACAACTCGTTAATTGTATTTGTAATGCTTTAGGGAGTTTCCTTTACAGGGAATAATTGTCATGGTTATTTCCATAATAAAATGTTCTTTTTCACTCTACTTTTGATCATTTTAATGATCCAAGGATTCAAGTGCTAGGAATATAGTAATTCTGAACCATCATATTGAGGTATTTTGGGGATAGGATGACCTACGTCAATCATCGTATCGAGCCATGAAGGGATATGAAGAAAGATATGTTACAATCATTATATCAAGAACATTCCTAGTAAATAAATACAGTCTATATAGTAAGTATAAAACTATTGATACTTTATTCATGGATTCTTACTAACTTAAAACTTTTGGATAAAGAGTTAATTCTTTTAATATATCTTGTATCTCATTATTTCTTTTATAAGATCTGTAATTATTATCAAAACATGATCTTTTTTCCTTCTTTGCTTGTAATAGACATTTATTATTTATAATTATATTTCTATAAAAAAATATTTTATTAGTGTGACTATGAGGCTTATAAGATATACTCTAATTTAATATAATGATTTATGATAATAATTGTAACACTCTAATCATTGGTAAAAGTGTGATTCTGGTTATTTTTTATAATAAGGTATTGTGTTTTTTTTAATTTTTCAATTAAAATTCACCAAACACTTTTAATCCATCATAGACTCTTAAAATCCAACAAGATGTATGAATAATCCTAACAGGAATTTTACTAATGATGTGGTTAGTATGACTAGAGGATCACGTTTTCAATATAGAAGTGTCATTTTAGTTTGAAATGATTATCACATATCCAAAATTGATAAATGATCACATATTAGTTTAAAATAGTATTAAAATGATCCATAATATATTTTTGACATTTATTAAACAAGAACACATCAATCAAACACACAATGTGGCCAGTATGACTAAAAGTATTTGTTTTTAATTAAAAAGTTTCATTTGTTTTTAAAATGTGTATCACACAGAAAAAAATAAAATGATTAATTTTCTTTAAATTTTTGGATTACAATCCATAATATATTTATTTCCTATAGGAAATGAATAAATTTCAATCCAATACAAAAATTTTCTTGTATGACTCAAATAATTTGTTTTCAATATAGATATGTCATTATAGTTAAAAACATGTATCACATAGCCACAACCATGAAAACAATGTCATGTTTTTTAAATCATTTTGAAAATGATCCATAATATATAACACCCCAAACCAAGTTATCCAGAGCAGATACATTATTTTAATACATTGGCATGATTACAAGTAATTATGTCCGAAAGGACAGATTAGTTTAGGAGATGTGGAAAATAGATTATATACATAAATGATACATTACAATTTATAAGACAAAATATAGTATAAATATCTTTTTAGAATTCCATTATTCTCCTAGGTTAACCCTACATATCAAACATAATACATTCTTGGAATTCTAGGAAAATAAATCATAAGAAAGGGGTGATCATAGATGCTTAGTAAGGGTAAATAATATAGTGGAAGCTATAAACATTTAAGGAAAGATGTATAATAAAAACATAATACTTTTAAAACATAATCCTTAACATAATATGGGAAAAATAATTCAAACATTACCATATAAACATGCACTTGTATATTCTACTAGTCCAAGAGTCACATGTAATAACTAATTTCATAACAATGGAATACATAATGCTGAAAATAATAACTACTACATCAAGGCCTTGTGCCAAGACCATTCACAAATATTCTGGCAAGGCCTTATACCAAGACACTAGTTTTTCTAATGAGACCTACCGATGCATCGAGGAGCTATAGCAGGCCTCGCCCATCAGTTACTATGTCCATTTCATTCCTCATATGAAAAGGGTTCAATATAACATAAACATTCATATTAAAACTAGGATATGAGATGTTAAAAATTTAACCATTAACCATGAATTGTATAAAAATAGAACATCCACAATCAAACAAATAATAACTCCTTCAATAAAATATGGAATATTTTATTATAATAAATCATCCTCAATCAATATTAGTATCCATTAAATGATGTTGAAATAGTTTAAAATGATTAGTAAAACTCTTTGAGAGAAACATACCTTTTTCATGGTGACGGTAGGTCGTACGTACGGATGAACGTTGTTTCCGTTTTCTTATCGTATTGAATGGAACTAACAAAATTACATATATGTACATTAATATATATATATATATCATTTAAGTGGACTTATTAGGTCATATATTATATAATTATTAATAATGTTTATTTTTATAAATATTCTTGGCTGGTTAATGTGGAGAATGAATCTCATCATGTCCTAGAGAGGGTAGTCCATACGTACACACGAGCGACGATATAACTTCATTAATGGTGAAATTGTATGGAATTGGATAGACTATAAATTTTATAGAAGAAATATCATGTTTTAATTATTATTTAAATCCATTATACTCATCATTATACCCATATAAATAAGGTGTACATGAAAAACAATTTACACCATGGCGTGGAGACGGTAAGTCGTACGTACGCACATATGGTGGTTTTATTTTTCATAGGATCGGTAAAAAGAGGAATGTGTGCTTTTCATAATATTAACAAAATATCTAAATATATTATATTGTTTAGTTATTATTTTATTAAGGTAATGAATTAGTAAGAGGAAGTTGAAGAAGAAATGAAGTTTGAAAGAGGGGATAAAATGATTTCCTCTTCTTTGGGTATTTCCTTTTTATTTGAACTAAATGGCTCCTTATGAGGGATATATGCCCAAAGTTAGGCCTATATGATGAATTGTGTGAGGTGGAAAGGTTATATGGGTAAGTTTTTTCCAAACAAAAGGGTTTATAGGTTTGAGTTAAAGATAAAGGGAGGTGCCCTTTTATAAGAGTGCTGAGGGGAACTTTAGGAAAAATCTTGAAATATTAATTTTTTATATAATTATTTTTGGTTTAAAATAGCACCAAATTTATCTATTTATAAGATAAGATTAGGTTAGGTTTGAATCCTCTCATCCAATAGTTTTTGACATGTTTAGGTCATAAAATCAACCTTATCTTATAGATTGAACCATCTGTAAAATAAGTTAACTCCTACCATGTCCTATTGTCCATGTGTAATATCCGTACTATAAAATTACAAGATAAAATAAAGTGGATAATTTGTGAAATTTTTATCACTATTCATGTTATTTCATCTAACTTTATATTTTTATGATTTTTATATCATTTAATATTATTTTATTTGTTTTGAAAACTCATTTATGTTAATTTTTAAACTATTTAGTAATTTATTTTCTTTAAAGACATATAAACATGATTACATTAAAACAAATTCATTAGAGCATCCCTCATCTGTCAATGGAATACATAAAATTATTTGATGGCCTCAAAATGTTAAAATTTCATTTACTTTAATATTTATAATTTTATGTTTTTGAATAATTCATTAATAAATTAATCATTACATCATCATTGTGTTATAAATAAATTTATTTATATGGCGTATAAAAATTATAAATAAAATACCATGATGTAGGAAATCCTTTTATATTTCTAATTAATATTTATATACATAGATATCAATTATATATCATTATATTAAAATAGATTTATTAAAAGTTATATGTTTAGGTTATAATTATCATTACATCAAATTAATTCTTATAAAATGTCATTTTCACACCAAAGTGGCTTCATGGGGTTCCAAAATCAAACCAAGGAAGCCCATAGTTAGAAATATATCGTCCCATTGGATTAAAACATGTGTTAGGGTGATTTAATTTTATTATAACATTATTTTTTACCCTTATTTAAAAGATTTACCCTTTTACCAAGGAAAAAATAATAATTACTAAAGTTACTATTCATAAGTTAAAGAAAATAAAGGTACCTATTTACAGAATTTAAACATTATGATTCCAAATATGGAATCCATTTTTCCAAATATAAAACTCGGAGTTGGAAGAAATTAATTTAAAATTAATTCTTGTCATCAATACTAGAAAGTGGGTTTTTAAGAAGTAAAAACTATCAAAGGATTGAAATGTGTTTATATGAAATTTAAATGTAAAAAAAATTATAATAAAAAAAATTATATAAAATCATAAAAATATAATCTAATTATACTTTAAAACCACTCATATGTATAATTTAGTACTATAAATTATTTTGATTAATTTTTTTTTCAATTTTAATTTAGTATTTTTCACTTTTTATCAAAATATGAAAGTTATCAGAATAATACCAAAAATTTATACAAATAAAATATTTATGTCCCTATTTTAAAAAAGAATTTATTTTCATCAAATTTAATATATTAAAGTGTCAAATATTGGATTTAAAAGGGGTTCTCCATCGAATAGTGGAAAAACTGCATTTTTTTAAAAACACTTCTTTTATATAAAAAGTTAAATTTGTCCTTATATTATGTATATTAAAAAAAGAGTAATTTTAATATTATATGGGTTATATAAAATTCATAATATTGTTAATATTGTTCATTACTTCTTTTAAATGGCTATTTTGATAGGTTGTGGTGCGCTTAAATATGGTGTTTCCTATATTGCATGCTATTGAATTATATAAAAAGAAAGCATATTGTGGAAGCATGGGGTGTTAAATTATCCCCTAATTAAATAAATTACATCCTAAAAAGTTAAAATGTGATTGAAAACTATGGTTTTGACATTTGAAAATATCATAGTTGAAATCCCACATTGAATAATGGATTAATGAGGCCTCAATTTTAAAATAAAGAAAGGTATGTATGAAGGTTACTAGAAATAACACATACTAGGGTTCCATGTAGAAAAAATGGAAATGAAAGAAAAATATAAACATAATGTTGTGATGGATAGTGGTAGATATTTTTATTAAGAAAAAGTTAATAAACTAAAATCCATATATCTGTGATGATCCATGGGACCATTTGAATCATCGCAAATAGAAGTAATAAGAATGAAAAAAAAAATTCATGATATTTTACCTATATTTGGAGAACATGATAAATAATTATTAATTGATTTTTTTATAATCTCACTATTGAGAATGACTTGACCAATTTCCACTACATCTTTGAATCAAGGAAATGAATTTGAATTTGTCATTCCTGAAGTGTTGTAAGATTATTCGATTCATAAATAGAATGGTGGTCCATTCCATCTATCTCGACAAAAATGTTAAAATATTTTATCAGATATGAATAATTCCTCATATATTTGTATAATACATTAATCTAACAAACTTAAACTTCTGTATAACTTATACAATCAATAAATGGATAACATTACAATCTTTCCAAAAACTAGAAATCTAAAACTTTAGATAGAGGTGAACCAAATCAGCTTATAATTTATCTCCCAAGTCTCATAAGGATGTTCTTATTTGTCACATTCCATACATGTGAACATCTTCATCATGTATTATCTTGAGTAATGATAACAACCCGAATTATCAAATTTCTTTATTGAAAAAATCCATGTTTCCTTGTTCCAAAACATAGCGGATAATTCTGTAAGTCCCGAAGAGTTGTACACATAATCTATGATAGCATAACCCTCTGGTAGAAAAATCCAAAATTAGTTCTCAATAAAATAGAATCATCAAATTTACTTATTCAAATCCAACATATATTTATCCAAACAATATTATCTTAACATAAGGAACATATTATGGGTTATATTTACCTTAATCATATATATTATCCCAATATAACCGTACCCTTAAATCAATTTTCTTGTCCATTATAACTATTTAACATATTCTTGAAAATCCTTAGGGAAATATATAAACTTAATACTCATTATATAATTTACTTATTCATTAATCCTGGATCCAAATACATAAGTACTATAATACTTCCAATTTAATGGTTGGAATGGAATAGATCCTACATTGCTTAAGAGGTATATTCTTATGTCTGGTTACTAATTTGGGTAATTACAATGATTTCCATATATAATACATTGAACTCCATAACAATTGGTGACTCTATGACCCTTTTCTGTAGAGTTAATATCTTCCCCTACATTTGAGGTATTTCTCAAGGTTCTTCTTTCTATCCTATTGACATGTAGGAATCAGAATATTCTTTCCTCTATACTTATTAAAATTTGAACATTTATATAAATTCATCTTCTTCTTAAGAAACATGTTAATAAATTCATAAAATATCACATTGTTAATCATATATCATGATAACTTAATAGGTACAATCACAATATCTTTCTCTCTGGTCATTATCCAATTTTTATTCTCAAAATCAATAATTTTCCATCAAACTCAATGTTAATCAAATTTTGTATGGTCTCCTCCATTAATTAAAACAAAATATCACTGGGTGAGAAATGAATTTCATTGAAAAAAATAACCAAGGCAAGGTACTTTCATTCTATAACATTTTAGGTTTAATCATAGGTTATCCATAATCGTTACCAACAATATAGGGGGGGTCTTCTATACTTATCCTCAAAGTCAATATTAGGGTTATGAACCCAAATCTATGTTTCCAAAATCTATTTACAATATTGTTTCTAAACATCCTCTGATACCAACTGTAACTCTCCAACCCCAGTTACCCAGATCGGGGGCATTATTTTAATACATTGGCTTGATTACAAGGAATCAAGTATTAAAGGATCAATCAGTTTAGCAGTCTTAGAAAATATATTACATACATTAATTCTACATTACACTTTCTATCAAAAAACACAACTCAAAAATACTTTGATAATTCCATTATTCTCCTATATTAATCATGAATATCAATCATAATAAACCTCTTTGCATCATGGGAGAATAAAATTTAACAAAGTGGTGAGCTCAGATGCTCGAAAAGGGTAAATAATTCATCAAAAGATATAAAAATTTAAGTAGAGATGTATAATAAAAAATTCAGTGTTTTAAAATATAATCTTTAACATAATATGGAAAAATATAATTCAAACATAACCATATAAACATTCAGATGGATATTCTACAGGTCAAATAATCACATGTAATAACTGATTACATAACGAGGGAATGTATACTGTCGGACATAAGAAATACTACGTCAAGGCCTTGCCCCAAGACCATTCACAAAAATTCTATCAAGGCCTTGTGCCAAGACACTAATTTCTCTCATAAGACCTACCGATGAATCAAGGGGATATAGTGGGCCCCACCCATCACTTACTAATTCCAATGCATTCCTCATATAAAAAGGGTGAAAGGTAACATAAACATTCATATTAACACAAGCATACGAGATATTAATACATTAACCATTAACCATGAATGGTATGAAAATAGCGCATCCACGGTTAAACATATCAAAGATCATTCAATACAATATGGATGATTTTATTGCAACAAATCAACCTCAATCAGGAATAATATCCAGTAAAGGATGTTTTCATTGTTAAAAATGAGTAGTAAACCCCTTTGAGATAAATATCCCCTTTTCTTGAAATTATGTAAAAGTCCCACAATTTATAAAAAAGTTATTTAAAATATAGTTTTAATTAAAAGTGTCACATACCAATTTAAAAATTTTGAATGAAATTAACATTTTAAAATAATCATGTCCATATAAATAAATCCATAAAATCATTTTGAAAACAAGAACATTAATTAAGTATATTTAAAAAAATAAATCATTAAAACATTTAAAATGATGATATAGTTCAAGAGTCCCTCATATAAAAACGTAAATTATTCCTTTTGAATTTTATTTATAAAACATGGACATTGATGATAAATATGTCCCAGTAAATACTTACACATAAACAATTACAGATCATAATGAGATTGACAAATTAAACCTTACCTTTGTTATCATACCCTCTGTACATGTATGAAACTCTTGTATAATGTTTTTAAGCATATTATAAACTTATATCAAAATCATAATAATATTTATGATATCATATATTATTATTTTATGAATTTATATTACCCATTTATTAACTAATCTAAGATAATGCAACATTTTGGGTAATATCACTTTGTTTATCTTTAAGGTTTGGACCTGTTATTTTTTATCATATTACTTAAATCATGATTTAAATAATTCAATAATGTATAATATGATTTATGTATAATATAATTCATAATATAAATATATATAATAGATAGGTATATAAAATGGTATACACAGTTCATGGAGATGGTAGGTTGTACGTATGCATGAACGTTGTTTCTGATTTCTTATCATATTGAATGCATATAATTGATTGACATATATGTACATTCATATATATATATATATCATTACAGTATACTTATTTGGTCATATATTTCATAAATATGAACAATATTTTTTTAATAATTCTTTAATGGTTAAAGTGAAGAATGAATCTCATCGCGTCCTGGAGACGGTAGTCCGTACGAACACACGAGTGACGATATCATTTTCTGAATGGTAAAATGGTAAATAATTGATGGAATATTAATTTTACTAAAGCACTATTTTATTATATATATTATTTACATCTATTATATTCATTGTTATACCCATATAAATATGGTGTACATGAAAAACAATTTACACCATTGCATGGAGACGGTAAGTCGTACGTACGCACACATGGTGGTATTGTTTTTCATAGGATAGGTAAAACGAGGAATATCATTTTCCCATAATCATAAAAATATCTCAGAAATATAGTATATTCCGGATTTATTATTTTATTATGGTCATGACTTAGTAAGAGGAAGTAGAAGATGAAATTAACTCTGAAAGAAGGTATAAAATGTTTACCTTTTCTTTTGGGATTTCATTTTTATTTGAAAAAAAGGGATCATTAGGATGGACCTATGTCCAAATTTAGGCCTATTGGATTATGTGAGGGAGTTTGAGAGGGGAAATGGTCCGTTTTTGGCCAATAAAAATGGGTTTAGAGGTGTCAGTTAAAGAGAAAGGCAGATGCCTTTTTATAAGAGAGGTGGGGGGACCTTAGAGAAAATCATGAAATATTAATTTATTATATAAATATTTTAGGATTAAAATTGATCAAAATTGATTTATTTATAGTTTAAGGTTATTATGGGTCTAAATCCTCTCAACAAATAGGTTTTGTACTTGTTTACATCATAAAATTAACCATATCTTTTTTATCTAACCCATGGTAAAATAAGTTAACTCTTTCTATGTCTTCTTTTACATGGTTAATATAATTACTATAAAATTACAAGAAAACCTAAAGTGGATAATTTAATATATTTTAATCACTATCCATGTTACTTGTCTGAGCTTTAGATTTTTTCTATTTTTATATCTTTTGATAATATAGTATTTTTTTTAAAACTCATTTATATCAATTTTGACACTATTTAGTAATTTATTTTTGTTTAAGTAATAAAATCTTGAATGCTTCAAACAGAAGGAATTATCTGAGCCCTAATATGTATATTTCATCCATAAAATTCTTGTATGGAATCAAAATGTTCAAATTATATTTATTTTAGTATTTAAAAATTTATTCATTTGAATAATTCATTGATAAGGTAATCCATGCATCATCATGGTGTCATAAATATAGATATTTATCTATTGTCTAACAATTATAAATAAAATAACATGATATAAAAAACAATTGTATCTTTCTAATTAGTATTTATATTTAAATATATCGATTATAAAACCCTATATACAAATTGTTTTAGTGAAAGATACTTGTTTATGTTTTATTTCCCAATACTTTAAATTAATTCTTATAAAATGTCATTTTCACACCAAAATGGCTCCATGGGGTCATAAAATAGACCCAAGGAAGCTCATGGACTAACATATCTCATCCAATAGGATTAAAACATGTGTTAAGAAATTTTCATATTATTATAATGTAATTTTTTACAATTATTTACCATATTTACCCTTTCACCATGGTAAATAAAATAATTACTGATGTTACTATTTGTGATATCAAAAAATAAAATACACCTATTTACAAAATTTGGACCTTATGATTCTAAATATGGAATCAATTTTTTCATATTCAAAACAACTAGTTGGAATAAATTAATTTAAAATTAATTTTCATTGTCAAAACTAGAAAGCAGGTTTTTAAGATTTAAAACTATAAAAATATTGATATGTGTTTATGTCCATTTTAAATGAAAAAGTAATTATAATGAAATGAATTATATTAAATTATAAAAATATAATCTAATTATACTTTAAAGAATTCATATTTATTATTTAATACTAGGAATTATTTTGATTAAAAAACTTGTTTTCAATTTAAATTTAGTGTTTGTCACTTTAATTAAAATATGAAAATTATCAAAAAACAACCAAAGGTCTGTCCATAATAAATTTTTATGTCCATATTATAAATTAGAATTTATTTTCATCAAATTTAATAGATAAAAGTGTCAAATATTGATTTTAAAAAGGGTTTTCCATTAAAAGGAAAAAAATTACATTTTTTAAAAAATACTTCTTTTATCTTAAATATTGAATTTGTCCTTCTATCATGTCTAAGAAACAAAAAATATGAATGTTAAAATTATATGGGAAATATAAAATTCAAAATATGGTTAATACTATTCATAACCTATTTTAAACGACTACTTTGATAGGTCGTGGTGCTCTTGAACTAGGTGTTGCGTACATCGCACACTATTGAATTATTTAAAAAGGCACTGTATCATAGAAGCTTGGTGTGTTACAAAATATATTTTAGAGATGTAGCAATTGACCAAGAGTCTATACGACACAATATGTGTTCAGTATGAATCAATGTACATGCTTTCAATTTATGTTTCATTTTAGTTTAAAACACGCCTCACATAGTCAAAATAGTGAAGATAAGTTCAGATTATTTTTAAAATTTGGGAGAATGATCCATAATTCATTTGAGACATGTTGGAATTAAATTCATAATAATATGATATATGATGTGGTCTATATGAATTGAACTTTTTGTTTTCAATATAAATGTATAATTTTAGATTAAAACATGTATCAAATTTATGAAATTGAACAAACAGGCTTAGATTGTTTTCAAACAATAGGAAAATAAACCATACTACTTTTTTGACTTATAGAAATCAATTTTATATAAATCTGAAACATTATGTTGTTGGTATGACTAGAATGGAATTTTTCCAATATTAGTTTCATTTCAATTTAAATCACACATCACATATCCAAAACAAATAAAAAGAGCTCATGCTATTTTTAAACATCTCAAAAATTCTAGGTAATATATTTTGGATGTGTAGGAGTAAACTGCTTGTCAATTCGAAAAATGATGTGGTATGTATGACTCAGAGTGAGTTTTTTAATATTGAAGTGTCTTTTAGTTTAAAACACATTTCATATATCCAAAAATAAGAAAAAATGAACTTCTTATTTTCAAACTATAGGAAAACAATCCATAAATTATTTTTGAAATAGAGTAATCAATCAAACATCAATATAACACATGATATAGTTGGTAAAAAATTAAGTGATTTTTTCAATATAAAAGTTTCATTTTAGATTAAAACACATATCTTATCTCCAAATTTAAGAAATAAATCTTGTGTTGTTGTCTAATTTTATGAAAAAGGTCTATAGTAAATATATAATATATATGAATTGACCCCACATAAATTATACACATGATGTGGTTGGTATGACTCAAGGTATGTGTTTTTAATATAGAGGTGTCATTTTAGTTTAAAACATATCTCACAAATTAAAAAATGGTCAAACAAGCTCAAATTTTTTTCAATCGTTATGAAAATTATCAAGAATTTATTTTTTGGGTGTGTTAATTGAACATGTTATTTCAAAAATTATGGGGTTGGTATGACTCAATGTGTGTGTATTCGATATAATAGTAATTTTAGTTTAAAATGTGACTCCCATAGTTAAAAATGGGAAAAAATTCGGAATGTTTTAAAAAATTTAGACAATAATACAATTTCATTTGTGACATGTATGAATTGACCTCATGTCAATATGATTGGTGATGTGTTTGGTATGAGTCGATTTACATGTTTTCAATATAAAAGTGTAATTTTAGTTTAAAACATGTATCACATATACAAAATAGATAAAAATATCTCATATTGTTTTAAAATATTAGGACAATGATCTATAGTTCATTATTGATATTTAGTAATCAACCACACATAAATCCAATACGCGATGTTTTTGGTATTAATCAAAGTGTTTATTTATAATATAAGTGTCATATTAATTTAAAATACATCCTAGTTAACCAAAAACTAGAAAACGAGATTATATTGTTCTCAAAATTTAGTAAAATGATCCATAATATAATTCAGACATTTAAGAATCAACCAAACATCAATTTGACATATGAAAAACCTATAATATAATTATTACATACAGTAATTAGTAATATAATTTATCATATGTAGATTATATACCATTAAAATTATATTTTTATTATTTTCATATTTAGTTTTATTAAAATGAAAATTGGTTTTATTTTAGGTAAATACTTCCATAGAACTGTCTATCATTGAAAAGAGTCGTCTGTTTTTTATTTGGTAAACATGTTCCAATTTTTTTTGTTAATTGTAAATATGATATTAATGTAAATATTTCTTAGTTAAATTTCTAATATAAATGATAGTGAATTTTTTTATTAGTATTCCAATCTAGTTAACTACTTATTTATATTGCTTTTTATATATTCTGATTGGGATTGAATTTACAGGGTTGTAGCATGCCAACTGTAGGGTTGTAGATATATGGTGGCTAAAATGGCCTATATTAGTATTGGATAAAGTATTGATAAAGGGTCCCTTAATCTACACTAAATCTAGTTTGAATACGAGGTCTCTTTATAATTTAATTATCTAGTGCTGATAAAGTGAATTGTTGTCAATTTTTGATCAATCACCAATAATGATACCTTTTATTAGTGCATCCAATATGCTCTAATAAGGGTTTCTATTATCGTCACTTTTGGAAGACAATATATTTCTTCGTTTTTAAATAAATGAAAGGGAGAAGGATATAATTTTATTTTAACAAATCTTATAAAATTTAGATCAATGGTGTTCATTGATTCAAAACACTAAGGGTAAATAAAAAATAAAAAACATCGGATAGAAGGACTTTAAGGTACTCTTCTTGGAAAATAATTTTCCTTTTGAGAAACAATCTAATATGGGGGAAATTTTTTTAATCTAAGAGAAAATGTAGATGGAAATGTTGAAAAGTATGAAGACAACTTATCATGGTTAAAAATGAATTCTATGGACTTTTTATCTTATCTTAATTTCATGACTAACCATTTCATTGATTGTATTAAGACAACCCTTTGAAGGAATCCAGTATCTTAAAAATTCTCATCATATGAGGGTATATTATCAAGATGTATAAGGAAAGAAAAGTAATTTTCTAGGACTTATGAATAAAAATGAATGCCAAAGAATAAGAGGAAAATATGGAAAAATATAGATAATGGGAACATAGAAAACAATGATTTCCCCCATGTGATAATTGATGAAATAAACACTATCACACTTGCTTGAAGGGAATGAGAGTTTTCTATGAGTGTGTATAGAAATCACACCATTATAGTGATTTTACGGGAAAAAATTAATCTTAAAATGTTCAATTATTTATCTATATGGATACTGGGAACTGCACAAATGAATACCCCAAGAATAAATTGAATATAGCTCAAAATAAGCTAAAGGATCAATGTTATGATTATGTTGTTACTATAGATAAAATGTATAGATTAAAGTTCATTTGTTTGGATTCATGAACTAAATAATAGGAGTAATTTATCAATGATATTATGGTTATAAATTATTTTATATTTATATGTATTGTATTGTAGTGATTTTTCCTTAAGGATATAAAGACACATGATGATTGGTTCAAATAAAAGTGATTGAGTGAAAATTTGATCTTTTTAGAAAACACAAACATGTGGGAAGATAACCCTTAATATTTTCATAATGTTGATATAATAATGTTGAAAGTCTATTTATGGGTTAATATTGGTGAACTTGAAATTGATTAGTGATTTGATGGTTTTTTTAACTTTTCTGGAAATTAATGCATGTTTGGATTAATTAAATACATTTGAAAACTTAATATTTTAGTTTTTGAACCATATATGTTTCAATTATTATTTTATAGTGATTAAGATAACCATTTATTTTTAATGTGACATTGCGATCTACTTTATATTGTCTTGGTAATGTATTGTTAATTTAAGGAAAATAGTTGATTTTTTTACATTAAATTTGGTTAGATATAGTTTATAAGAGAATTAATGTTTGAAATTTATTAAATATATTAATTTGAATTCTTATAGTTACTTTTGAGGTTTTAAATATTTATTTATTATATTTTATAACTTGAGACAACAATTTTGGATTTAGTAAAGAAATATGGAATATATTGTTAATATTTAATGGATCTTATATTATGTTAAAATTTATTTTTAGTGATTTAGGTGTAAAAAAATTCAACCTGGATATTAATTTCATGGTTAAATAAATGAAGTGGAAATTAGTAGAATAACAAATAGGGGATGACACCTAAGTTTATTTTATTGTGTTCTCTATAATAATATTAAAATTATCCCTTAACTCTTGGAGAAGTATTATCCAAAAAAAATCCATCTTATAACATTATTTTATGTTGAATTAATAGTATTTTAACTTATTATAGATTTATTGTTTTTAATGGTTAAATTTATCATGAATATGTTATCTATCACTCTCTTTAAATCCATTAATGTTAGTATTATCTTCCATGTTCGTGTTCTCATTTACTAATAATGTTATCCTATATAGAAACCCAGTAATGTGTTAATCTAAATAACAATCTTACCCCCTTTTAATATTATCAAGGGGAAAATATACTAAACCTTATAACTTTTGTGATTAAATATGGTTATTTTAATATTTCAATCCATTTATTACCAATACTAAGAATAAATTTTGAGGATGAAATTTATTTAAGGGGGGAAGAATAAAATACCCTAAGATTTATAAATAGGAACATCATGTTAGAAAGTGTATATTATATACAACACAAATAATATAAGATAATGTAACACCATAAGACTTTATGATATATTTACATTTAAAATATTTTTATCTATTTATATTCTTGCAATGAAGGCAGTAGTGGGTTTAAACAGAATTGGATACTCTACTAAGATATTATTATTTGAACACGACAATTATAAACTAGATGTTAAGTTGATGTGTATGGATATATATAACTAAATTATAAAAATATATATTTTTACAAATTTATAAAATAAATTAAATTTTTATATATTCGTTGAAAATAAATTAAAAACTATTTGAATGAGTAAGAAATGTTTTCAGAAAAAATGTATTTTTTCTAAAAGGTGGTTCAGTCATGCATTGAGCATATAAATTCAAATAAAATTTTACCACTTATTAAAAATTTATATTCAAAAATAAAAAAAATTTATATTTATATTTAAAATTTTCTTTTAGTAATTTTTTTTTATTTTTTGAAAAAATTAATGTTTCGATGAATAGTAAATAATAATTATTTTTATTCAAAAATTATTTTTTAAAATTATTTTCAAAGATAATTTATATTATAAATAGTTTTTAATTTAAAATTTGTTTAATTATACTTCAACTTAACATATTTTGAACATTGGAGTAAATTTAATGTTTAATTATGTTATAAAAACTTTTCAACCTTTTGAAATGTTTTCCCAATAAAAAATTGTTTTTTTGACGCGTCTGTGGGTTTAACATCAAATTGGAATTATAAAACTTCAATGGGTTGAATTTTAAAAATGGATTAAATTTCCATAATCATAATATTTAATAATATATAATAATTTAGAATTAATTTTTTTCATAATGAATTGTAAAATGAGTATAAACTATTTACCTTTGTTAGTGTTAAAACATGTTTGTCAAGGGTTAAACTCAGAAGATAAGGGTTAAAATTGAACCAAATCTTGTCAAACACACACTTGATTATAATATTCATACCTTATTACATCTAAGGTTTAAAAATGACACATTTTTAGGCCTTTTTCATTTGAGAAACCTATTTACACTAAATTCGTTTAAAAACATCAAGTGTATCCTCTCCCCCACTTAAAAAAGGAAACCCCTATCCTCCCTAATTCATAGTTCCTAATCTATTTTTTAATCCAAGACCATTCGAAGACCATTCCCTACTCCTATAAAGATATACTATATGACTTGGTTTTATCATAAAGACATCCTAGAATTCATTTGATGTAAATATAAATTGGTCATCCAGAAATCATATGTAATGTTATTAAACAAGTATTTTTATTTTATTTATTATTTCTTCTCCTTCAAATATTATTAAATCATACTAATATAATAAAAAAATATTTTCCATATAATTATATGTTATTATATTAATCTAATAAGATAGATCCATTTACACTTCCATCAAATTGAAAATGAAACTGGTGATTGCTTCTATTTCGGACGATTGCATCATAAAACAAAGTAATTATTTTTCCCATCACCATCATTCAATCCTGGTTATAATGATGTATTTAACATATGTGTATGGTGGACAACCACCTCGTGAAGCAATGAAATTTGTTTTCACATACACTTTACATGGAAGGTATTAAGGATAAAAAAATTCATATATGTGATATTTATGACAAAAAAATGTTTTTTGAAATATAATATCACATACAACTTCTCACATTACAGTCTATTGTTAAACAAAAATTTTTCTCATGAATACTTGTGGACTACCATCTCCACCTAGTGATGTGAAATGTTTTTCATTTAATTTTTACATGGAAGGTAATGAGGATGTATGGTATTAATATAAATGATATATATATATATCATAATAATTATTCTATAAATGTTAATTAATATTTTTTTACCTTTTGATCAATCCTTCCAGAAAATGGAAAATGTGTTCATGTACACTTATGACTTACCATCTCCATGAACAGTGTAATACATTTTCTATTATTAAATTTTATTGATTACACTAAATAAAAAATTAATGAATATGTATATATATATATATGTATGTAATGTTTTAATTATTTTATATTATGTGACCATGATCAATATAAATAGAGGAAAATTATAGAACCCAAAGATACATGAAAAACGAAGCTAACATCACCAGAAATATTGATTTTAATAAAGAATTATTAATAAAAAGATGATAAAATATTATAAGTAAATAGTATATGTAATTTAATATATGACAATAGTTCCTTAATTGATTTATAATAATTATTTATTTATTATATAGTAGGTATGAACATATATGAGGGAAATCAGACCTCATATAAGGGATTATCGTATTACATATACTTTTGTTAAATGTATTCCATATTCACTTCTTAGTTCCTTTGTGTTCCATATATAATTTACATTTGATTTTTTATATCATGAATCCTTTTATATTCATATTATTTCATTTTTAATTCAATTTAATTACATTTATGGGTCTTACTATTCATATGTTACCAAAGTGGAATGTGATTATTTCACAATCTCATCATTATTTGGGATTATTTATGTTTAAGTCTCAATTTATAGAATTATTTTATATTTATATAATAAGATGTTTCGATTTTCTTCTACTCTATCATTTAGATAATTTTTCATTTAATATTACCATTTTTCTCTCTTTGATACATAATGTGATTGATAAAATGTTTTTAAAAAATCCAATTTTATTTCTCTCTTCAGTCGAAAATACCTTTTATTCCAAATTCAATCTTTATAAAAAAATGTTAAATTTTTTTATTAAAATTCCTTTAATGTTTAATTGAAAAAAATTAACCATGTTTTACTTTTTTCAAAAAATAAATGAAAGTAGTCTTCATCTGGTTTTTCAAACAACATTGGGTTATTTTTTTTATCAAATATTAGATGGTAATAATTGTTTTAAAATGTATGGAATGTATGGAATGTATATAGACTAAGAAAATAAATTATTTAAATCTTAATATATATGTTTTAAAGGTTATTTTAAATGAATATAATTCTAAAAAAATTTACTTGTATTTAAAAAATATTTTCAAATCAAAAAGGTTATTTTTGTCAAGAATTTTATTAATGACAATTTTATGGACCTTATTCATAAACAAAAAAACCATTTATTTTACTTATTCTCCACTATGGATATGTTTTAATTTTAAACAAACTTATTATTTATATGGATTTTCTTATAATGAGTTTGACTGGGGATGGACAAGCTTGATACTATTTATATTACTCTAGATGGAATTTGATTATGTTTATTTTTTGGGTTAAGGATTAACATTTAATATACTTTTATTTAAATATTAATGTTTATATTTGTTATGATTCACCTATTTAATATGATTAATTCATTGAAATTACTAAATTATGGTAAGGGCCCTCAATAACCCCTTTATGCATCTTTAGGTCTCATGATACAATATAGACAGGGTTTTTGGTTGAGGCTTTACCCATTTATATGATATTTCTTGGGATGAGGATTTTATGGTATGGTTATGATGTCTATAATCATTAATTTTATCCTTATAAGTTTAGTAATTTATTTCCATTTCATTATTCTATTAGTTAGAATATTCATGAAATTTTTTGAAACTCATGTGATTATATATATTTAATTATTTGATCATTATTTAATCTTATAATATTATGCTCATGTAATTGATTAAATTTAATGTGTTTAATTTATTTACATATACATATTGATTATGATTTATTTATTCATTTATTTTTCCTTAATCATACTCTTATTGAGCATTTGAGCTCAACCCTTTATTATGATTTCTTCCCCATGATTCCAGGATGAGTATTAAAATTAATATGAAGTGTTATTCAAGGGGAAACAATGAAACACATGAAGAGAACACATTATTATACTTTTAGTTTCCATTTATAAAATTTGATTCAAGTATTTTCCTAGTTATTAAGAAGATAAAATTATTCATTCCTTTAGGATGTGATTCTGTGTAACTTATTCAAATGTAATAAAGCAACCACCAACTCTGGGTTAATAGGTTCAAGGTCTTTATATGTGGGAACCACTGGAGAGTCGTTGGCAGCTTTTTAGCCACCACAACACCAATCATACACATATTCCATCAACCATTAATTCCCATAATCATTTTAAAAAACAATCTCTTAAACACCTATAATTGAGATAAACCAAAATAGAATATATAATTTTATAAACTCAAAACATGTCATACATAAAAAAACGAGAATGTTAAAAGTTTTCTGCAAATTACTTATAATCCTTTAGAAGTGCCTCCCATGATTATATTCAATAAAAATCAGGCCATTGAGTATGAACATCTTCCTCCTATTCCAAATTATCCCAATGTATTTTTCAATGATATGATTCAATTCATAAAATTTATAATATCTTTACACAAAGGACTTTCTGTCTATGGTTTACAATCCACACTGAGAGTTATATATAATATGTTTTAGGATTGAAATCAATATCATGTTTTCAATTACATGTATAGGACCATGAATGTAACTCTAGAGTCATGACACACACTACCACAAAACTAGGCAAGGCCAGCACCACCCCTTTATCAGCACTAATGAAAAAGCGCTGATAAAGGGGGGGGGGGCTTTATCAGTGCTCAAAAAAGCGCTGATAAAGTGGGGGCCTTTATCAACACATTTTTTAAAAGCGCTGATAAAGGGTCGACTTCAAAAAAAATTAAAAAAATATATTAATATATAAATATAGTTATATAGTTATATTGATATAAATATAATATATAATTTTTAAATATATTTTAGATATGTATAAATGTACATTTACACTTAATATACTTAATATATAAGATATTTAGTGAAAATGGCTTATAAAAAAATTAAAAAAATAGTTTTAATTAACAATTTTCTAATTATTATGGAGTAATAGTCATTTAATAACAATTTGATGACTAAAAATTGAAAAAATTTAAAAAAAGATCCAAAATATGTTGAAAACACAACTCGAACATCAAATGACCATAACTTTTGATCCGGGTGTCCGTTTGAGCTCTACCACATATCAAATCGAAGCATGCGATGAGCTCTATGTCACTGTGACCCAGGGGGTTCCAGTCAAGCATTTTGTGAGACCAAAATAGGCCCATAAGGCCTCCAAAATTGAGTTTTTAGTCGGGGTACCCAGATTTTTTAACATTTTGTGGATTTTCAGCCTCATTTAAGGGGGTATTATTGGATTTTTTTGGTGCAAACTGAATTTATTCCTAGGTATTACATTCGTATTGATATTATGTCTTTGATATTTCATCCTTTTTTATAATTCACTTCTATTCATAATCAAATATATAACTATATGTACATATTTTTTATATATTGACACCTAAAAATTAAATTTTTTAAATAAATAATTAAACATATTTACATATAAAATATATTAGATTTATCTAAATAATAACTAATATCAATTTTCTTTTAAATACCAATATATGAATATTTATATAACTACTATATATTAATATAACTATACATATATTAATATAACTATATATATATTAATATAACTATATGTATATAATAATATAACTATATATATATTAATATAACTATATATATATTAATATAACTATATATATTAATATAAATATAAATAAATATAAATATATATTAATATACCAATAAATATAAATAAATATATATATAATTAAATAGATATATCATGAATAAGAGAACAAATCAATATAGGGTAGTGGCAATAGCTTTAGGTGTGCAGGGGGGAGGTCTCGAGATCAAATCCGGGTGGAGGCATCAGTGCGCGCGCAAGGGTGATTTAAAGGGATAGCGCTGATAAAGGGTGTAGGAGGTGCGGGTGGGCACTGGAGGTGCGGAAAAGCGCTGATAAAGGGGGGATCAAGCGCTGTAAAAAGCCCCCCCCCCCCCGAGATTGGCAGTATTTTTTTTTATTTTTTAGAATTTTTTTATTTTTATCCGTGCTAAAAAAAGAACTGATAAAAGACCCCTTTTATCAGTGCTTGTTTTTAGCGCTGGTAAAAGGTGTCTTTATCAACAATTTTTGGAGCGCTGATAAAGGGGACCCCCCCTTATCTTCGCCAGCATTAATAGTGCTTTTTCTAGCACTGTTAATGGCCATTTTTAGCGCTGATAAAAGCCATATTTGTAGTAGTGACATAAAACACATCCATAAGTCCTCAGTAGCAATATGTATGATCCATATGGTATAAAAATATTCCAATATGCTCTATGACCATGAAGTGTACAACATATCATATCACTAAATTCCTTTTCATCCTCAAATTTTATTTGCCTAACTAAGGAGTCACTCTAAAACCAAATTTCAATTATAAAACACTAGAGGTCTCATATTTTGGTATTTATAAGACTTATTCCTAATTTTTGTTGTGGTCAACCTCTTATAAACCTATTTCACTCTCTTAGAGATCTCATGTACCACACTAGGCCACAAACCGGCCACCTCACCATCCCCATTCCAATAAATAAGTTAACCACATGTCCTCACATAAATATCCTCATAAGTTAAAATATAGATGAATGGGTTTTAATAAAATTTATATGATAACTTAACCAAGGATAATTGATCATTCGATTCTCCTCCAAAATCTAAAATGCAGTCTTCGAGGATATCCTCTAATATAAGAATCAACCTCCTTGACACTCTATCCAAATGGGGATGCTTTTCTATGATCAATCATAGTTGGGATCCTATGTATTTATAGAATCCCTATCAATATATTTATGTAAAACATATTCTTATTTTAGATTTAATTCTCATGAGAAATCCAAGAAAGTGTACTACCACAAAAACATATAGCTTTCATATCTTTTCTACTATGTGAGTTTCATAGATTGGTAAAGAAATGAGAAAGATTTGTTAACATAATTATGAACACTATAAAATAATCCATCCTCCTCAGGGTCCTCAGTAACCCGGTAATGAAGTCCATAAAGAATCAATGTCACTTATATATAGTTATAGGAAGCGTATGGAGTAAACAATAAGGATACTGGTGCGTAATCTATATCTTCTGACAGGAAAGGTATTGGGAATAGAATATAACAAGGTCCCTCTTAATCATTATCCCAAAATTAATCCCTAAATTCATGGTTCATACTATTCACCCAGGGATTCTATTCCGACTTAGATGTATGAAAATATATCCTCATATCTTCCCTGATGCATAGAGGGGCTGCAACTCTCCCTTTTACTAAGATCACATCATAACCATCCATAAACCACCCATGTATTAGGACACCACCTACAACCTATTATCATATCACAATGCACTATGTGTTAGTATCTTAACCAGATATCACATAATCTGCAAAAGAATATGTGACCACCAATGTGGAGCATGTCATCAACCCCCAATACTTGGAAGCATTCATCCTCTAATCATCTAGAAAGATTATTATGCACCATTGTTACTACAAATGTTTCTCAATAATCCCTTGAGATACTTATATATTGAAGGTAAGAGAATATCTATTGATGTTACCTTTACCTATTTTATTTTCCTTCTCATATTGAAATGTTTTTAGGCACACTACCTAGCACCTATGATTCAAACTGAGTACTAGTTTTGTGTATATATAGTAAAGTATCTTACGTTTCATGTAGAAAATAAAACTCCCTCAAAATATAGTGTGGTCCCAACATTTTGAATCATGAACCATAGTTATGCACATGAATTCTTGTGTATGATACTTCAAATCATTGATTCATATATGATGTGATCAATCATCTACTACTTGGTTTGTCTACATCAATACATTCGTTTATCCAACTTTAGATAAAATATGGTGTAAACAATATAATCTACTATGCTGAGAAATAACCAATTATGAACTAGTAGTCATCTTTCACATCACCTCAATAAAATTACTCACATTAGTATGGGAACATTAACCTCTCCACTTTATTCTTTAATTCATTCATGGGCAATAAAAAATGGGAGAAGTATTGGATAAAATGTTGATAGTGACCTGATAAGACCAGAAAGATCTAAATATCAAATTTTTTCTAAGGATGTGTCGAGGACTATTCTACTTATAATGTATATGGTTCCATTGGTATTATAGTCTCATAAACCACATACCCCAATAATTTTTTTTCTTGAGTCCAAAATTTAAACATTCACATATTCTCCTAAATTTTATGTTATTGAAGTGTGTTAGACACACTCTTGAGAATTATAGCATGAAATGACATGGTTAGTGAGTATATTGGGATGTTAGAAAAAACACTATGGTGAATTGTTATAGATTTGGATGGAATATATTATTTATGAGATCTTTGAACACTACTGACACATTCATTATTCCAAACATCTTGACTGAGTACTCATATATCATATACATACCCCTAAACACTTTCTTTGGGATGTCTTCATCTCTAACCTATAACTGGAGATAGACTGATTGGAGATCAATCATGGAGAACCATTAGTATCCCCACTTTTGATCAAAGATATCATCAATCATGGTCAAAAGATATATATTCATCATTTTCTCTTGGTTCAATATCTAGTAACAAATATATTGTTAAAGAATACTATCCTGCTTCATGGTAAATAGAATGTGTACTCTCAACAATTCTGTACTAATCTTAAATAATTTATTTTTTCTAATTCATCAATATGTACCTTTATATCCTTCAACTCGGATGGTTCAATATGATAAGGGATACAAAAATGGGTTATGCACCTCTAAGGAGTACTATATTAAACTACAATCTCCTATTAGGGTGAATTTATCTAATGTTATCTAGATATGTATCTTGATTAAAATCTAAGAATAGATGAAAAGATAAGTGTTATACAATTGATCCTTCTAAAACAACAAATCATGTAATCTATACCATATTCATTCCCACTTATATAAACTGTATACCCACTCTACCTTCTCTCAACTCTGACTCACCTACCATCTTGGACTTATGTCCCATAGCTAATGTAAAAGGTACTGATCTCTGACAGCAATTGATGAGGGATCAGAAGATGTTTAACGATTCCATTCCAAGAATCAAATCAATGCTCTTCGTCTATAGAATAATTATGTCCCATAGATGTCTATAACCCAAAATGAATATATGACACAATGGAAGTCAGTGTAGATAGTATACCTTTATTCTCAAGGTTGTATTAAGGGAATGAAACTAGAAGATAACTTGATTGGTAACTCACGTCTAGGAAAAACTCGTGTAGATATAAAGGAATGAGAATCACCAGTATCATAAAAATAATTAGATATTTTATAAGTGATAATGATCATTCCATGAATGGTATATGGTCTTCCCCAAAATACATTGGGGTTATATATTTTAAATAAACTCAAATTTCCTCATGTCCATTCTACGTTCCTTGTGTTATGTGACTCATCAATGTTGTCATCATCAAGTATTGATATAGAGAACCTTATTCACATCCCTAGTTCCCCAATCATTTATACCTCAAAACCTTATATAACCCAAACATAAAATATTTATGTATTTTTTTAATAAATCACATCTTTCATCATTAATGAAACTTTCATATATGTGATGTGTAGACTCAGCGGTAATGTAGAATAATTCCAAAGTCGAAGCACTGTGTATCTCCTCCACAGGGAACTGAAGAAGTAAAAAATCTACTTCACCTACTTAACACTACCCAAATGTATATCCCTAGTCTTCTTCTTCATAGTACTAGAAGAGACACTCAAAATAGTATTAAGCGGTTTACCATCATGGGTACTGAAATGAGGAAGAATACCAACTACTAGGTCCTCCACCTAGACCTTTTAAATAGTCATTTCCTTATATAAAACCTTTGGGAATGTAGTTAGGCCAAAACATTAAACCATCCACTTGATGTCAAATCAAAGACCAATATCAAACTTATTATCATTTCAAAATTTTTTCTCATCCAAATGATGAGGAAAGAGAATTATCTTTGTTAAATGAGTTGAGTATGAATATATCATCATGGATCTTATTTGTAGCTATTTATGCACAAATTATTGGTCTAGCTTCAGAATATCAAGAAAATATTCTACTATAAAAATCTCCTTGAAGGCCTCCCAAGTGATAGCCTCATATATTCCAACCCATCCCATTATGACCCACCACCTCTATGTGGGTCCCTGCATCCTAAACATGGTTAGCTTCCCGTTCAATACCAAATGTGTCTGAATGAAGTCAAAGACACCCTCGATTATGTCTAAATATTCCTATATATACCAAAACCCACTCAAAACCTTAAAGCCAACAAGATATTTTAGTTATAAGTCTTTGGAATAGATTTAAATGGGACATAGTTCCCCTCCACCTGATTTGGGAACAAGAATGACTTGAGGTTGAGCTGGCCCCACTACCTGCACCACTGAATCGGGTGTGGGAGAGTTCTATGATGCCCCTCATGAAATATAGGCTATGGAATATGGTATTATTTCTTAGAAGGAGAATCATAGCCCATGTCAATTGGTAGACCAACGATCCCCCTTTTGGGTGGCCTCTTTGGAAATTTGACAGACACATTTAGAATGCATGAATATGATAGTTTATCATAGATCTAAATCATTCTATTTTATCACACAGTGGATCTACTTGGAAGCTACCTAAAACCCAAGTTATAACTATACTATTATTAACAATGTTCATAATCCCTACGCATTATCCATAACTATATATAAAAAAAATAAATGTATGATCATGTTAAACTAATTAATGAAAATTTACATACACAAATAAAGGTGAAAAATAATTATATCACTCAATCAAAGAACAAATTTCTATCCCAAACTAAAATCAAAAATATGGAATTAAATATAAAAAATTGTATTATGAATGAGATATATATATATATATATATATATATATGGAATGTGATTCAATGTGCCTACCCATGATGTAATAACAATCTCAATATCCTTTAAAATTAAAACATTAATCCCACAAATGTTAACTTAGAGTCTTCTTACACATGAGTTGGCATGGAACATGGAAGCCCCCTTACCAAAGTCCCATGTAGCCGTTCTCCATTAAATAATTTCACAAATTAGTCAAAATAAACAAAAGGATATATCGATGATACAATTTTTTAAGGCACTAACTAGAAACACAATGTACAATTCAAAGAGCTACAATAACTCAGGAATTATTCTACCTATAAAAAAGGTTTCTGACTAGTAGTGAGGGTTCCAAACAAGTAAATAGGAATCCTATACCCACTGTATCACATAAATAAAATTAAAAAAATCAATATTAAAAAATATTGAAGATAATGTATCATAGTGTAACGTTATATAGAATGTATGCCATGTAAAAAATAAACATAACTCCTTATATGGGAAATCCAAAATAGATTTTATAGAGTGAAGAATATAAACATTATGGAATCTTGAAGATTTCATCCTCATACCACTCCCATAACCATGATTGTTAGCTCAACCATCTTCTATAATCACCATACCCTTTATGGATCCCTAAACATGAATTTAGTACACACATCTAGATGTCTCTATAATTGTAGGTAATCAATCCATTTCGAAATAAAAAATTCTCCATCAACTTGTTTTCCTAGGTGTACCAGTGTATTAAATTATATAATAAATGTTCAATAAATCATCTAAAATGATGTTTCAGACACCCATTTACTAACAAGTCCACCATGAGCCCCTATCATACCATCTTCAGCTCTATTACATAAGGATAATCATAGGACATCACAAGTAATCAAGAACAATCCATAAGGATATTAATAATGTTTCTTAGAAGTATCTAAGTATTTATTTTGGTCATTCCTCCTGGCTATCATATCTCAAATTTATCATGGATCATACCATTATTCCATTTACCCTCTTTATACATTAAGTCAAACCTCTAGGAATTATTGCACGAATTATTTATTCTCAAGTATGAAATCTAGGATTTCAATCCCCTATAATGTGTTCACTACCAAAATACCAATCCATTCACACCCCCACCCACTAAGGAATGACCATATCCCGATGATCCACCTTTTATAATTAGAAATATCTAATCCACAAAATGCATAATACCACACATAACAGTATAGATTATAGAAGGGAAAACATAACATATCATCATGAGAATATAATAGGAATATAAAATACATGTCATCAACAAAAAATTTGATATAAAATATAGACTCTTACTCATGTAATAAGGATTTGTAAATTGAGAGCATGGGATACAAAAAAACCCATATGCTATCTCTATCAAGAATTGTGAAAAAAAATCCTACATAAGAATCATACAAGAACAAGAAGAATATAAAAGAACCTCAAATTGTTATGAACATACTACCTCAATGGTTTTGACAAGGTATTACAAAATTATTCATAATATCAAAGTTTGAAACACATTTTTTCGCCATATAAAAATATCTCAAACATCAATTATTACTAATATGGATTATGGTTCATTAAATAATGATATATAGAAATGTTACCTAACAATATTTCATGTCATGAGGGGTCTTTCTAGAATCGTATACCTCATTGATTCTTTAAACGAAACTAATTCCTAGGTAAATTGATAGAGAGGATTGTAATTCATTGAATCTATTTTTTATTAAACAATAGATCATAATTTTCTCATAAATTTTATTAATGTACCTCAAGATAAATTAAATATCAGTGATAAACCATGAATATGTAATTGGAATTCATTTCCTAGATGAGACTCAATAAAAAGAGAGTCTCAAGTTGATTTATTTATGAAAACATACCCAGATATTTTGACAATTTATGAGGAATCAATCTCTGGTCAGTAGTAAATCATTGAAACATGATAAACACCAAAAATCTACCAAAGTATCATCAATGTATTATAGTTCTATAATATTTTCAACATTAATAAAAATGTCTTGGAATATTATTCATAAACAAAAAACCATATAACATCATTAATTGATGATATATCTTTATTTTATCAAGAGACATCATCAAAACCCAATATTTTCAATCGATCATTGAAAGAAATAAGAAGTCATCATCGAATCCACATATAAAACATTGATCCATCATAGATCGTATCCCATATCTCAATAAATAATTGGATTTGGATATAGATTTAGAGAAAAATATTTTTTTCTAGTGTCACTTTATTTTTAAAACCTTGAAGTACTAAGGGGAAATGAATGAGAGTTCTCTAAGCTCAATAGTAGAAGTGTCTAGTTCAAAATGGGAGTCTGTTTTGGAATTGGATATTAACCATGAGTAAAAATTGTGAAATTCAATTTAGAAAAGTGAATTTAGTTCACCTTCATCATAGGTGCACTGGCTGGTCAGTGACTAGAATTCAGCTAGATAGTGTGCTGAGTAAAACCACCTCTGTTTATTCAATTTCATCATCTTTTTGGTGGGTTCTATAAAAAACTGTATACCTATTGTATCCCCACCTATTGGATGATGGGTTCCACTTTATAACTACTCACATATTTCCGTCCATCACAAGGAAAATCCTATACACATCCCTTAAACATTAAATGATTGTAATAATTTTCACTAAGAATGGATATCTTAAACACCCATATTTGTGAAGAACCAAACGAAAATAGAAATTTTTTTAAGTCCACATAACTCAGGCATCAAATTAAGAAAATAAGTTACACTATAGTAATAAGATATTTCATTTTCAATATGGTTACATCTTATTTATCATGAATATACTACTCATGAGAAGAATAATAATGATCATTAGATACCAACAATATCTAGTATAACTATGTCCAAACTAGTTAGGTGACCGTAGGGATGATGGTAGATAGCTACTATCATAAGATAGCTTTAGATAAAGGGTGATACCATCCCTTAAATTAATGATTATACCTCACCACCACATATAAGTGTTTAACTAAGGATAATAACTTTCCACTATTAAATTACTACTAAAATTTATTATTGACAGTTTATGTCTCATACATAACCTAAACACATTAATAATTTGATACCCAATTAGGCTCAAACCCTGAAAAAATGTTTTGTTGTTATTGTCTCTTATTTATTTAGTTCTTTTCTTATAGTGTTATCTATTGGAATTACATAAATAGATTCACACAATTTATACATGATATTGGTTTAAACATTAAGAGGTTAAATAGGATGAATTATTAATTATGTAAAAATGATCACACTGATTCACTCCATTTAGTGTGATTTAATGATCTAATGGGATATTCAAGTTCTATCATAACTAATATAAATTCCCCCTAATTGAATCTATTTGTCCTAGCTGGTATTATTAGATATATATGATATTTAAATTTGAATAATGTTTATAATTTCATTAAATGTAATGTTTTCCCCATTGTTATTATTAACATGATGTTTCATCCAAACCCCTAAATAATAAACATAATTATGATGAAATAAATTAAATAAAATAACAAAATCCAAAATTAGATCCCACAAATCATGATTGTAACCAATGTTATGCTTTCTATATAAAATCTATAAACAATTATCCTTTAGAATAATCATGTCCTTGATATAAAGAGTATGTATAGAATGAGGCACTTACTAAATTTTACTCTAAAATAGAGGATTACATAACAAAATTTCATATTTTTATTATAAATTTTATATTTTAATAAATAAATAATATAAAGGATGAAAATAAATAGCATAAATGGTAGTGGATTCTATTAAAATAATGTTGAAATTAATGTTTCAAAGTACATAACTCTCATCAATGATTTCAAATCCATGTGAAATCCTTAATTAATAGTATGGAAAAATATCCATGGAAAATCAATTATTCAAATATAAAATTGATGAGAACTCTATAATATATATGGTTTTTGAAGAAGGGGGAGATGTTCTATAAGAAATTCACAATGAATCTATTGGTGTCAAGGTATTCTAATTTGAAATCAAAGAAAAAATAATTAAGGATATTGAAAATTATTTCATCAAAAATACTAAAAATATTAAGAATAATATTGATAAGATAAATAATTAAATAGAGATAAATTATGAGATATGTTGTGGTTGAGGAAAATATCATAAACACAAATTGTCTATAATTTAATTTAAAAATGAAAAATATAGGACCAAAACTAGTTTAATATTTCAAAAATATTGAAACAAGAAATACTTCCACAGATCATTTTAATAAATATCTTATCTTTAGAAATAATAAATTTATTCTAAATAAGTTCTTCATATCTTCTAGAGATCTATTTTTTTCATGCATAAGGAACTAGGTTACTGATATTTATGAAACATCTTTTCTGTTAATTCTATTTTATGTAGTATTATAAGTTAAAATTTAAAATATTGACACATATGGGTTAAGGATAATTATAAAAAACCAACCAATCCATAATGGGTGGATTTGAAAAATATCTTGAAATATTTTTCACCAAAATTTGATCAAAATAAAGTATATTATTTCCTAAAACATTATTTTTATATGTATTTAAAATAAATACTAATGGTAAGAGAATAAGATACAACAACCATTATCTAGACAATGAAAGAATTTGATATATGGTTATTGAATTTTTTTCATCATATGTATATTTTAAAATAATATATAAATCTTATATTAAAGGGAAAATGAATTGATATTATGAAAAACATGATGACTAGAAGAATAATTCATAAAAAATATTAGATAAAATAAATCCATTAAGAATATATCATTAAACATAAATTTTTTTTGTGAAAATTAAAATAGAATTTTTTTATAATAGTGATTTCAGATGGTATAAATTTATCATCCATGATTCACATTCTTGAGAGAAAATTTATAAAATTTTAAATAGGAAAATAAAGAAAACCATTTGAGTCTTCCTTTGGGTGTATTAATTGAATAAAATTTTCCAATAAAATAGACCAAAGAAGAATGATGAAATGTATCATATAACAAGTTGGTGGTTTTCTTACTATTGAAATAAGTACCACATTATATACTAGTATAAAAAATCAATGATAATTAATGTTAAAGGAAGAAACTATGAATAAATTAAAGAATTTATCTATGTTTAAATTGAATAAATATTTTTATAGAGTATGTCATTCTAAAACAGATACTATATAATTTTTCTTTGAGTTATATTTTAGCATATATCATTCTAAAACAGATATTATTTTATGTGAATATAAAATCATTATTGTTTAAGTGAAATTTGACCCTGAGCTATGGAAATAAATTTCCCTTCCAGGTTTAAATTGAATAAATATTTTTATTAAGGGGAGAGTTTGTTAATATAGAATATGAAATGAATAGAGTGAAGATCTATTTTTTAGATTTTTTTTTTATTTTTTCATTTATATGATTGAGGGTAATGAATTAATTTAAAATATTCATGAATAACACCTAGTACGTTAAATCCTGTTTATTATCACATGCAAGATAGTTTTATAGAATACTATGACATCTATATTAATAAATGATTTTTCCTACATAGATCAAGATTAGGTAAACATGGAGTAGATTAATTAATGGATCATAACTTAGAGAAATATAAACTCACCATTCTCTCATGTTTTTCAGGTTTTTAAAAGGGGATATAGTGAAATTTTAGTAATTTTTTAGATGAGTAAAAATTTTACCTTACTATTACACCATTCAATTTATTTTTAATAAATATGAGGTAAAATGAGAGTTGTGGAAGAAATATTTAAAATTTATTTACATGATGTGGTTAACAGTATTGAAAATAAATAAAAAGGCTATTATTTATGTGACCAATTAACTATGATGATTGTATATTTTATCAAAGAGTAATTTGGATATCAATTTGTGTTTTGTAATGCCCTAGGTTTTTAAGAAGCATATTCATTCAATAAACTATATGTCTATAATTTTAAAATAAATTTTGTATTATGTTTATTTAAATTAATTTAAATTGATTCTGAAATAAATACAACATAATATGAATTAAAACTAAAAGCAATTTATTAATTCATAAATGGAATATTAAAAAAAATCACATAAAACTATGTCTCCTACATCATGGATTATTACACATCATAAGAAAAATATATCCATTAATAATGCACAAATCATTATGGGATCATAGTTGAAAAGAAGAAATTCATCCTGAATAGTAAATAATCTGGATAATTTTCATCATTTTGGATCAGCAATATCCAATCAAAATCTATAAGGAGTAATATCTCTATGAAAAGTGAAATCATTATCAAAAATTTATAACATGAAATAATAAATATACCTTGTAAATGAAAAAATGATTTAGTAAGTATAAATATATGAATAAAATGTGGTCATTGAAAATTTTGTCTTTTCAAATCAGTTCATTACTCATATACTTAATAGTTATAATAAAGTCATTTTTTGATAAGAATAAAATTTAAATTCATATAACTCACAGTGAAATGAAAATATGATGTTAAAATATTTTTCAAACACATATAGAAGTGTGTGTGTTATTTAAGGATTTTAATAATATGATTAATATTTGCTTTTCAAGATTTAAAATAAATATTTTATTATCAATGGTGTAGAAAAAAATTATATAATTTTAATAAATAATTTTTAATGGTATTTATTACAATGTTTTTTGTATAAAAGTATTATTTATTTCCTTTCAAAGAAATATTTTTTTATGTATTGTCTATTGTTTCCTAATACATTATATTTAACAATTATAAAATTTTATTATAAATGAATTAATATATAAATGTCACCAAATTATAAATTTATAAGAAATAATATTAAGAACACTTAATGTTTAAAAACAACATTTTTTAATAAAATAATTTATTATTTATATTGTGTATTTTATTTTAAAATGTTAAGGTTGAAATTTTTGAATCTTATATTGATAAATATTAATTATTTTTTTACTTATAATATTAAATTTAGCATAGAATGAATGTTTTATATTTTCATAAAAAATGATTTTCAGTTGAATAGTGGGATATATATTTTCTGACTTTTATGAAAAGTTAATTCATTGTTTTTATAAGGTTAATTCATTATTTTTTTATTTTTAATTTAGAAATCCATATTTTACATTTTAGAATTTATTTTATACTTTTCAAAAAATTATTTTATTACATTATACATTTTTTATTATAAAATTAATTTTTTCACATTTAAAAATTGAATAAAAAAGGATTTAAAATTTAGAATAAATAAGTAAAAATTATATAATAAGAACCATTTTATTTTCTAATATAAAGGATAAATTACAAAGGTAAAAACTAGTTATTGTGTTGAAAAATAAAATGGTAAACATGAGTAACCTAAGAGGTAAAGATACAAACATTTGAAAAAAAATGTTTTAATTTAGATTTAGAGTTTTGTATCGACCATATCTCTTCTGTGATATATTATTAATCAATTTTGGATACATTTTTAAAATTTTTCATTTGTATTATTTAAATGTGTTTGGCTTAAACAAAATTGACAAACCTTTTTAACGATAAAAGAGGTTATTTCTCCTCACTTACTCTCAAACTAAAACCCCCTTATTTCAACCTAATATATTCATAACAATCTCCTATATATATATATATATATATATATATTAAGGATATTTTGTTCATCTAATAATTTCACCATTCAAGGGATTAACCCCCTTAGTAAAAGAGATAACCAAACTAGTGAGGTATCGATTTCTAACCACTTCTTTCACTTTTATTTTACCATGTGTGAAATTAATTTTTCTCAAATTTATTTTAACCATATGATAATTATAATATCAATATTATTATTATTATACTATTGTGATATTGTAATTATATTATAATGTTTAACAACACATGAATAATTTTCAAAAGAAAATTGAAAATGAATTTTGTTTCAACGTGTACAAAAGCCTCTAAAAAACACCAAGTCCTATTATACAAAAAAATACATGGATGGTACTATTGATTAATTTAATAAATAATTATGATATTTATATCATATATTATATTCTTAAATTATATAAAATATTATTAATTTCTCTCATTCAATGGAAAATGTAATCAGAAACCATTCGTGCTTATTGACTACCACCCCATATGATTATTGGTTTTCATTTTTATTTTCATCATCTCCCCACATATATTTTAATGAGAATATATTTAATGGTTAAATATGATTTTTCAGATATCATTATGGTTCTGGTATTTCAAATGGGATAATCTATTATTGTTATGATCAATTAATGATTATCATTATTTCAATCATTTAAAGAAATCATTCTAAGCAGAAAATCATTAATAAAAATTATATAATATTTTGATATACTATTATTATTAGTATAAATAAATTATAACTTATATATATCACACAAATAAACACCAAATGATTCCATTATTCAACTATTTTAATGATATTTAAAAAAATCATCTCAAAATCATCAATAATCATGAAAAGTTTATTTTGTTGTAGGATTGACCACCTACAAGAAAAATGTAATGCAAATATATCATGGATGGGTATGAAATCTTAATTACTAGAATAATTTTATTTTAATATGTATAAAATTATTTTTTTTGATTCTAGAAAATTTAAATAAATCTTTACCATATTAATTAATAAAATAAAATTCATAGGATAAAAATCACCAAAAAAAATTTTTTTGTCAATTTAATATTCTAGGATAAAGAATAAGGATATATGGAATGAAATTTAAACATAATAAATCATTATAATTTATCAGTTATAGTACTTATAATAAAATTTTAATAATGAAACTTTGGATATTAATGACTAAAAACACAATTATTATGAAACTCGATCCAAACCATATGATTAACCACACTCAAAATAGAAAATATATAAAAAATAAATATTATGAATGTAAAAAATATTTTTAATGATATTTATAAAAGTATATTTTTATGGAAAATGTTTTTAAGTAGTTTATTAATATATTTATTTTTTTTAAACCATCTTGGAGTTCATTTGTGTAAGCGAGGAAACAAGATAATGGGATTTCCATGAAATTTAATTTCTTAAGACTTAATTATTTATGTGCACTATGATTATTAAAATATGGTTTTATTAAAAACTAATGAATATATGATACCATAATAATTTTTTTAATATAAATATCATGTACTTTCTTTAATGGTCCATCAATTCAAAAGTTTCCCAAATTGAAAGACGTGTGTGATCAAACTGTTACTCAAACAATAAGGGTTTCATTGACAATATTATTTTCAAATAGAGATTGTATTTTAATGATAATAAATCTTGTGAATTTTTATTCATTATAGATCCTATAATAATTGGATTTTTAAATTAATAGGGTTTTATATTCTCCCTCTATATTTCATTTCCCCTTAACTTATATTTTACTTGAAGTGTTTTTACTATGTGAAAGAGACATAACCACTTATTTTCATTCAATAAAATTATATTTTCAATGTTCAAATTTCTTGGTTTGTTTTGAAAAAAAAACTTTTCTATATTGAAATAAATTTTTGACGTCATTTTCTAGTATATGATCTTACTCAACAAAAAACAAAAAATGTTTTTTACATTTTTTATGGATTGTTTTACTAAATGATTAAAAAAATATATGTTTGTAATATTTTTCATATCAAAACCTGTTTTTTTCAAATTATCCATTTTTTATGATAAACACCTTCTAAAATTTAATAATTTAATGGAGGAATGTTTTACTATATAATTTTTTAAAATAATTATCTAAAATTTTCTCAAAAATATCATTGATGTTTTTTATTATATCTTGTTTGATTTTTCCTTATGCTCCTAAAAATTGTTTCCCTATAAATCCACATAATTTCACATACATTATGCTTCAATAATTATATTCTTTTAATGTTACCATCAACCTTATTTTTCTAGATGATATATTTAATTTCATTTTCCTTTTTAGGAATAATTTATCACTGCTATTGTGCAGCCTAATCATCCATTATGTCTGATCCAAAAATTCCATCCAACACAATTACATTCTAAATATAGTATTTTTTATTCATATGATTGAAGGGAGATCTCCAGGATTCTATACATTAATTGATTTGGTTATATTGTTAACTTAATCATATATAAATTATCAATATGGTGTAAATACCATATGATTCATTATCATGGTATTAGTATTGGATACCCATTTATTTTACATGCTTCATTCCATGAGGATTTTATGCTATAAAAGTTAATTATTTTTATTGTGACCCATACTTTCCATACATAGAATTTAAATATTAATATATTAATATGTAATATATTTTATTGATACATTCTTATGGATAGTAAAGGATTAGTGTAATTGTCAAGACCTGTCCCCCGGAGATCGTTCCAGGACTACCCCAAACCCACCTTCCATTGTCCAGGGGCTGACGAATAGCACCGGAAAGGTGTATCCCTAAATGGGAAGGCATTTCCTTTAAACCTGTAAATAATCACAAAGTAGAATACAAAAGGAGGAAACAACACAGACAAGAACGAAACAAAAAGAAACCGTGAAGTAAACTGTTGTAGTAAAGAGTGATGAAAGTAAAGGGGGTCGAAACACAAGCCCAACTGGAAAAAGTACAAGTTTAACTGAAAAAGTACAAAATAGATAAAAGTTAAATGCAGTTCATGGATCATCTACCATGGATCCTACCTAAAGGGTAGGCATAGCTCATGATCTATAGTCCCTAGGTCATGTCACGTAAAAAAATCCCTGCTCCAACCATCGCCCAGTCCTAGCTTTCTCAGCCTTAATCAAAATTGTACATCATCTTCACTAGACACAACAAGGTGTGTGAGAAGCCAATGCAGGGGTGTGTATGAAAATACTATCTAGGGACCACCAGACTCTCGTAGGTCTCCTAGAGCTCTACGAAGGATAAACCACAAAGCACAAAGTAAATGCACACAACCCAAGCCAACTCAAACCAGGTATCACTTTAAGATAAGGATAGAAGGGTTATCACATCATTAAAATCATCAGATCCTGGATAAATACTCATCTATCAAGTACAGTGGGCTTGTCGGGTCACACAGAGTCGCTTCCCACTAACCTTGAACTGTAGTGGTACCCATCCCCGATGGGTACCGTTGGCATATCGGGTCACACAGAGCTGCTTCCCACCTGGGTCTAACTGAGGTACTCCTCTTGTTGAGTACTATTGGTATTCCAAGTCACATAGAGTTTCTCCCCACCATGGGCCTGATGGGTCACACAGAGGCGCTTCCCGCGGAGAAATCGTCAAGCAGTCTTCAGGTCTCAGCCAACCGTAGGGTTCCATACATAGGTAGATTGGGAGAACCATGCCTCAATCCACTTGCTGCATCTTGATATACATGGAAGTCGCTACAAAGTATTTCAAAAGATTTGCCTCCTCAAGAGAGTTCCAAAGCTGCAAACGGCTCATTAACTGGATGCACTGTTAGCGAGATACATGCGTTTTAGAGCTGAGAGCCTGGTTGGATTTGGATATGATCTAACCCGGCCATGCCCCAATGTTATAAAAAACTTAGGTGGTTAATTCAAAAAGGAACGCATCATCCTAAGGATCTCAATGTTGTTGATGGTTCATCAAATAGGCATCCAGTTTAGAAGTTAGGGTCTATTTTGTGTAATGACTCAGTACTACGTCTAGGTCCAGTCTGCCTTAGTTGGAATGACCCGACCCAACTCGGAATTTGCCGATCCGGTTCGACATGGGTCGACCCGACCTGACTCTGGTCTGACTCGACTTAGGTTTAGTGATCCCGCTGGCCACGACCTGACCCGGCTAGGCTGCTGGGTCATGGGTCAGTCTGCGGGTCGACCCACTGGGTGGTGGGTCGGTCTGCTGGACCGACCCGGCAGTGCCTACCGCCTGGCGGCGCCGGCCACCAGGGACACTAGGATGTGATGCGTCTAGGTAGAGCTGACGTATCGGGGCCACGTCAATGGGTAAAACCATCGGGGTTGACCAGACGCTATGCCATGTGGCGTCGTGGGTCTTCCATGTCACGACCAATGGGTTGTGGTTCCTCTGCGTTGTGACCGACGGGCCGGGGTTCCGGCACCGAGCACGCCATTGGTGCGTGCCTCATCCACCAGTCGTCAGTTGTACCTACGACACCTTTGTTCCTAACACAACCATTGTAGGTCGTTGCCCTACTGCCACGTGGGTGCGCCAAAGGGGGCACGCACCTCTTTTACTCTACCGCCAGACACATGGCTGGTGCCACTGCATGTCGACACTACATCATTGTGCACCTGTGCCGGTGCCGGCAGCAGGGTGTTCATCGGGCCACCGGTCGCACACCAGTGTCCCACTTTCTAGTACTGTCGGTGCTTTCGATCTCCCGAGATCATTCTCTTCACTGGGGTAGGCCCTGCTTCATGTTTTTTCCTACTTTCAAGGGAAAATGTGATAAAAAATTACACATGGATGGTGGGGCTTAGGCCTTGTTCTTGTTTTCCCACACCCTAATCATTAGAGATAAACCCGAGGAGTTTCAGGGAAAAGTTTAACTAAAATTCATTCCTCGGTTTCAATTCTTGACCCCAACGATAAAGCACACCCTCTCAAATATGAAAAAAATAAAATAAAACAACGATTCAACTTTATTGTGAGTTGATCCATTCTTATATTTTATTTAGAGAGAGAATTGGGGAAAACATAAATCAACGCAACCCCCTACCTTGAAATGTTTTAGAGTACTCGCAGTTGAAGGAATATCATTGTTCGCCATCCCTACTACTAGCCGCTCTCGCTACAGCTCGAACTTCAAACACAAGTTTGGGTTTTGATGATGCACATCACCTCCTTCTAGTGTAGGCTCCATCCTCTAACGTCTCAGTGTTATGATAGTCCAACATAACTTCGCTGCTTGGAGAAGCTTTTCGATACCCCTCCCCCAAGATCTATATTTATAGGATAGGGGGAGAGTAAGTAATGACGTGGGGATTTATTGGGGTTGATTAATAGGAATCTTTCTAATTTCCCCCAACGTTGTTGTTACTTATATTAGAGTGTCAATCCATTCATTATCTTGACACGTCATAGGTCCCACCATACCACTTTTCCATTAGAAGAATAGAATGAAATAAAATAATATATGTTATTTTATTTTTTCTATTAAAAGTTCCAAAAACCAACGTTCTCCCCTGACCTAATGTAGATCAATTTAATAATCCTTTAATATAATCACGACGTTTTGGATTCAATGGGTTCCCTCAGTTTTTTAATCTGAGCAACAATACAAAAGCTAGTTAATGTCGCCCACACGTTTACTGAACATACCCAAAATAAGTTTGGAAAATTATTAACAGTCACCCTCGACATGAAAATGTCAATGTTAGGCTCTGCCTAAGTGAAACACACCCCAAAAAACCCAACAGTACTCCCAGATTTCAAATCAAAGTTACCATTTAAATGTTATGTATTTTACAAAAAAATAACTTTAACTTAATTATTTTATTTACGGCCGAAAACTAACATTTACTGGTGTCCCTTTCCGGCCAATTTTAGTATCTAGAAACATATATCATACCCTCACGAGTATATCAGTGGTCTCATATTTTCATTTTGAGCTACCATTTGTGAGTTACAAGTAATTGAAAAATCAAATAATTTATTTAATTATTTTATTTACAGTTATTCCATTATCAGGTTGTCTCACGAGAGGCTCACACCGACTTAATTTAAGTCACACCTAGGGCATAAACACCATCCTAAATGCAATGTTGCCCTATGATTTCTGATCCGGGAAACTGTTCAAGAAATACTTTTCTTTTTCAGGAAAAAATCTTATACGCGTTAATTAAAACAAAATAAAAATTCGATAGATCATTTTGCGAACTCCGGGCCTCACAATCATGCACTGTCAGATTTTGCAGTCTTGAAAAAAAATACCATATACTTAAAAAATACTTTGAAAATCAGCGTCCATACATTCACCCCACCTTTGGGATTTATGTCCCCAAAATCCACAACATAGACTAAAAAAACAAATAGGGGAACTGTGCCCGAATCTGAGCCTCCCACTCCCATGTGCTCTCTTGGAGGTTCTTGTGCTGCCAGTGAATGTGCAATGTCGGTATTGACTGTCCATGAAGGACCTTATTTTGTCGATCCTCAATCTCTACTGAAACCTATGTGAACGTCGCCTCATCATCCATTTTCATCTCTCCATGGTTGATGGCTTGAGATGGTGCATACATGTATCCCCTTAGCTGGGATACATGGAAGATTTTGTGCACCCTGTACAACTACAGTGGGAGGGCCAAGTGGTACGCCCCCTCACAAATCCTTCAAAGTATCAGAAAAGGTCTGATAAACCTTTGTGATAACTTGCCACCTCAGCCAAATCTCCTTAGTTCCCCTCGAGGGGAGACTGGTAAGAATACGTGGTCCCCCTCCTTGAACTCCAAGGGTCTCGAACTCTTCTCTGAATAAGACTTCTATCTGCTCTGCGTAGTTTTCATCTACTCCTAGATGATCTGAACCTTCTCTGTTGTATCCCGTACCAGCTTTGGACCCATAAGTGCTGACTCCCCAGGATATTTCCAGCATAGTGGTGATCTGCAAGGTCAACCGTACAAGGCCCCGAATGTTTCTATACTGATGGTGGATTGGTAATAGTTATTGTAAGAAAAATTCACCAAGGAAAATGATCCTCCCAACTGTGGAGAAAATCTAGGGTTCATGCACGAAGCATGTCCTCAAGTGTCTATATGGTCTTCTTTTTCTGACCATCCATCTGAGGATGGAAGGTGGTGCTCAAACGTAGCTGAGTCCAGAAAACCCCCTACAAAAACATCCACAATCGGGATGTGAAATGTTTGTCAAGGTCAGAGGTGATTGTTGATGGCACCCCATTGATTCACACTGTCTCCTATACATAGAGGTGTACCAAGCTCTCTATTGACCCCTGCTCTCTGATAGGTAGAAAGTGGGCCGACTTGGTGAGTCGGTCAACAATCACCCAAATTGAATCGTTCTGCCTCGACGTATGTGGAATTCATGTCACAAAGTCCATGGAGATCACATCCCACTTACACTCTGACACCTTTAGTGGTTATGTTAATCCAGCGGGGACCTGATGCTCAGACTTTACTTGCTGACAAGTGAAGCATCATGATACAAACTCTACTACAGCGTTCTGCATCCCTGGCCACTAGTGATGACGTTAGAGATCTCGGTACATATTCTCCACATAAGGATGTACCACTAGAGGGAATTTATGAAACTCCCTCAACACCTCCTCCTGTAGTGCCACTGGTACCATGGTATATCCTCTGAAAAGAATGATGTGCTCCCCACCTTCAGAAAATCTATCTGGTTCCTATATTGAGGATCTTTGATCACGTCGATCCGTGTAGTAAATGTCTTCAAGATTCTCCTACCTGACTCACTAAAGTATTGGGGGAGTGAATTTCAAAGATTGGAGGTAGGTTGATCCATCTCTATCCATCAAGGATATCCTCAACATGGCTAGCTGTTATGTTGCCTCACTCAGAAACTGTAGACCAGACCTCCTGCTAAGTGCATCTTCTACCACATTCCCCTTCCCAGAAGTATAGACTCTCTCAAATTCATAGTCCTATAGGAATTACAATCGATTTCATTTTCTCAGGTTCAGGTCCTTCTGAGAGAACATATACCTGAGACTCTTGTGATCAGAGAAGACTGTAAAACGTTCTCCCATAAAGTAATGCCACTATATCTTCAGGTCGAAGACCACTACTTCTAACTCTAGGAAATGGGTAGTATAGTTCTGTTTATGTTTTCTCAGCTATCATGAGCCATTGGCAATAATTTCTCACTCCTGCATCAGGACACACCCACGTATGGTCCCTGATGCATCACAGTAGACTACATACTCAATTCCCTCTTCGAGTAGCCTCAAAATGGGAGTACTCGTCAGTCTCTATCTCAGCTTTAGAAAACTCCAATGGCATCTCTCTCTCTATACGAATGGCTACCCCTTCTTCATCAATTCTGACAATGGTGCTGAGACTCTTTAAAATCAAGCCATGAATCTCTGGTAATATCCATCCAACCCCAGGAAACGTTTCACCTTGGTTACACTCCTTGTTGGATCCCAAAAAAGTACAGCCCCTATCTTTGCTTGATCCACTGAGACTCTAGCCTCTGAGATAACGGGTCCTAGAATGTGGACATCTCGTGTCTATAAAGGGAACTTTGAGAGATTATTATAAATCTAGTGCTCTCGGAGTGTATCTAAAACTATCCATAGATGATAGGAATGCTCCTCCCCATCGCTGAGTATATCAGGATGTCATCGATGAAGACCACCACAAAGTGATTGAGGTATGTCTGGATATTCCTTTTAATGATTCCCATGAACACTTCAGGGGAATTGGTCACGCTGAATGGCATAACCAAGAACTCATAGTGGCCATACCAACATTTGAAGTTCGTCTTCTGCTCGTCCTAATCTCGTACCATGAGCTGATGGTATCCTGATCTGAGGTATATCTTCGAAAACCAACGATCACCCTTCAACTGATCGAAAATATCATCAATTCTCTAAAGTGGATACTTTTATTCATGATAACCTGGTTCAAGTGCCGATAGTCCACATATAGTCTCAAACTCACATCCACCTTCTTGGTGAACAAAATTGGTCCTACCCACAGAGAAACACTGGGTCTTATGAACCCCTTTCCTTGAAAGTCCTGCAACTGTACCCATAACTCATGAAGCTTCGCATGAGATATCTGATATGATTATGTAGATATCGGTGTCGTCCCGGGGTAAAGGTCTATGTAGAAGTCTACTTCTCTTCATGGAGGTAGTCCTGGGAAAACATTAGGGAAGACATCAGCATACTGATCCACCACTACAGGATAGTTTGCACTCTCAACATCAACCGCCCACAGGGTCAGGCTAGCCAACTGATGGGTGATCAGCTGCACCCTTCTCTAGTTAAGTCTGTCCTATGGTGCAAAGGTTCCCTTCTCGTTGGTGAAGAAAAACCTCATCCCATCCGAGCGGACACACTTCACATTTCGCCTAATACAGTCAATCTGAGCTTGGACTGTGGATAACTAGTCCATTCCTAAGAGGACGTATTAAGGCCTCGACGCTGCTACTAGGAGATCCCAGTAGAAGATATTTCCTCCAAGAGTAATATCACACTCTCGGCACAAGTTTTTAATCCTCGAATCCACTCCTGTACGAGTATCTAGCCATTAGGATCAAGCTAATGGCTCTGTCTTAATCTTGGAGCTCTGAATGAGGGTTATGGAAATAAAAGAGTCACTGGAACTTGTGTCTATAAAAACTGAAACTAGGGTGTAGTAGAAACATATCGTACCTCTAATAATCTCTAGAGAACTATGGTTGTAGGCCATAGCTACCTAGAGTGGACCTCACCCATCTCCAGCTATTCCTATAGTCGGGATGGACCTGCTGGGGGTAGTGGCGGTAGCAGCTCGAATCGCTACCCACTGCCTGTTGCATGACCAGCTCCCATGCCATGTATGTAACCCTACAGAACTCCTTTCCCGGACCTCTTCCTCAGAATTGGTAGTCCCTCAACCATCTTCTGGTCATCCGTATGGAGGATCGGGCAGTCAGAAGCCATGTGGCCCTATCTGCTGCATGTAAAGAACTGATTGGATCCCTACTGACTCCCTATAGACTAGGAGCCTCATAACGCTGACCCAAAGTCCTGGGGTCAGCCTCTGAATGACCTAGACCACTTGGCCCCATGCGCCTGATGACTACTTCTGGCCGAAGACTCTACTGCCTGGGGTCTGTGGTCGGTTCTCGCTGTCTGCACCTACTCTGACTGGAATATCTCTGCAAGAAGGGCTTGCTCCAGTACTCCCGCCTGGGTGGGGATGCTGAGGGTACCAATAAAGACATGATCTCCATCCTAATCCCCTGCACGAAGGCCCAATCCCTGAAGAAAGGGTCTCAGACCATATCTGTATAGTATTGGGAAAGCTCTATGAACCTCACTGAGTACTCTGCAGCTGTCATGCTGCCCTGCTGAAGGTGAAGCATCTTCTGAATGCGCACAGAGCACAACACAGCGGGGAAAACTCCTCCGAAAAAAGACTCTCGAAGTCATACCAAGTTAGGGTCACCTCATCATGAACCTGGATGGTCAGACTCCACCACCTCCCAGCTGATCCCTGCAGAAGGCTCGCTGTCAAGATCGCCATCTCATCGGGTGGTGTTCTCACTATGTGAAAGACCCATGTCACAGCCTCTAGCCAGTCCACAGTGACTCGAGGGTCTATCCCACCTCTGTACTTGGGAGGTCTCTACCTCTGAAAATCATGTAGGGAAAAGATCTAGTGAACATCATCTACCAGAACTGCAGGTAGCGGGGGCTGACCACCCGATGGTAGTAGCACTAGATAACCACTTGGAGGGGCTATCTCGAACAATGGTCGCTGGACAGATTCCTCATCGTTGAGAGGGATTTCCCCATTCATATGGATCCTGGTTGGTCATCCTCATGGAGACATCCTGAAATAAATAAAGGTGTACCACTGTTTGAACATTAAACCTGGTGAGCTGAATCTTATTCAAAATCACAAAACAAAAACACAACCAGTGTTTTGTGAATTGAGTTGAAAAGTAGGATTCAAGGTTCCAGTGTGTGGATATGTCGGTCGCCGCACAATCCCTGGACTCCCCATACCTAAAGGTCAGACTCACAACACTCAACATTGTTGCTTTAAAACAAAAACACAAACTACATGTCTCTTAGGTAGAACAGACCAACTCTAATACCACTTTGTCATGACCCATCCCCTGGGGCTCGTGCCTTGACTACCCAAAGCCCTCCTTTCAAAACCTAGGGTCTGGACAAGCCCTGAAAAGGCATACCCATAAATGGGAAGGCATTTCCATTAAACTTGTACAAACTCACAGAGTAGAACACAACAAGAGGCAACCACAAAGACAGGAACGAAACAAAAAGCAATCGTGATGTAAACTTTTGTAGTAACAGGTGCTGAAAGTAAATGGGGCCAGAATACAAGCCCAAATTAAAAAAGTACAAGTACAACTGAAAAAGTACAAAACAACTGAAAGTGAATGGTAACGCCTAGATCGTCCACCACAGATCCTACCTGAAGGGTAGGTACAGCTCACGACCTGTAGTCCCTATGTCACTTCACATCAAAAAAATTCCAACTCCATGCACCACCTAATCCTAGCTCCCTCAGCCTCAATCAACATTGTATGTCATCTGCACCAAACACAACATAGTCCAGGTGAAACACATGCAGGGTTGAGTATGACGATACTTAGTAGGGACCCCCGAGCCCCTCGTAGGTCTCCTAGAGCTCTAAAAAGGATAAACCACAAAGCATGAAGCAAAATCACACAACACAAGTCATCTCACACTAGGTATCACTTTAGATCAAGGATATAGGGGTTATCACATCATTGAACACATCGGCTACTGGAGAACTCCTCCTCTATCGATTACAGTGGGATTTATAGGTCACACAGACTTACTTTCCACTATCCTTGAACTGCTACAGTACCCATCCTTGATGGGTACCGTGGGCATGTCTGGTCACACAGAGTCGCTTCCCCCTGTGGGCATGCTGGGTCACACAGAGCCGCTTCTCACCTTGGTCAAACTGAGGTACTCCTCCTGTCGAGTACCATGGGTCTATCGGGTCACAACGATCCACTCTCCTCCATGGGCCTTCTGGGTCACACAAAGTCGCTTCCCACTAGGCCAATCGCCAAGTAGTCTTAAGGTCTCATCCAACCACTGGGTTCCATACATAGTCTGCTTGGGAGAATTGCTCCTTAATCCACTAAATTCATCATGATATCCATGTAAGTCACCAAAAAGTATGTCAAAATATCGGTCTCCTAAAGAGAGTCCCAAATCAGTAAACGACTCCTAACTGGATGCATGGTTAGCGTGATATAGGTGTTTTAGTGCCAATGACCCAGTTGGATTCATATACGATCCAACCCAACTATGCCCCAACGTTCTCCAAAACATAAGTGGGGAATACCAAAAGGAACAAACCGTCCTAAGGATCCCGATGCCTCAGACGGTTCGTCAAACATGCGTCCAGTTTAGAAGTTAGGGGCTATTTTGTGTAACAAGTCGGTACTAGGTCCGGGTCCGGTCCGCCTTGGTCAGACCGGCCCAACCCAGTTCAGCATGGGCTGATCCAGTTTGACATGGGTCAACTTGGCCTGAATCGGGTCCAACCTGAATCAGGTCAAGTAGGCTCGCTGGGCCCGGCATGACCCAGTTGGGCTGCAGGTTAGGCTGTTGGGTCGCGGGTCAGCCCGCTGGGCCACGGGCGACCCCCTGGGTGGTGGGGCAGTCCGCTGGACCGACTTGGTGGTTCCACCCACCTGGTGGCATGAGCCTCTAGGGACACCCGGACGTGATGCATCTGGGTAGGGCTGACGTGGCGGGTCCACGTTAGCAGGTCTAACTGTGGGGCATTGACCTGATGTGGTTCCATGTGGTGTTGCGGGTCTTCCACTCTGCGGATTATGGGTCGCGGTTCCTCCGTGTTGCGGCCGACGGGCCACAGGTTCCTCCACGCCGTGGCCAACGGGTCATGGGTTCCCCTGTGCCATGCTCGATGGGCCATGAGTTCCTATATCAGGTGCACCGTTGGCACCCGCCCTATCCGCCGATTGCCGTTTGTACCGACGACCCCTTTTTCCCTGCCATGACAATTGTAGGCCGCGGTCCTACTACCGTGTGGGAACACCGCTGAAAGCTCCCCTCCTCTTCTCTATCACCGAACATGTTTCTGAGGCTGCTGTGTGTTGTTTTCATGTCGTTGTGCACTGCTGATGGTGCCGGTGCCAGCAACAGTGTGTTCGTCGGTCCACTGGTCACGCACCTGTGTCCCGATTTCCTATGACATCGGTGCTTTTGATCTCACGAGATCACACTCTTCACTAGGGTAGGCCCCTCTTCGGGTTGTTTCCAACTTTCTAAAAAAGGATATCACAAATAATACATGAATGGTGGTACTCGGGCCTTGTTCATGTTAACGCACACCCTCCGCATTAGAGATAAACCCAAGGGAGTTTCGAGGAAAAGTTTAACTAAAATTCATGCCTCGTTTTCAATTCCTGACCCCAACGAAAAAGCACACACTCCCGCATATGAAAAAAAATAAAATAAAACAACAGTTCAACATGTTTGTGAGTTGATCCGTTCTTGTATTTTATTTAGAGAGAGAAGTGGGGGAAATGAAAATCAACGCTACCCCCTATCTTGAAACTCTTGAGAGTGATCACGGTTGAAGGAGTTTCATTGTTCATCATCCCTGCAACAATCCGCTCTCGCCACCATTAAAACATCAAATATCGGTTCGGGTCATTGTGTAACGAAACTCCAACAGAACATCGCTACATGACGAAGCTTGTCGATACCCCTCCCACTTGCTTTGTATTTATATGATAGGGGGAGAATAAGTAACAACACTTGGAGTTATTAGGTCTCATTAATAGGAATCTTTTTAATTTCCCACAATGTTGTTGTTACATAGATTGGTGGGTCAATCCATTTATTGGCTTGATACCTCAGCGGTCCCACCTTATTGCTTGTCCGTTGAAAGAATATAAAAAAAATAAAAAAATAAAGTTATTTTATTTATTCCATTAAATGTTCCAAAAACTAACTTTTTCTCCGAACCCACTGCGGTTGAAGTGAAGCAACCCTAATGTGAATCACAGTGATGCACATTCAATGTAGCCCTAATATTTATAATCTGAAAAGTGGTTCAAAAGTTAGTAAATTTCTCTCACACAATTACTGAATGTACCTGAAAACATGTTATTAAAATTATTAACATTCACCCTTCACCTGTATCGGTCAAGGTTAGGCTCTTCCTAAGTGAAAAACGCCCCAACGAACCCAACGGTACTCTCGTATTTCCAATCCATGTTACCATTTAAAAGTTGTGGATTTTACAATAAAATAATTGTCACTTAATTATTTTATTTACTGCCATAAACTAACATTCACTGGTGGCCCGCACCGGCCAACGTTAGTATTTTCCTAGATAAATCATAACCTCACGAGTTCATCAGTGGTCTCCGATTTTCAATCTGACCAACCGTTTTTTGAGTTATAAGCATTTGAAAAATAAAAATAATTCATTATTTTATTTTATTTACAGTTATGCCATTATCGGGTTTTCTCAAAGGAGGACCGTTCATAATTAAAATAAGTCGTGCCTTGGGTAAAATCACCATCTTGAAGGCAACGATGCCCTTAGATTTCTTATTCGGGCAACCGATTAAGAGTTATTCAACATTTTTTGGAAAACTGCTTACACGTGTTAATTAAAGATTAAAAAAACTTTGACGGATCATTCCAGGAACATCAGGCCCCAAAATCGCGCACCGTCATATTTCATGGTCTAGAAAAAAATTCCATATACTTAAAAAGAGATTTCATAGAAAATACGGTTATTTACAGTAATTAGAGACTAGATACAAAATCTTCTTATATTATCATAAATATTTAGCATATCCCACAAATATCTACCCCTATATTACTCTTCTTAGATATATGAAACTTAAAACCTTTCTTTATAACTTGGAAAATGAAACATAATAATCGACGATCTCAGATACTCTGTATGGGTAAACAAGAAAGATATTGATGATCACTTAAGAATAACATGATAATAAGGGTATGAAATCTTACTATTTTATAATTCATACCCTACACATCAATGATCATAATCCTGAATTATGACATAAATCATGATAGTTCAAAATTCATGAATCATAATGGAATCAAAGTACATAATCCATGAAAGCATAATACAAGAAAAAACCATTGGTTTGTTGCATACACATAATCAGAGAAAATCATTTCCTTAGTCATGTATCACTTGAAATACTACTATAGTGTACTAGGTTCACTCTAAATTCCATCGTATCCTTAGTCAATGTTCACTCTCAATTTAAATAAAACATAGATGTGGAATAAAAGGATTCCCAAATATAGAATAAAAAATTCCACTTTTCTTAAAAAATGATGATCAATTTAAGAATAAAATATATAAAAATGGTACATTAGTTAAAAATTAAACAAATAAAAATATTATAAGAAACAACATGATATCAATTAATGTTATATCAGAAAATTATTCATTGGAAACTTAATTATAAACAATCATATTAAACCATAATTTTGTAACATGGAACTCTTACTACATTGATAATATCTGAATCACAACCCAGTGATAGAGAAAAACATAGATTTATTTTTAAATCCCCTTAATTCTCATTATAATAATAATAATATAAATTAATGTTCATTATATATACCACATAATAGAAACAAGTGGTGAATATGGAATATTTATTACAAAAATAAATGTTAAATGAGAAACCCTTACCTCAAGTTTTGTCTTGTTTTATGTATGTTAAAAAGTCATGTACAATAAATTTAAATTTATTATTATTATATAAAATAAAAATTTATATTCTTAAACTATCATTTATGATCCACATATAAAATTTCAATACCCATTTTTTAATAATTCTTTACAAATTTCATCATTTGAAAGGTGATATATGTTTCATTTTTCATGAGAGATTCACATTTGTAGTTCTGATCCTTAAAAATTTATGATGGTTCCACAATCTCCATAATATTATTAATGATATAAATATCATATATATTCATTATATATATATAATCATCTATAAAATTTAATTATATAAAAATTATTTCCATTGTTCATGGAGATCATAGGTCGTATATACACATAAAAATTGATTTCATTTTCTAAACAAAAGATGAAATGAAATATAGATATTATTTTATCAATAAGAACTATATTTAGATCATTAATAAAATACATATAACCATTAAATATACATTTTTTACCATCTAAGTATCACATATATGAAACATTAATCACATATTTTCATGGAGGTGGTAGTCCACACGTACACATGAGTGATGTTATCATTTTCCAATGTATGGTTACGTAATAAAGTATATATGATATTAAAATTAACAAGACATAATTATGTCATAAATTTTATATAAAATAAATAACCCCAATATAATAAACAAACATTAAATATGGTGATGGAAAATAGATTGTATCGCTATGTGGAGGTCGTAGTCCAGACACCTAAAAAAGTGATTCTTTTATTTACCATTTGATGAAAAGAGGCTGAATAAATGTGATTACATAATTATAATAAAATATAATTATGTTCATGATTCATAATTTATTATCAAATTATTAATACCAGTGATTTATAGTAGGTATAATTAGAAATAAATAGAAATAGGTTGGGTATGTTGATTACCTCTTCTTCAACATGCCTCTTTTGTGTCCCATCGTAAAGACCCTTGTAATGTTCATTTGTAAAGTGAATCTCCTATAATTAATGGGTAGGGATGTTTAGATGCTAATTTTTAGGGATAGGATCATCTATATGGATTAATTTAATGTAAATAATAGAAAAGATGGTGGCTTTTTATAAGTGGGGGAGAGGGCACACTTCGAATTTTTTGTAAAGATTAAAATAAAATAATTTCATACTCAACCCAAATGCTTCCAAATGCCCATATATTCAATTTATGCATGTTATGAGTTCCAAATGTATTATGAAGAAGTATTTAGATAATTTTTTTGGTAATTTTATCCCTTTTCACTTTAGTTTAACCACATGTTATACCATTTTATCCTTTACCATGATACACATTTTTAAAGCCTTATAGGTTATAAATTTAATAATTTGGTAAAAATAATCTATCAAATTACAAAAATTGTGAACTTTTTTGCACATTTATAAACCTTATGGTCTTATGTAATAATTTTTATTATTTCTAAATAATTCAATAAAATCATTTTTAATAAAATGTCATTAATTTCATTTTTAACAGAATTCATTAAATTTTCTTTAAAGATGTCATGATAAAAAAGGAATAAAAATATAAATTATTTAACCATAATTTATAATTTTTTAAGCATTAATATTTTGTGTACCCATATATAATCCAGAAAATAATACTTTTATGTTTTGAAAGCCATTTTATTTAAATTTTTTTAATACTTTGGATGATATTGTATCAACATTCAATAAGATTTTAAGGTGATTATATAGTCACTAAAAATTAAAAATAAATAAAAATCATGAATATTATATTATTAACATAAAAATAAACTTTAAATTTCTTTCTGAATGTATTCTTATCCCAATCATACTAAATAAGAGATATTTAAAATTAAGTGTGATGTTTTTGTTTTTCATTATTTAAAATATTATATAGGTCATAATCGAAGATAAATGGAATAAAAAGGCCAGATTTTATATTTTTAAATTATTATAGGAAGTATATTCTTTTATAATGAAATATATGAATGTTTAGGGTTTATTGGATTCCTTATCTCATGGTTTTAACCATGTTTTACTCATTTTAACCATACATAGGTGAAAAATATTTACCAAATTTACTATGTATAATAAAGAAAATAAAAAAGGAACCATTTACCATATTTTCACGTGTTTATTGAAAAAATTGAACCCATTATTCAAGATTGTATCTAAATAAGTGGACGAAATAAATTTTTATATAAATCATTAAAAAATGAAAAATAGTTTTTAGAAAATATCATTTTAAGCATAAAAAGTAATTAAAATGAATATCATGAATATGGGTGATTCCAAGAAAATTAAATTGATTATTATAAATAAATGGTCTTTATGTCACATTAATAAAAAATCCATAATCTAATGGTACTTTCAAAATTCTTGATTTAATGAAAATAAATTAGAGTATTTGAGAAATTTTTATTTTTCACATGTCACTAAAAATCAATCATTCTAGAAAAATCCCAAAATTCCATAATAATTTCATATGGATTATCCAATTTACAAATTTTTTTATTTTTATAAAATAAAATTTTTATAATTTGGATAAGATAATTTTAAATTCCTCATAAAAAATGAAATTAAAATCAACTTTGAAGAAAAATTCATTTATGAAGCCTACAATGAATTCACTAAAATGGGTGAATATTTTCTAAAAAATGATATATCATTTTTTATTTAGTAAGACGATTATATATTTATTTTATATCACATTTACTCATATTCATATCTACAGAACCAATGAATGAGTTATAATTTTAATTTTATAAAATATAATAATTCAATTAAAGCTCTATGTGGAGTGTTAAAAAAATTATCAATCCTATTTTTCTTTTAAAAAATATATTTAGGGTGTTTCATCACCTACATTAAATAAAAATTTTACTCAAAATAATATCTCCATTATCAAAGTTTAAATATTTGTAAATTATTTTTCTAAAAAACAACATCATAGAGATGGATAATAAAACTTCTTTCAAAATGCAAAGTGGAAAACATAAACATTACCTGAAATAAAACATAATTGGGTTACTAAATAATGAAAAAATTTGTGTGATGTTTAAATATAAACATTTAAAAAAAAATACAAGGACTAGTAGGGAGTTATATATAACATTTTCATGTGAATGTTAATGTCCAAAAATCCGTTAATCATTGAGGGGTGAAAAGACACTCAACTCATCTAAAATGATGGTAAAATGATTATATTTTGAATTCCATATTATTTTTCTAAAGTAGAAGGATTTTTAATACAAAATAATAGAAAATATAAAAATACACTTACGTGGTATATAACCATTTCAAAAACACAATTGTATCCTTTGGATGTGTTTGATCAATTTACTCCTCATCTTTTAGTCAATGAAATGAATACTCAAGATGAATTATTCATTCCTGGAGCACTAAAATTTATTTTTAATATATCTTAAGATTCATGAAATAATGAAACTTTATTCCCTTAATCTATAGATAATTACCAAAATCAATATTGTTACTATAAGTAATATAATAAGGATATATAAAACATAATGTTCATATAAACTATTCCACAAATATTTAACCTAAAGACTCCAAAAAAAAATATTTGATCACAATTAAAACAAAAAAATCCAATATATTTGACGACATTTTCTTTTCAAGATCAACATTAAAATTTTTCCACAAAGAACATAAAGTAGTTCACAATGTCACATACCATATGTTTGAATACATTGATAATATATCATCCTAAAACATGATATTAACTTTAATCATCATAAAACCTCAATGAAATAATATAATCATCAAGAAATTAACATTATCTAAAATATTACATAAGTATGAAATATATAAAAATGGTAACAATAGTTGAAAATTAACTAAATAAAAATATTTTAAGAAACATCATGAGATTAAAGAGAGTTATATCAGAAAATTATTCATTGAAATCTTGATCATAAACAATCATAGTAAACTATAAATTTGTAACATGAAACTCTTTCCTCATTGATAACATCTGAATCATAACCTCGTGATAGAGAGAACCATAGATTTATTTTGAAATCCCCTTTATTATCATTCTAATAATAATAATTTAAATTAGTGTACATTATATATACCACATAATGTAAACAAGTGGTGAATATGGAATTATCTTACAAAAATAAATGTTAAATGAGAAACCATTACCTCAAGTCTTGTCTTGTTTTCTGTACGTCAAAAAATCATGTAAAATAAATTTAAATTTATTATTATTATATGAAATAAAAATTTAAATTATTAAAATATCATTTATGATCCACTTATAAAATTTCAAAACCCATTTATTAATAATTCCGTACAAATTTCATCATTTTAAAGGAGATATCTATTTTATTTTTAATGAGATATTTACATCGGTAGTTCGGATCCTTAAAAATTTATGATAGTTCCAAAATCTCCATAATGTTATTAATTATATAAATATCATACATATTCATTATATATATATATATATATAATCATCTATAAAATTTAAAGATATAAAAATGAATTACATTGTTCCTGGAGATCGTAGGTCGTATATACACATAAATATTGATTTAATTTTCTAAATAAAAGATGAAATGAAATATAGATATTATTTTAACATTAAATAATATATTTATATCATTAATAAAATACATATAACCATTAAATCTACATTTTCTAACATCCATGTATCGCATATATGAAAACTTAATCGCATCTCTTCATAGAGGTGGTAGTCCACACGTACACATGAGTGATGTTATCATTTTCCAAAGTATGGTAATGTAATAAAGTATATATGATATTGTAATTAACAAAACATAATTATGTCATAAATTTTATATAAAATCATTAATCCCAATATAATATCCAAATATTAATTATGGTGATGGAAAATGGATTGTATCTCTATGTAGAGGTTGTAGTCCACACATCTACACAAGTGATTCTTTCATTTCCCATTTGATGAAAAGAGGTCGAATAAATGTGATTACATAATCATAATAAAATATATTTATTTTTATAATGCATAATTTATTATCAAATTATTTATACCATTGATTTATAGTAGGTATAATTTGAAATAAATAGAAATAGGACGACTATGTTGATTACCTCTTCTTCAACATGCCACTTTTGTGTCCCTTAGTAAGGACACTTGGAATGTTTCTTTATAAAGTGAATTGTGTATAATTAATGGATTGGGATGTTTTTATGATAATTATTAGGGATTGGATCAACTATATGGATTAATGTAGTGTAAATAATAGAAAATATGAAAGATTTTTATAAGTGGGGAATAGGGCACACTTGGAATTTTTTTTAAATATTAAAATATAATAATTTCATACTCTATCCAAATGCTTCCAAATGGCCTTATATTCAATTTATGCATGTTATGAGTTCTTAATTTATTATAAATAAGTATTTAGATAAATTTTTTGGTAATTTTATCCCTTATCACTTTAGTTTAACCACATGTTATACCACTTTTTCCTTAACCATGGTACACATTTTTTAAACATTATATGTTATAAATTTAATAATATGGTAAAAATAATCTATCAAATTAAAAAATTGTAACCCTTTTTAAACATTTATCATCCTTATGGTCTGATGTCATATGTTTTATTATTTTTAAATAATTCAATAAAATCATTTTTTTAATAAAATGTCATTAATTTCATTTTTATCACTATTCATTAAATTTTTCTTCAAAGGCTTTGTGATAAAAAACGAATTAGAATATTAATTATTTAACCATAAATTATAATTTTTTAATATTTATTTTTGTGTGTACCCAAAAGTAATCCTAAAAATAATACATTTATGTTTTGAAATCCATTTACTTTAATTTTTTTACTAGTTTGGAAGATATTGTGTCAACGTTCAATAAGAGTTTAAGGTGATTATATAGTCACTAAATATTAAAAAAAATATGAATATGATTTTATTAATATAAAAATAAACTTTAAATTTCATTCTGAACATATTTTTATCCCAACAAGACTATATAAGAGATTTAAAAGTAGGAGAGTGACATTTTTGTTTTTCATTATTTAAAATATTATATAGGTCATAATAAAAGCTAAATGGAATAAAAATCCAAGATTTTATATTTTTAAATTATTATAGGAAGTATATTATTATATAATGAAATATATGAATGTTTTGGGTTTATTCGATTCCTCATCTCATAGTTTTAACCATATTTTACACATTTTAACCATACCTAGGAGAATATTATTTACCAAATTTACTATTTATAATAAAGAAATTAAGAAGGAACGATTTACCATATTTTCATGAATTTTTTGAAAACATTGAACACATTATTTTGGATTGAATCTAAATAAATATACAAAATAAATTTTTATATAAATCATAAAATAAAATTAAAAACAGTTTATAGGAAAATTCATTTTAAGCATAAAAAGTAATTTAAATGAGAATCATGAATATGGATGATTCAAAGAGAATTAAATACATTATTATAATTAAATGGATTTTATGTCACATTAATACAAAATCCACAATCTAATGGTACTTTCAAAATTCTTGATTTAATGAAAATAAATTAGAGTATTTGAAAACTTGGTATTTTTCACTTGTCACTGAAAACAAATTATTTTAGAAAAATCATGAAATTCCATAATAATTTCATAAGGATTATTCAATTTAAAAATTATTTTATTTTTATAAAATACAATCTCTAACATTTGGATAAGTTAATTGTAATTTCATTACACTAAATGCAATTAAAATCACCTTTGAAGAAAAATTCATTTATGAAGCCTAAAATGAATTCACTAAAAATCGGTGAATATTTTCAAAAAATTGATATATAATTTTTTATTTAGTAAGACCATTATAAATTTATTTTATATCACATTTATTCATATTCATATCTACCGAACCAATTAATAAGTTATAATTTTAATTTTATAAAATATAACAATTCGATTAAAGCTCAATGACCAGTATTAAAAAAATTATCGATCCTTTTATTATTTTTTAAAAAATTAGGGTGTTACATCCCCTAACTTAAATAAAAATTTCACTCAAAATAATATCTCAGTCATCAAGTGTTAAATATTTTTAAATTATTTGGTTGAAAAACAACATCATAGAGAAGGATAATAAAACTTCTTTCAAAAGGGAAAGTGGAAAACATAAACATTACCTGAAATAACACATAATTAGGTTACTAGATAATGATAAAAGTTCTGTGATGTTTAAATATATACATTGAAAATAAAAAAATGTTCAAGGACTAATTGGAAGTTATAGATAACATGTTCATGTGGATGTTAATGACCATAAAACTGTTAATCATTGAGGGGTGAAAAGACCCTCAATACATCTGAAATGATGGTAAAATTATTATATTTTTAATTCCATATTAATTTTCTAAAGTTGAAGGATTTTTAATACATAATCATAGAATATATAATAATACACTTACCAGGTATATATCCATTTCATAAACATAATTGTATCCTTTGGTTGTGTTTGATCAATTTACTTCTCATCTTTTACTCCGAGAAATGAATAGTAAAGATGAATTATTCATTCCTCAAGCACTAAAATTTATTTTTAATATATCGTAAGATTCAGAAAACAATGAAAATTTATTCCCTTTATCTATAGGTAATTACCAAAACCAATATTGTTACTAGAAGTAATCTAATAAGGATACATAAGACATAATATTCATATAATCTATTCCACAAATATTTAACCTAATTAATCCAAAAAAATATTTTTGACCAAAATAAAAACCAAAAAAATCCAATATATTTAATGAAATTTTCTTTTCAAGATCAACATTAAAGTTGTTTCATCAAAGAACATAATGTAGTTCACAATTTCACATACCATACGTTTGAATACCTTGATAATATATTATCCTAAACCATGATAATAACTTGAATAATCATAAAATCTCAATAAAAGAATATAATCATCAAAATATTAACTTTATCTAATATATTACATAAGTCTAAAAATTCAATAAACATTATCAATGATTACATAAATTGCATTTTCATCAAATAACTAACAAATTATAAGGTCATAAATATTAATAAATCCACAATATAAATTTCAATAATTTATTTATCTAACTAAATATTAATAACTAAACACTAGGAACACATTAATTGTTATGTTTCTCTGGTGATGCATCCTCTGAAAATGTCACCATATAAAAAAACACTTTTTTTATTCGTATCATTCAACATATTCCTCAAAATCTATAAATAAAAATATATATGGAACGGTCCTTATATGATTATTGATTATTATAAACAGAATATCACAGATAAAAAACATATATAACATAATTATTGAATAAAAAAACATAAACACTTTAACTATTTCACTTAAATGGTTGATATTATATTTTCCCTTCCTTGGTCTAGGAGTCAACCAGTATATTAGGGCATTTACGTGAAAATTTCCCATATTCCACATATAAAAGACATTGAGTTCCTAAAAAAATTTCTCTATAACAATCATTTACACATAGAAAATATCTTCATTTCCTTAGAGACATTCTCCTAGGTTCTTTTTCCCGCATTCTTTTCATAAATAAAAATGAACATTCTTTTATATATGGTCATTACAACATGAACTTTACAAAAAGACCATATTTCTCTTATTCTATGCATTTCAAAACTCACTAATGATTAAAGTTTTTGTCTGATATCATGAAAGTTGATTATACATAATCATAAGGGGTTTTCATCATCTTATTGTATCATTTTTTTTATCACGAGGAAAATTATTCCATTTTCGGTCACATTCAACATTAACATAAATCCTTCTTGTTACATACATATTATAAACCCAAAAAACTTATTGTCATAAAAAAATAATAAAAATAAGAGATCATGAGACATAATTTATAGAATTTAGAAATAACAACATCTTCTTTCCTATATATGAAACCTTAGGTTTAACCTTGGTCCTATGTAGTTATCTTCTATTCAAATCCTTTATAATTGTTAATAATATATATTTGAGATCAACCGAACATATCCCCTGGGAGTGACAAACTAGGTGTGACGTAAGGGTGCATCCACCATGATCAATAACAATTGATGATATATACATATCCCAATATTTTCTGAATTATCATCACTGAATCCATCTCTCCCAAAACAATTTCCAATTGTAGTATCCAAGTAGATATGTGTTTATATAAAAATCATTTAATCTCTATCGTACAAAAAAATTAGGATGTTATCCTATAATTAGAAATCTCTAGGGTTATCAGTGATGTTATATCATCCTAGTTTAGAAATATAACTAAAAAATCCTATGATACCAACTATAGTGACACATATATTTTATACATATACATTACATCTTAATAAAATAATAATCAATTTATTTTACAAATACCCACCTAAGGACAATAAATAATTATTTTATTTGAATACTAGATACACAATCATAATATTTCATGAAATATATATATAATATATCTAAATAATATATCCCCACATAGTTCTCTTGTTAGGCATAACTTACTCAGAACATTTATTCATAACCTACGGAAGGGAAAATAATAAAGGGTGAGCTCAGATGATCAGTAAGGGTAAACAAGGAATAAAACAATTTTCCCTCAAGAATAACATGAGAATAAGGTTCTGAGAACATATTCTTAGAATTTTATAATCTATACCAATCATATTATTGATCATAATAATGATTCATAATATAAAGTATTGTATTTAAAATGACATTAATTGTAAAGGAATCAAATAAAATGATCTATGAGATCATAACATTGGAATAAGACATTAAATTGTGGAATACACAAAATCATAGAAAATAATTTTGTTAGTAAAGGCTCACTTCTAGGACTGACATAGGGGATTTGGTTCACTAATAAATAGATCATATCATTTATCAATGGTCCCTCCCAATACTATAATAGTGGATAGAGTCCCTTACTGAACTAGGTTCACTCCCAATTCTCGTCCTTGTTAACCCATGAGATATTCATATTTACAATTAATTGGAGGGATATAAAATTCAATCTCCACTAGTCACATAATCATAATACATTCATATGTGGTCAATAAGTCCATAAAATTGTCATTATATTTCATAACCCATGGAAAAATATGTTTCATAAATATTCCAACAATTCATCATAGCATAACCTATAGAAAATAAATGTGTTTCATAAATATCTCATCATTATAATCATAAACCATATAATGAAACAATAAGGATGGTATCTCTAGATAATATCCCAATTAAATAATAAGTAACATAAAAGTATGTAATCATAAATAAAAATTATTAAAAAAATATCACTTGTAATATTTCTTGGGGAAAATGCCCTTCTCAATTTCGAATCACTTATTCAGAACTGAAAAATCACAAAAATAATATAGAAATCAGTTTCTTTAAAAATAACCCTTAAAACATATAATGTAATCTTAAATGACTTATTGGTCATGGTGTGAAAAAAAATATTTCCTTGTATGTTAAAACAAAGATTCATTTTGCGTTTGTAGATATAAGTAAACGTACCTTATTCCATAAATTTGAAGAAGATTCCTTTAAAAAATTTAATATCAAGTAAAACATGGTAAAAAATACTTTAAATAGAAATATGAGAATATTAATGATATTATATAAAATATTTTAAATAAACCCTATACATGGAATAAAAATATTCTTGGCCAAAGAGTAAATAAAGAATATTTTTAAGATAAACATTTTCTCAATCATTTTAAGAACCAAAGAGAGACAAAAAAATTACTTGAATGTTATATGAATAAAATTTTTTGTATAAAATTTATAATACTCATGATATACAGATCACTAAATTTCATCATTGTAAACTTATTCATAAAAAATCCCGATAAATAATGATATTATAATATAAAACACTAAAAATATTAGTATTCATCAAATCAAAACCTCATGAAATATAGAAATATATATAGATTTTTTAACCCAAATAATTTTGATAATAACCATCAAAAAATACATTCATGTGAAGTATATACACCACATAAAGGATAGATGTGGTGAATAAGGGATATGTCTCCCAAAAATAAAACTAAGATGGGAAACCCTTACCATAAGTCTTCTATTATTTTCTATGCATTTAAAAATCCTATATAATTAATTTAAAATTTATATAATATAATTATAGGGTCATATATTTAATTATAATATAATATATGATCCAATTAAAACATTTAAATACTAATTTATTAATAATCCTATATTAAAATATTTTTCTCTATGTGTTAAATGCTTCGTTTTTTATGAGAGTTTATGTTTGGAAGATTTAGTATGTGATCATTGATGATGCTTCTATAATATTGATTCTGATAATATTTATATAAATATCATATATATTCAGTATATATATATTTATTTATATTCATCCATAATGTCTATATATATAAAATTTATTTTCACAGTTCATGGAGATGGTGGAATCGTACATATGCGTGAACCAAGTTTTCATTTTCAAATGAAAAAAGAAAATAATTGTATAGATCATATTATAATTAAAGAACTATAATTTTATCATGAATAATATATATATATACATTAAATATATCATTATTACCATCCATCTAATGATGAAAAAAATGACTGACGTCGCTTCTTGTAAGTGGTAGTCCACAAGTATGCATAAGTGACATTATCATTTTTCAACAGATGGGAAGGTAAGAAGTTATATGTAATATTATAATTACATTAGTATAATTAGTTTATAATAATAATATATAACCATTAAAACCATCATAATAACCATCCATGAAATATTTATATGGAAAAGGAATTGTATCGTTGTGTGAAGGTGGTAGTCCACACCTATTCACAGGTGATACTTTCTCATTGCATTTGATGATTAATATGGTTAATAAAAGTTTTTTCATAAATATATTAATTATTATGTATATTTTGGTTACGTTAAATTATTATTTTTGATGAATTACATATATTTATAAGTGTTTAGAGAAGAAATAAATTGAAAGAGTATGGGAAGGACGACTAACACTTCTTCAATTGGCCTGCTATAAATCCCTCCTTAAATACTCTAGTAATTGTCTCTTAGGAACACAAGAAACTCAACATCCTAGATAGGAAAGATTAGAAAATAGTTTTTAGGGGTTTGGTTGAGAATTATGGACTTCTCTGTTGGAAAATATAAATGTCTAAATGTGTCCATCCAATAGGATATAGAAAAAAATTAGTTCATTTTAACCCTAATCTATTTTTGATTAACCCACCCCCAACATTTTTTATCCATAACCACGGTAACACATTTTTCAAACATTAAGGGTTATAAATTTACTTGTAAGGTAATAACTTGATCCTAAATTTTCAAGGTATGAAATGTTTGACTCTTTTTTATCCCACCATTCATGTTTATATAGTTTTAGGGTTTATTAATAAATTAATAAAATATTATTTTTCAAAAAATATAATTATAATAATATTTGGAAATTTACATTTTATTTGAATTTATAGGCATCAAGATAAAACATATTTTTGATATAATGATCTTTATTCATAAATTGGTAATTATTTTTAACCACAAAATTCATGTGAAATAATAATTTGTCAAAAATATGTTACTTTTAATGTTTTTAAAGTAATTTAATTTTATTTTTCAAATTAATTCACAAGCTCGATGTCGAAATTTTTTATGAATTTAAAGAAATTATATAATCACTAAAAATTATAAATAAATTACTATCATGAAATTAATTTTAATAATCTTGAAATAATAATTAATAATAATTTAGAACATATTTTTAAACATAAGGAAACATTTAATATATATTTTAATGAAATAGAATGACATTTTTTATTTTAATTTCTTTTAAATATTATATAGTTCATAAATAAAACATTAAAATTTATTATTTTTTAGTTATAGTATAAATATACAATTTCAATTAAATATATGAAATATTTGAGTTGATTTTGAAACCTTATCTCAATATTTAACATTGTTTAACAATGTTTCTCTTATCGAGGTTACAAATACATACCACAGTTAGTATTAATAATAGTCAAATGTACAAGGGGTTATTTACCAAATTTTAACCTCCTAATTCAAAATATGGTATCCATTTTTCAATATACAATCTTCAGATGTTGATGAAATTAATTTAATATAAATGCGTAAAAACAATGAAAAAATATTTTTCTGGAAAATGTGTTTTTAAAAATTAAAAATAGCCTACATCAAAATGATGAATAATGATCATTAAAATGTAAGTAAATAAATTATTATAAATAAAATTAATTATTCAGGTTAATTATAGTTTTAATATATAATGGTATTTTTAAATTACTTTATTTAAGGAAAATAAATGAGAGTATTTAAAAAAATTATATTTTCAATATTTATTGAAATATAAATGAATTCAAGAAGCTCCAATAATTTCTACCTATATTAATTTTGATATTATTATTTAAAAAATTCAGTTAATGAAATTAAATTTCTATATGTTTTAGAGATTAATTATAATTTCCTCACATAAAATTCAATAAAAATCACTTTTGTAGAAAATTAATTTTTATGTATAAAATAAATTCAAAAAAATTTGATTTATTATTTCTTAAAAATTAATAAATAAAATTTTATTGTGTAATACAATTATAAATTTTTTTACTTGTGATTTTAATCCTTTATATAACTTCTAATAATGGATATGTTATAATAATATTTTTATAATATATCACAATTTGGTTAAAGCTCAGTGTTCTGTGTTAAGAAAGTGATAAAGGATTTTAATCCATTAAAGTAAATTTATAAGGTGTTATAATTTTCATTTGGAAATTTTTATGGAACCCATTTTATTTCCATGTGTTCTCTGTGATATGATAAATGATTGATTTTATGTGGCACTCATAATAAAAGTAATGATGGGTAGGGCCATATATAACCCTTCGATGCATTGGTTTAAGGTTTATATCTCATTAGATAAGTATATGTGAGTACAATTTAGTATATTTTAATAGTTGGAAAATGTTATGAAGGAAACAAATGTAGTATTCCCTATACTACCTTTTGTTCCAAAGTTGAAGTATTTTTCACCGTTTTGTAGTTATTCTCATGATTGCATTACGTTCTAATGGATGATGTTTATTGACTCGTGTTTCCATAACCTTTTTATTACTGTAATATGTTTTCAAAGTCATATGCCATGATTTATGATATATGATTTGTTGGATATTAATTTTCTTATCTATCATAATTTTACCCATATTCTCATCTTATATTCACTTATTATATTCAATTGTTAATAGTTATGTTTTCCATTTTAAAACATCTGATCTCACCCCTTTTTTAGTTTACATTTTCCTTCTTGATAATGATGATTATACCGTATAGAATGTATATGAGTGGGTCTCGTGTGGTACAACTATTGGGTAGTGTTCATAACTGTTCTATAATAAGTTTCTAATGTATTAGGTCCTTAATTGTACTGAACCTTATATTACTGGGATTGTGTGATTATTTTTGAGATGCAATATTTTAACCATGTAATCAATATAATATTTATATTATGTTAATATTGGGTCAATGTAGTTGGTATTCGAATATGGTTCATTTATTTTTAAGAATAGTATATTTATTTTGTGGATTAGGATGAGATAACCTTGCTGAAAAACATAATGATAATTATAAGGTGTATTTTGATGTATATGATAACATACTAAGATTTTGGTAATGTAAAGATTATATGGTTTTACTAGCAATAACATCTCTGTCTGGATAGTACATGTGGATATGGTCTTTGGCATAGATGTTCCTAGGGGAAATAACCCAAAAAGGGTGTGTTATGTATGAACCTAATCCTTTCAAGGTGTATGATAAAGAGTCCAAACTTCACACCTATTGTGACAATCCTATGGAGTGTAATTTCTAAATCACAATATTATTAAAATTATTTATGAAGGATTTATTCGGTTAATGAATTTGGATAATATATTTGATAGAACCAAACCATAAGATAAAAAAATTAAAAGAAAGAGATTTTGGTTTAATTGAATGCTAGTGTAGTAGTGGTATATTTTGAGTTTATTTTTTTCATTTAATTATCTTATAATAATTCAATTATGGACTTAATCACACATTGTAACTCCTTTTGGTTATTTAAATGGTTGAATCCTGATCAAAACAAGTTAGAAATAAATTCCATGGACAATGAAGATATCGTCCCCGAGAAAGATATAATGGGATACGAGCCAGAGTGACAAATATTTTGATAATTTCAAACTAGTTATCATTAATTATGATTAAAAAGGTGAACAGTGTAAAATTGAAAAATAAAATAATAATGAGAAGGATTGAGTCTAATGAAAATTATGATAACACAAATAGTGATAGAAGAATAATTCAACCTTCTATATGTCAACTTTGTGGGAAAAGGGGAATTTAGTGAATGGGATAATAAATTTATTTACCTGTTGTGAAGGAGGTAATAAAAAATGAAATTTTTTTTACAAAATAAAGATTTTGGTTAACAAGATTTATGAACATAGATTTTATCCTAATGTGAAATTGATAATTTAATTTCTTATGTGTGAGGAAATTAGGGAATTATCCATGTAAATTCTTTAATTGATGGACTAACCTTGATGATGAGCATCATGAAACTCTAATAAAAAGAGGAAATTTAATTTCCTATGAATGTACTACTCTCAATGTGGATCCAAATATTTAAGGAATTCATACACTCTAATCAAGAGTAGTACATAACTTGTTGGAATTTGATTTAAAGAACTCTATTATGTATAAGAAGTTTTCTAATGTTATCTAATCACCACCACCAGTGATTTGAATGTATTAAATATATTTCTATTGTATGGTTACTATTTTTCATGATGAACTTTATAGGAATGTACCTAGTGGAAATATTATTATTCCCTATTTAGATAAATTTAATGGGATTTTAGTAATGGATTGGTTCCATTCCCTTAGGGGAAGATTTATAAAGAGTAAGGAAAAAATTATCATTAACCTTTTATATTATATGAAAAGTATTATAAGAAAACCCCTATAGAAAAAATTATATAATGTGGTTATTGATAACAAAAAGTGGTATAATTGTTTCCAAAATAATTGGATAGAAACTCAATATTAGGGATAATGTTATTCGATGGAAAAAATATGATTCCAATAATTGTATGGTTTATATCTCTAAAGAAATTGTATTCTAAGACATATTTATAATTTATATTCCCTAATATATATTTCCATTAAAATTTGATAATTCAAATTGTGAGGAGACAATTTATTTAATGGAGATAAAATTTAATGCCCTTGGTTTTTAGGAAGAATATATTATCCCTAAAATATATCTTTATAATCATAAATTTTATTTTCTATTGAATTCATAAAAATTAATTGAAATTTATTTGTAATTAATTCACAAAAGAAATGAAATAAAACTAACAAGACTTTATTCATTTATATGGGGAAATATACAACAAGAGCACATAAAACTAAGTATTTTACACCATCGATTAATAGTCACTAGGGATAAAATAAATCCACTAAAGGTGCATAAATCATACAGGTAAAATAGATTGAAAATAATAAAATATTAATTACTAAAAAATCCCCTACATTATATTTATCTTTTTTTATAATCAATATCCAAACAACCCCTATAATGAGGTAGAACACAAAAAAACAATAAAGGATTCTGAAAAATCTATAACATGAAATTAAAACTATGCCTCATGATGTGAGAGTGAAATGAATGAATTATTTAGTAAGTATATATATATATATATGTGTGTGTGTGTGTGACCTAAATCTGGCTATTGAAAATATGGTCATTAATAATATGGTTATTATAAATATAGTGGTTTTTAATATATCCTGTATGTATAATGAGTTCATGCATTTATAAGAAATGTATTTAATATAATTTAACCAACAAAGAAATAAAAATATGATAATAAAATATTATTAAAATATATATACATTATATAAATATTTTAATATTATTATTAAAATTGATTATAATTAAATTTACATAAATATTTTTATATTTATTTTGTAGTAAAAAAGAAATTATATAATTTTAATACATAATTTTAATATTATTTGTTAAATCTTATTTAGTATAAAATAATATTTTTTTCAAAGATCTGTTTTGTTAAGTATTGTATACATTATCCAAATAGATTAAATTTTATAATTTGAAAATATTATTATATGTAAAATAATATATTAACGTCACCTAAAATATAAATTGATTTCAAATAATATTGAAGCATTTATTGTTTGAAGACATCATTTTCACTAAAAGATTTTTGTCTTTATAGTTTTTATATTTATTTAAAAAGTAAATATAAAAAATTTATAATCTAAATTATATAAATATAAGTTTCTATTTTTATTTGTAATTTCAAAATTATATTATCATTATCTTGGGATATGTTTCTTAAAAAACAATTTAATGTGAATAAAATAATATACTGATATAATGACTTTTATGAAGTTATTAGTATATAAGAATAGACTATAAATTCATAAAACCTATCCATATACTTTAATATTTCTTTTATAATTGAATTTTAAATTTAAAAATTTACATATAATTTTACAAAAACATATTTTTAATTTTTTAAATAATTTTTTATTTTAAAAAAAATTAACACATTATATATTTAGTATTTTAAAATTAATTTTTACCAAATTCAAAATTTAAATAAAAAAATGAATTTAAAACATGGAATGATTATATAAAAATTATATAATAATGAAAAAAAATCATAAAGGTTAAATTTTCAAGTTAAAAAGTACATATTGTGTTGAAAAGCAATATTGATAAAATGATTAACCCCTGAAGCAAGGTCAATTTCTTTTAAAAACATGTTTTAATTGAGTTTTATAGGTGTATATCAACCTTCCATATTCAAATAGATATTATTTCTCAATTATGGAGTCATTTTTCTGGAGATTTAACATCCATTATTTAAATTTTTTTGCGTATTTATAAAATTGTCACTCCTTTTCACCTATAAAAGGGACTCTCCTCTCCTCACTTCCCATCACACCGAAAACCGATGAGTTCTACTATGAAATTTACCAAACATATATTTAACATTATTCTACCCCTTATTTAGGTTATTTTCTTCAAAAATTATCAATATTCAAAGGTTTAGCATCCTTCAGAAATGAGATACGAAAAGTGGTGTGGTAAATATTTCTAACGACTTTGTTCTCTTTTCTTTTTTCCACATGTGAATTTATTATTTCACAAATTTTATTTAAAAAATCAAAATGTTAAATAATTATCATTATTATACAGGTATATTATTATGATGATTATAAAATCTTTAAACACGCAAACCTTTTTAAATAATAAATGTAAAAATGGCATTTGTGTGTGTGTGGGAAACCCCCACAGCAGAACATCGTGTATCTTTTTTCCTTAAACAATTTACATGAATGGTCATAATGTATAATTTAATAAATAATCATTATATTTAGAAATTATTTTACATTATAAATAAAAAAAATATTATTCACTTCTCTCATTCAATGTAAAATGAAATCATAAACCAAGCATACTTATGGACTATCTTCTCCATGAGACAATTGATTTCCATTTTTATTTTTATCACAACCTCATATGGATGGTTTTAAAAATGGATTTATTGGATAAATATTATTTTCATGATATCACATGCTTATGCTAGTATAAATTGGAGAACCTATTAATAATATGACAAACAAACGATTATTATTAATTCAATCATTTAAAACATGTTAAGTTAAAGGAAAATGTGTAATAAAAAATATGTCACATTTTGATATACACTAATTATTTATCCATATCCTTTGTAATTTTGATACATAAAAATGATTATATAATTATATCATTAAGAAATATGTGTAAGGATATTGAAACTAAATCACCTCAATGTCATCAATAATCATGGTAGGTCCGTGTTTGGGTATGTTTGACCAACTACTTAAATAATGTTATGAATTTTTTTTAGGATTATTATGAAGGATTAATTACTTGTAGAAAATAAAATAAATATTTAAAAAAATTATTAAGTAAAATACACATCAACATTTGAATCATATTTCATGATAATACCATTCGTCGGTAAATAATCACTGAAAAATGTTCATGGTCAATTTTGTCTTCTTCTATAATTAAAAAAAATACATAGTATCTGAAATTTAAATTTTTTAAATAATTTTAAGTGATTAATTATAGTAAAATTAATGAAATTTAGGGATTAAATATGGGAGAATAATGAAAAACAACACCACTACTACGAAATTAGTTCATGATGATTGGGATTAACCACACCCTAGATCAAATATATAAAATAAATAACTAATATAAATGTAAATAATAATTATTATTGATGTTTATAAAAGATTATTTATATAAGAAGGGTTATTAAATATTTGATTAACATATTTATTTTTATTACATAGGAGCTTATTGTTCATTTAACTAAGAATTAAAATAATCTATGGTGTTATTTATCTGAATGTAAATTTATTGACACTTAATAATTTATAATCACCTCAATACCATTAATATAGGTTGATTACTACCTAAGGAATGAATTTTACCATATTTTTTAGTTTTCTATTTCAATATCATGTACTTATTTAAACATGAATTGATTGAAAATACATCATACATGAAAGTGGTTTTTGATAAACTATAAGGGTTTGTTTCCAATATTATTTTCATATTGCAATTATTTTTGAAAGTTAATACATGTGAGGAATTCTGATTCCATATAAACCTATAATAATTTCCTTTTTTATTCATGGTATTATATTAGTTGCATCAATATTTCATTTCCCTTTGACTAATATTTTACCTAAAGTGTTTCTTATAATTTAAATGGGCCATATATCTTATTTTCAATCAGTAACCTGCTTTTTTTCATATTCTAATTCATTGGATGCTTTTTTACATATATTTTTAATCATTCTTTTTTTGGGATTCGTTTGGGTTTTTTCTGGTAAATTTTGTAATTTGTTATGTTTTTGAGCTAGTGTATGGTTAGCACCTCGTTTTCCCAAACCGTGTGCCCTCTCAAGCCAATCCATGGAAACCTAGGTACTGTAGTGTTGTGTAGTTCTTGCATGGTTTTCAGACCATTAAACCTATTAGAATATTCCACGTATCCCATTTAAAATATGAAAAACATTAGGCCACATGGTTTTTTCTAAGCATGTGGGTCTTCCCAACAAACTGTGCGTATGTGTTTTCAATCAATCTATTTTTTTTTTGAAAATTACCAAACACTCATTTTAGGTTCCCAATAGACCAAAATAGCCCATAATAGTTTTATCACATCCTTGGAGCTACCAAAAAATGTTTTTGACCCCTAGTAAGTTTATCTAAGTTTGAGTGGCATCATTTGATCATCACTCAGTAGGTTCTCTCTTGGCGTTCTTATTCATCACTTTTCTTTCTCTTATTCCATAGGATTCCTTGGATAATTTAGTTGAATTATAGATATTATACCCTCTTTTTTATTATAATACTATGTTTTATCCATGTTTCCTGGTTTTCATGACCTCCATTCTTCCCAGAAAAATCCCGATTTGGGTCTAGTGTTGTGAGATCCATTTATCCAAAGGTAGGTGGTTCCATTACGATGCCCGGATTTTGTTAACCCAAAATTTATTTTAAAAAATTAAAATCATTTGAATTAAATAATTTTTTTATGAAATTTATATAATTTTTTTTAAAAATACAATTCTTTTGAATGAGGTTCTCAAAAATGGGTTGTTGTCCTCAAATATGAAAACCTCCAATTTGATTAAATTGGGGTGTACTTATGGAAAATTTAAATTTTTAAAATTTTTGATATATATATATGTTAAGAAAATTATTTTAATTTAAATTTTAAATTTATTTTAAAAAATTAGTTTTTATGGAAAATTGTAAAAAAACCAAATTCCATTGAATTCTGGGTCTATTGTGAAATTGACCAAATTTTCTGAAAAATAAAATTTCAGATTTAATCCATGGATGTGGATTGTGAATGTAAATTGTGAATTGATTTCAAATAGATTTTGTAAAAATGGATTAAAATGGTTTTTATAGAAACCTTAGGGTTTTATCTTCGTAAAAGACACGTTTTTTTAATTCCCTATTATGTGTTTTAAATGGAAAATTGGGATATTTGAAATAGATAATGGGATTAATTATATTTAAATGTTAACTGAAAAAAATATCCCATATTTGTTTTAATAAATAACATGAAATCCTTAGGTAGTTAGTGAGTTATTTTGATGAAACATTATGCTATACAACATTCGAAAACATAAATGCAGCATGTCACATACCTTGGGTGATGTGGATTAGTCCTTTTTAGCTTGAGGTCAAAGGGACATATGTACATATTTCTATGTCACCTTGAATGTGGAGTTCCTATAGTTCATAATCATGTGACCTTGTTACTCTCTTATTTGTTTGTCAAATGAAAAAATTCTTTTTATTAAACTATTTTTTATGTATTCTGATTTATATAGATTATTTTATATAAATGACTTTTTTAGCCATTTTTGGAAAGTTACATTATTTTAAAAATATTCCATCCATTAAAATGTTATGAATTTTCTTAAATTATTTTCATATTTTGAAATTTAAATAAAAAATAATTTTAATTATTCTTTTGAAATTTAAAACCTATTTTCCATAAATTGAATGATCTAGTTGGTTAATTTAAATTGGAATCTATTATGAAATCCTTGGTGAGACCCTAATGGTATATTTAGTTCACACCCTACTTGTGCCTTTGGGTGTTTATAGATTATCTTCTTGTAGGTTTGAGTAAGAGAAATACATAACATAGAGGTGGTAATAATTGTTGATCCATGTACATGGAGAGTTACATCAATTAGGACCCGGGAAATTTGTCTTAAAATTTTTATAGTACTTTTTGTTGGGTCGGAATAAACGGGGAATGATGGCAAGAGGGGGGGTGAATTGCCTTTTAAAAAATTGATTAACAAATTAAAATCAAAGTTAAAAATGCAGCGGAAAGTAAAGAGGCAAGACACACAAAATTGATAACGGAGTTCGGCCAAAACCCGGCCTACGTCTCCGCTCCCAACTCAACCGTTGAGAGATTCCTACCGCTTGCTTTTCAATGGTTTTAGCAAGAAACCCACTAGGCTTTGAGGTAGCACTAGGACCTATTACAGCTTGCTTTTTGTGGTTTAGCAAGAACCCACTTGCTTTTGATGGTTTAGCAAGAACCCACTAGCCTTTTTAACGGGTGAAGGCTAGCTCACCGAAACACAAGCCTTTTAAAAGGAAAGGCTTGAAGAAACCTCTTCACACCTTAATGGTGGTGTGAAACCCAAAAGAAAGGGGGATGAGAAAAGGGTTTGGGGGTTTGTAGGCACAAACCCAATTTTAAAGATCAAAATGAAATATAAAATAAAAACCGTATTGGAGGAAGACTTGGGCGCCAATTGGATGATGGAGTTGATGTAGCGTGCTCTCCCAAGCTTCTTGAGTGGTGCTCTTGGATGTGGAAATGGATGGAGCACTTGGGGTTCTCTTGGAACAATCCACCGGAGCTTCGCCAAAATGATCAACAATGTGTCCGGTGGCTTGGGTATCGTTCCGGTAGGTGTCCGGGGCTTCCTTGGCCTTTATTTATAGGCATGGAACCCTTGGGGAGGCTTCGGAGCCGTTGGAGAGGCTAAAAGAGCCGTTGGGAGCCAAGTGGGCCAGCCTGGTCAAACTGCAACGGCTAGTTTGACTGGCTCCACCGGCTGGCCGGTACAGTCCCACCGGTTGGCCGGTGTTTGCAAAAAGTCATTGGATTCCTGTCCAGGGGCCACCGGTCGACCGGTGCCAGAGCCACCGGCTGGCCGGTGGTGAGGCAGTAGCTGACACTATTTGGAGAGGGTGCCACCGGCTGGCCGGTGCTGAGGCCACCGGCTGGCCGGTGGGGAGGCAGTGGCTCCCTCTTGATTGCAGGTGCCACCGGCTAGCCGCTGGTGTGCCACCGGCTGGCCGGTGGTCTGGACAGAAGGATGCCTTCTGTCCAGGCTCCACCGGCTGACCGGTGGTGAAGCCACCGGTTGGCCGGTGGACTGAATTTCAGTCCACTTTGCCTTCTTTCTTTCTTGGCCCAATTCCTTGGCCACCTGATTTGATTCCTATTAACCAAAAACACTTGAAAGAGGATTAGATAAATATGAGGGTGATTGTGATCATGAAAATAAAACCTTGAGGGGTTCGAGAGGTACAACAATCTCCCCCTATTTTGATGATCACAATCACCGAAACAAACAATGTAAAATACTGAGATTAAAGGCAATGCAAAGCATGATGAAAAAGGATTCTCCCCCAATCAATCAAGAAATTTCTCCCCCTTTGTGATTATCAAAATAGAACGGGGCATAAAACTTGATTGAGGGATACAATGAAAAACGAGATTTTAAATCAATTGAAAATGATATCAATTGTTGAAAATTTTGAAATGAAAATTGAATAACAGTTTGAATTGAAAGTTTTGAATCAAAAACCAATTGAATTTTGAAATTTGAAACCAAATGAATTTTTTGAAATTGAGAGTTTTGAATCAAAAAAGAATTGAGAGATTTGAATGAAAAATTCGAATTGAATATTTTGAAATGAAAATTTTGATACCAAGAGTTGAAATTGAAAGTTGGAATCGAAAATTTTGAAATTACAAAAAAGCTTAAAAGATCCTAACTCCCCCTAAATAAAAACAAAGAGTCACCGGGGAGAGGGATTTTGAAAAGAGACAATTTTAGGCCCGGAGAGACTCGCTAAGAGGGATTTTTCAATCCACACTTGCCTCATGGCGGGTCTTCTCCTATAAAATTCGTCCGAATAAAAAAAAGATTTGGGTTGGCCATACCGGGCGTTTTTACAATTACATTCATAAATAAGGTGCCCGGGTTTCTTACAATAATTACAAAATTTAAAACAAGATCTCCCCCTTACAAAAACAGTGGGTGCACGGGAGGAGGAGGCTTGGTTGGTGTAGCCAAGTCCATTGGTGGTTCTAGAAACTCTTTGAGAGCCTAAAAGTTTGGACAAATTTTGTTCACCTTGGGTGAACTTGGCTAGGGATTCTCTAAGGTCTTTGATGGTTGATTCCATAGAATCAACATTTGTAAAATTTTGGATTTTTAGGGAGAGTTCCTCCTTCTCTTTGAAAAGTTGGTCTTTTTCGGAGGAAAGTTTTTTGAAATTCTTTTTTAAAGCAACAAATTTTGACGATAAAGTATGAAAACCTTTTTCAAGTTGGTCTCTAGCATGTGAGAGTTCTTCATAAGAAAGATGATTTAAAGAATTGGAATTTGAAGAGCAAGAGGATGAGGAGTCGGAAGATGTTACCTCATGGAATGCCGTTAGGCATTTGTTACCGTTGTCGCTTGAGGAGGAGGAGGAGGATGATGAAGAGGAGGTGTCACTCCATGTCGCCTTGAGGACTTTTTTCTTTCCTTTTTCCTTTGGCATGGCCCGTTTCTTGTTGAGTGGGCAATCGGGCTTGTAATGGCCCTTTTCGCCGCACCCGTAGCATTTTACCTTGGGCTCGGATCTTGCGGTGGGTTCTTGCTTTCGATGCTTGCGGGATTTCTTCTTCTTCTTGTGCTTCTTCATAAACTTGTGCATTTGGCGGGCGAGATTCTCCATTTCCGAGTCGCCGCTTGATGATGAGGAAGATGAGGAAGATGAGGATGATGAGGAGGAGCTTACTTCTTTTTGTACCTTGAAGGCAATATTCTTTGGAGTCTTGATCGGTGTGCCCTCCTTTTGAGCTTGCCTCCTCATCGTGATCTCATAAGTCATGAGAGATCCGATGAGCTCCTCTACCGGCATATTTTTGACGTCCTTAGCTTCTTGGATCGCCGTCACCTTTGGTGCCCATGAGCTCGGAAGGACCCATAAGATCTTCTTGACCATCGTCTCGGCTGAAACATCATCACCAAGAGATTTCCTTCCATTGCACACGTCAGTAAAGCGAGTAAACATTTCAGAAATTGATTCATTTGGGTGCATGGAAAAAGACTCAAAATCCTGCCTATACATGTCTAACCGAGTATCCTTAACTTTGTTAGTGCCCTCATGGGTCACTTCCAATAGTTTCCAAATTTCATGAGATGAGGTGCAAGTGGAAACTCGGTTGAACTCATTTCGGTCAAGGCCGCAATGTAGAGCGTTCATGGCTTTGCCATCAAGCTCAAAATTTCTAATGTCGGCTTGGGTCCATTTGGATTCGTCGGGGGAAGACAAAGAATAACCTTGCATGACAATTTTGTAAATAGGATATCCTATGCTTCTAAGAAAAGTAGTCATGCGGGTTTTCCAATAATTATAGTCGGTCCCATCAAAAAATGGAGCCCGACCCAATGAGTAGCCCTCGGGGGCGAAAGAGGTTGATGCCATCTAAATGGATCTTTGATTTGAAACCGGTTAAGGAATTACTCAAAGTTCCCTCTGATACCAAATGTTGGGTCGGAATAAACGGGGAATGATGGCAAGAGGGGGGGTGAATTGCCTTTAAAAAAATTGATTAACAAATTAAAATCAAAGTTAAAAATGCAGCGGAAAGTAAAGAGGCAAGACACACAAAATTGATAACGGAGTTCGGCCAAAACCCGGCCTACGTCTCCGCTCCCAACTCAACCGTTGAGAGATTCCTACCGCTTTCTTTTCAATGGTTTTAGCAAGAAACCCACTAGGCTTTGTGGTAGCACTAGGACCTATTACAGCTTTCTTTTTGTGGTTTAGCAAGAACCCACTTGCTTTTGATGGTTTAGCAAGAACCCACTAGCCTTTTTAACGGGTGAAGGCTAGCTCACCGAAACACAAGCCTTTTAAAAGGAAAGGCTTGAAGAAACCTCTTCAACCTTAATGGTGGTGTGAAACCCAAAAGAAAGGGGGATGAGAAAAGGGTTTGGGGTTTGTAGGCACAAACCCAATTTTAAAGCTCAAAATTAAATATAAAATAAAAACCGTATTGGAGGAAGACTTGGGCGCCAATTGGATGATGGAGTTGATGTAGCGTGCTCTCCCAAGCTTCTTGAGTGGTGCTCTTGGATGTGGAAATGGATGGAGCACTTGGGGTTCTCTTGGAACAATCCACCGGAGCTTCGCCAAAATGATCAACAATGTGTCCGGTGGCTTGGGTATCGTTCCGGTAGGTGTCTGGGGCTTCCTTGGCCTTTATTTATAGGCATGGAACCCTTGGGGAGGCTTCGGAGCCGTTGGAGAGGCTAAAAGAGCCGTTGGGAGCCAAGTGGGCCAGCCTGGTCAAAGTGCAACGGCTAGTTTGACTGGCTCCACCGGCTGGCCGGTACAGTCCCACCGGTTGGCCGGTGTTTGCAAAAAGTCATTGGATTCCTGTCCAGGGGCCACCGGTCGACCGGTGCCAGAGCCACTGGCTGGCCGGTGCTGAGGCCACCGGCTGGCCGGTGGGGAGGCAGTGGCTCCCTCTTGATTGCAGGTGCCACCGGCTGGCCGCTGGTGTGCCACCGGCTGGCCAGTGGTCTGGACAGAAGGATGCCTTCTGTCCAGGCTCCACCGGCTGACCGGTGGTGAAGCCACCGGTTGGCCGGTGGACTGAATTTCAGTCCACTTTGCCTTCTTTCTTTCTTGGCCCAATTCCTTGGCCACCTGATTTGATTCCTATTAACCAAAAACACTTGAAAGAGGATTAGATAAATATGAGGGTGATTGTGATCATGAAAATAAAACCTTGAGGGGTTCGAGAGGTACAACACTTTTTTATAGTACTTTATCATGTTTTCACATGTTTAACTTCTAGTACACGTCTCCAGATGGAATTTTTTTGAAGTCCTACTATATAGTTACCTTTTTTCATAATACTAGTGGGTAAATGATTCCCAATATCTTCTTTTATGCTATCGGGTTCTATTCTCTAACCCATGAGAATTTGGAAATCTATTCAGGTTGTTTCTAGGATAGAATGATTACCAAGTTACTGTGGTACCCAAGTCGGTTCGTGAAAAATAGGTATCAAAGCTCCAGAATGAGCTTCTAGTCTTGAAGATAGTATGCATTGTGTAATCTTGTCATGACTTAGGAGGTAGTTGTGATTGATTTTTTGGTCCACTCTCACTATAATAAAACTTAATTCGCTAAGTGTGGTTTGGAAAATACATCTTCAGGATTAATTATAGTCTTTCCCTACTATTGATTTGGATCAGTGAAATCTAAATCATGTTTTTTAATCTATTGTGATTGATTTCTCTTGTTTCCCTTTTTTGAGTGTTAATATGATGTCCTCTTTGTTATCTACTGATGTTGTACAACATTATGCCACCAAAAAGATGAAAAAATCAGATATATGAGGATTTTTTTAGATCTAAAATAAGAAAATACCCTAGTGGACCTAAACTCGGTTGCGGTGATTATGCACATAGTCCATACTTTGGTACAAGTACCACCACCAATTCCCATTCTGGATCCAAATATAGAACCTTAAAGGTACATTCTCTATAATTTCACTTAATAGTTAATTTTAAAAAATCTACTACCATTAAAAGTCTAGAATGATCCTCAAGAGTTTGAGGAATGGTTGAGTAGAATAGAGCACTTGTTTAGGTTATTAGAGACACCCAACAAAATCAATGTAAAGGTTGACACCTATGTGCTAGAAAGATTGAGAAGGAGATGGTGGGACAAAATGATGATATAAAATAATATCTATGTCTTATAGTGTTGATACTTCAAATTTATTTTCACTAGCCAGTTCCATACAAATTTTATGTTGTTGGACAAGGCTATAGATGTTTTCAAACTTGAGCAGGCTTACATGACCATGACAGAGTATGAAAACCATTTTACTGAGATTGTGTATTTAGAAACTGAGATACAATCAAATGATAATATTTAGACTTAAAGATTTTAGTTGGGACATCCTATGGATATTTTTTCTCATGTTTTCTTAATGAAAATTCCTTCTTTTGATGACGTACTAGATAGAGCGGTAATGACCAAGATGGACATGCTTGGAAAGTCAGGGTTATCTGGTGATTCTTTTTCTCCTATTGTAATCATGGGTTCCTTCAAATGATATTTTAAGAGTGATGATCCTCATGGTGGTTCTTTATTGCAAAGTCATTCTAGACCTCTAACAGTGCCTCAAAGAAGCCATGTGATTTACTAGCATTATGGAAATCTATGGCATTGAAAGAGGGTTTTCTCTAAGAAACCCTAACATTATGGCTTGTGCCGATGTTTGATTTACTAATATAGGTTCTTTCATATATATTACACCTTACATAGTGTCACATGATCCTAAAATCCTTCTAAACCTAGGGGGTAATCAAATTCTTCATGTACAAAGGGTTCCAACTCAAGATATCTGAAAAAAAGATCCTTCAGGCAGTGGAATAGTCTCTAGAGGAAGTGGATACAGGTCTAGTGATTATGATAGGTACCATTACTATATATTCATCATTATTTACTGCTTTATTTGATACTGGTAAATCTCATTGGTTAATTTCTACTCATATTTTTAATCTTCTAAATCTTCATATGGAGATTTTATCTTGTGCAATATATATTAATAAACCCCTTGGTAAGAAGAAATAGCACGGTCCCTATAGTCCCACTTGTGTGTGCTCTCTATCATATGTTGATTTTTCTTATAGTCTTCTAGTCATCTAAATGAAATAAATTTATGTGATATATGGGATTGATTGGATCATTTCAATTAATAATTTGATTGATCGTTATCTTTTATAGGTCTCTTTTACTACACTAAATGGTGTGTGTTGTATCTTCCATGGAGAATGAGACCCAATGTTTAGTAGAGACAAACCTTCCTATTAATAGTTTAGGGAAGTGATATTTGTGTTTTCCTTTGATTTGTAGTGGGAATAATTGATTGGTAATCTCCCACTAGTTGTCATCAACATTCCCAACATAATTCTTTCCATCTTCTTTGGTTTTCCTCCTGTAAGGGTGGTAGAGTTTTCTATTGATTTAGTTTCTGGTACACAACCAGTTTCAGTTCCCCCTTACCAAAAATCACTAGATGAAATGAATGAGTTGGATACCTAGTTGGGAAAACATTTAAGGATGGGATTTATATGCCCGAGTGTGTCACCTTAGGTGGCACCGGTTCCCTTTTCTATGAATGTTGATGGTTCTTTTCGACATTTTATTGATTATAAAAAACTAAATTGAGTTATGAAAAAGAGAAAAGCTTTTTTACATGGATTGATGATCTATTTGATCAGTTGAAATGGTAAAATTGGTTTTCAATGTTATACCTTAAATCTAGTGATAATCAGATGAGGATACAAGAATCTGACATTTTGAAAACCTCCTTTCAGAGTAGGTATGAAAATTATGATTACCTGCTCATGCTCTTTGTCCTGACCAATTCTCCTACAATTTTTATGGATTTTATAAATAAGATTTTGAAAAATTATATTGATAACCTTAGGGTAGTATTGGTTTATGACATCCTTATTTACATTATGTATGTGTATGATCATGTGTGTCATCGGAGAGCAGTTTTGAGTTGGATAAGAAATCACTGACTTCATGACAAGATATATAAATGTGATTTATGGATTTCAGAAGTTATGTTATTGGTACATGTGGCCTTAAAACATGATAATTTTGTTGATTCTAAAAACAGTATGGCTGTTATTACATGGGGACAACCGTGTAATGTCTTCAAGATTTAAGGTTTCTTAGGCTTAGCTTGTTATTATCATCGGTTTGTTAAAAAATTATAAATGATGGATAATTGGAATACTGGTCTAAATCAGAAGGGATTAAGGTTTTTAGGGGATGATAAATGTCTTATTTCTTATGTTATGTTGATTTTTTTTGTCTATTTCACTAGGGTTGACTCTTTCAGAGGCTAGATAGAACTATGTTGTCTTTTTTGAATGCATCTGGTTCTAGATTTGGATGTGTTCTTATGCGGGGTGATCTTGTCATTTATTATGGATCTCGTCAGCTTAGGACACATGAGAATAATTATCAAACCCAGGACCTTCATTTTATATATATGATGTATGCACATAGAAGTTTTTGTAATTACATTTATAGAAAAATTTTTACCGTGTTTTATGACCAAAAGTGCTTGAGATATTTATTCTATCAAAAACATTTAAACCTCCTCTAGATGCATTGGGTGGAATACCCGCAATATTTTGATTTTGACATCACATATACCTCGGAAAAATGGAATTTAATTTCAAATTCGTTGAGTAGGAAACTTCTACCCCAGTGAGTGAAATAATCTTTAGAAGAGTAAAACTTGGTGGATATCTTTTCACAATTTCATATTGTGGTCTGGTAATTAGGAGTAGAGGTTTCCGTTTTTAGTGTTTCTTTTACATATTCTCCTCTTGAATTGATTATTTAGGATAGAGAAAATCTGGATTTTTTTAGCATTAAAGAATCTATTTATGGTGGAGATGCCATTACTGATAGGTAATTCTCCACTGAGGGTATTCTATGCTATTTAAAGTGATTCATTGTACCATTAGTGGTGAGGAAATATGTTATAGGGAATTTCCATAGTTCACAGTGGGTTGTGCACCCAAGAACTAGAAAAGTTTTCTAGGACATGAGTTGGTAGTTTTGTTGGCCAGGTATGAGATGGAGTGTTGGTGAATTTATCTCTCATTATCATACATGTCAATAGGTTAAGGTTGAGCACCAGAAACTTTGGGATTGCTTCATCCACTTCCAATACTAACATGGAAGTTGGATGATATCAATATGGTATTTGTGGTTGGGTTTCCTTATACCTAGAGAAATAAGATTTCAAGAAGGGTTTTGATCGATATTTTGACCAAGACAGAATACTTTATACACATTCATGATGAAACAAAAGTTGAGAAGTTGGAAAATATTTATGTTAAATATATTGTTCATTAACATGGAGTTATTTCTACTATAGTTTTTAATTGATATATCTGGTTAAATTTTTTTCTTTTGTAGATTCCATCGAGAGGCACTGAGATATTAGGTCTGTTTGAGAATAACATACCATCTACAGTCATATAGCTAGATATAAAGTTCTATATAGATTCCCGAGGATATGCTTCAAACTTCTGTTCTCAATGTTGGTGTGGCTTGGAATGATCACCCAGGATGGAATAGTTTTCATATAATAATAGTTACCATTCCAAAATTATAAATGATGCTTTTGAGTCCTCGGATGGTTGCCCTTGCAGATCTCCATTGTATTGGTCAGAGATTAGTGAAAGTTTCTTGGTTGGACCAAGCTTGGTTCCGAACCTGACAAAAAATATTTAGTTGATTATTTAAGGAATAAAGACAAAAAAAGGGTCAGTATAATTCTTATGATTATCTTCACCATAGACCATTGGAATTATTAGTTGGTGACTAGGTTTTCTTAAAAGTATCACCTCAATTGAGTCATAGATGGCTTGAGAGGAAAGGTAAAATTTCATCGTGTTTTTTCAAACTGTTGGAGGTTTTCAATCAGTTGGGGAAATTTTCATACCATTTAGAACTATTATGTTCACTAAAATAGATACATGATGTTTTCCATGTATCCTAGATCCAATATTATCTATCTAATCCATATCATAATCCGAAATGGACTGATTATGTGGTTAGACTTGATTTAACAGTGACAAAATGTTTGATCAAGATAGTTGATTCTGAATCCAAGATACTTCATGGGAGGATGATATATTTGGTTTATGTGATAAGGTTGAATGGTTATGATTATCATGATATTTTGGATAGGGAGGCACTGATGAAAGAGTAGTGGCCTCATATTTTTTTCATGGAAGCTTTTTTATAGGCTTTTTGGGGAAATAAAGTACCTATGGTGTGGAAGTTGTACCATCATTTTATTGTTTTTAAGTATTTATAAACCCTTATTTTTAATTATTCTTTGGTTGTGATTCATTAAGGGTTGCTTCAGGTAAAATTTAGAAAAAAATTTATGTTTTCAGGCCAGTGCACGGTTAGTGAAAAGTTTGTCCAAACTGTAAAAACCAAGGTAGTGAATTTTCAGGCACATTTGGAGCATGGTTTGTTAGATTGTTTTCCCTATTATGAGAAACTATGTAGAACATTTAAAAATATTCATGGATAGGCTGCACGGTTTGGTCTAACCATCCTGGTCTGCCTAGAAAACAGTGCTTACGAGTATTTAATAAATCCAAATTTTGATTCAAAATTTTTGAACCCCCCTTTTATATTCTCAATGGATTGGAATGAACCATAATCCATTTCTCTCATACTTGTATCTCTTAAGAAGAATTTTTAACCCATATAACCCCTCCTAGAAGTGGATAAAATCTTGATGTATGTTGTTCGATCAACAAATTGTAGGTTTCCTCTTCATGTTCTCATTCTCCCACTATCTCTCTCTTATTCCCTATGGTTCTGTGGATCCTCATGTTTAATTTTTGGATCTTTTACCCTATATTTTTGAATACAATGCTATGTTTTATCTTCTTTCCCTAGTTTCTATGATCATTATTATTCATTGAGAAATGCTAATTTTGGTTTGGTATTGTGGGATATGTTGATCTTGAGGTAGGTGGTTCCATTACTATTCATGATTTATGGTAACCTTAAATTGAATTATTTATTTTAAATATTTTTAATTATATATTTTTTTTATTTATTAAATGGATTTAAATTGGTTTGTTGTAAAAACCCAATTACATTAAATTGAGGTTTTAATAATGTGTGTTTGGTATGAAATATTAAAACCCCCCAATTCCATTGAATTAGGGTGTGTTTATTGTAAATTTTGAAATTTTAATTTGATGACTTTAAATTTTAGATTTTGTGGAAATTATTTCAATTAAATTGTTGATTTACATTTTGAAAAAGTGATTTTGATGGAAAATTCGGAGAACCTAGAATTCCACTGAATTGGGGGTTTATTGGAAATTGAAGGAATTTTTTGAAAATTAAATTTTTATATTTAATCTATAGAAGTGGATTGTGAAACTAAATTGTGAATTGATAGAAAATTCCTATTTATGAAAATAGATTAAAATGGTTTGGAGAGAAACCTTAGAGTTTTATCTTGAAAAAAGAAATATATTTTTATTAAAATGCACTTATGGTTTTTAATTACAAAATTGGCATATTTGAAATGGAGAATGGGATTAATTGTATTTTACGGTTCCCAAAAATAATTTTCCCTTCATCATTTTGTAATAGATTACCTGAAAGACTTAGGTAGTTAGTGAGTTATTTGGATGAAGCAGTAAGATTTACAACATTACAAAATATAAATGGAGTCTATCACATTCGTTAGGCGATAGAGATGAGTCTTATTTAGCCTAATTTCAAGGGAATATTTGTACATACTACCTTGTCACCTCAAGTGTAGAGTTTTTGTAGTCTATAACTATCATACCTTGTTAGGAATATTTACATTTTGCTGGCTTGTTTTTATTTTAAATGAATATATTCCATTGTTGTAAAATATTTTACATGCCTTCTAATTTATATAAATTAGTTTACATAAAATTGTTTATTTAATATATTTTTGAAGAGTTTAATTATTTTAGAAATATTCCATATAATAAATGTAATATTTTTATTAATTTATTTCCATATTTTTAAATGTAAAGATTGAATTATTATAATTATAATTTGAAAATTTCAAACCTTTTAAAAAAATGAAAGCTCTATTTGGTTAATATAAGATTCATATCTGATGTGGTATCCTTTGTGAGACTTTACTAGGATTTTTATCTCACACCCAACATATACCACCAAGTTATTGTAGATTATCTCATTCTAGTCTTGAGCAGTGGAAAGGGACCTCTTTGAAGAGTTTCTAGTTGTTGATCTGTGGACTTGGAGAGTTGCATCCACTGAGACATGGGCAATTTTTCTTCATATTTTTATGACAGTTATCTATTTTACATTGTATTTTTATGCATATTTTACTTCATATACATGACTCTCAATTGATATTATTTTTTATTCATATTATCTATTATCTTGTTTCCATAATGCTAGTAGAAAAATCGTTCCCACATTCATTTTTATGTATCCAAGTTCTAGTCTCCATCCCATGGGGATCAGGAATGATCTTCTGGATATGTCAATGTTGACTTTGTTACCAGGTTACTAGGTTTGGCCAGCATGTTCATGACATTTCTTGATTGGTTTGGATATAGATTTATTTTACATGGACTTATAATGTTATGATTGTTGATATAATTATTAATTATTGTCTTACGAGAATCCTTATGAAAGTTAGTTTCATCACATGGTTTATATATGATATGTTGAATGGAACTTGTCTTTATTCCATGGGTTCCTTATGCAATAAAAGTTAATGGTTTTCAATTGTTTTGTTTTATAAATCCCAGTTTATCTCAATGGGTTTTTTTATTATGTGATAAGTGATTAATATCATGTGCAACAAATAAGTACAGTTGATTATTGGTGGGGTTTTATATGGATTTCCAATGCATTGGTTTAAATTTTATATCTCATGAGATAATTTTTCATGATTACATTTTAATTTATTTCAATAATGGTAGATGATATTATGATTTATGAATTTATTGTTACCTATACTGAGGATTGTTATAAATATGAATAATGTTTTGTAGTTTTATTCTTGTTATCATTACTGTGTTAATCTATTAAGGATCATGTTTGTTTACTTATGCTTTCACGATATTTTGAATCATGTATTATGTTACACTAAGTCATATTTTAGCATTTAAGATCTATGCTTTTTTTGTATGAATTTTATTATATAACGTGATTTTACCTATATTCTAATATTACGTTCACTTATATTATTTGATAGATATTTATTATGAGTATCCTTACTAAAAATTATAGATTTCCCCATTGTTAAATTTTCATTTCCCTAGGTTAAGATGATAAGTTTAATAAATTAGAAGTATATGAGGGATTCTGGTCTATCTTAATTATAGAGAAATATTTACAAGGGTGTTAAAATATCATTCTTATGTAGTGAGTCCTCATAGAAATAAAAACATTCATTTTGGGTGTTATGTGATTAATTATAATATTTTTTAATTTAACCATTGAATTATTTTAATATTTATGTTATGTTTAGATTGTGTGGATATAGTTTTAGTGATGGATAAATAACATGTTGAAAAAATATGTTGAAAGGCATGAGATACATTATAAAATTTCACTCGATTGTGAGCATTGATATCTATCATTTATCTTGATATTGAGGATTAAATCATATATTAGAGAAATAGATTAGTGAATATATTGTGTAGATAACCCATTCCTTCTATTTTAACCTCTATAATATTTTAAATAGTAGTTTTGAGGTTCATAACTAAGTATTTTCTTCATATTTGGGGTTATGGTGTAAGGGTATCAAAACCCCACCCAACCCAATTGACCCGAAATGACCCAACCTAATCGGGTCAGATCGAGTTAAACATAAGGTATGGTCAGGTTGGGTTAGTTTGGGTTGAGACAGTTCAGGTCATAGGTTTGAAAAAACTCTAACCTAACCCCACCCGACCATATATATATATATATTATAATAACTAAAAATCAATACTAATTGATAAATAAAATATAAAAATAACTAATAACATATAATTAATTATTAATAATTTCTAATAATTGATAATTATGATTTAAAATTTGTACTAATAAATAAATTATAACTTCAAATGACTAATGATAGTTAACCGTATATAATAATGTTATAAGTCATAGATTTATTTTAAATATAAAATTGTATTTACATTAATTTTATGTTATATTTACATTATATATATATTATATTTACATTATAAAACATTATATTTACATTATATACCATTTCATAATATTATATTCACATTATGTAACATTATATTATCATTATAAAATGTATTATTTATTTAAATTGGTTCTAATGTATCAAAAATATAATTTTATGTTTACGTTTTGTAATGTTATATTTACATTGTAGAATTTTATAATATATTATACAATATTAAATTGAAATTATATTTATGTTATATTTATCCATCAATATAATTTTTTTCTTATTATTTCAGTTCATCTTTAATAAGTAGATTTACAAAAAAGAAAATTTTTTAATTCTGTTAATTGAACCTACCCAACCCCACCAAACCAATCACAGGTCGGGCTGGGTCGGGTCATTTTAAATAAATGGTTTTGACCCAACCTAGCCTGACATAAATACTATTGCTTTGGTTGGGTCTTGAATCCCCCCAGACACAATCTGACTTTACCCACAAACACCCCACCACAATGCATCAAAAATATATATTGTGGTTAAATAATGCATGTTCATTCGTGATAATAATTCAATTCTATGGAAATGACACCATGGATTGTAATTTTTAGACCATGATTACATCTTTGAATAGGGTTTCATCCTAGGGATGGAATGAAAAGTTTTCACTTATATAACCTAGGATTAGTATAGAATATGTGGTATTGATAAATTAAATTAATCAGATTAATTAATTAATTAATTGGTTGATTTCAATATTTCACATCCAAAGAAACCCTTATTTATTCATAATTAACCTCTCTCTAGTGAAATTATTATTAAACCGAAACTTTAGAGAGTGAGTGATAGGGTAGATATTTTAGTGAAATCACATATCATACTCACATTACCTTTATGAAATTTCCAATAATGATCAATGCTGAAGAATTCTTCATCATTGATCAATAGATTAGAGGGGTCAGTATTTGTTATTTTTGACCATTCAATTCATAAAAATATATTGTGAATATTTCATTCGTGAATGGTATTCTCTACTTATTTTCCCTTTAAATTATCTTTTTTTGGAATGAAATTTTTGATTCAACATTATTACCACGTTCTTCCATATTATTGGGGATCCACTTAAAAAAGGTTTCTCGAGTTTTATGTAAGATAACATCTATTCCACTCTATATTTTTTCATCCATTCCCCATATATTATCTATGTTTTATTTTTATATCATTAAGTACTTATAGTAGTTCAATAATTCAAACCAAAACCAATGAGTAATTGATATTAAAATCTTATGATTGATGAATCCTGACATGGAAATAGAGTTCATGATATGATTAGTCAAGTCATAGAATTTATGGGTCACATGAAGGTTATACATTGTGGGATCGTTGGGTTAGAGATGTGTAGATATGGTATGATAGAGTGTGTACCCATTTGAAAATCGATATTCTAGCGAGGAACACTTTCAAATCTAAAAATGAAGTCATAAAATAATTATATGTGTAATTTTTAGATGGTTTAGGCTCAGTAGGGTGAAATGATAGTGATGATGTGGCATTCTTAGAATCCAAATTAATTTAATACTTGAATATGCCATTATTCTATGAATATTTTTTCATTGAATTAATCTATGATTATGGTATAGTCACACTGTGATGGGTTTTTCATAGTGTGGTCTCCATTTCATGGTGTGGGTCAAAGTTCATGATATTTTGGTGGTATTATACCTTGTATATTAAGTTATAGGTTGTGAAATAATGTGTTCTGTAAAGAAATGATTGGGTGTATGATCAAGGAGGATCACACCAAACCCAAGGGACACAATAGTGTGTACAATTGGTGTGACCTGATCATCAAGTCTCATATGAAAGGGTCAAAATCATGATAAATTAACCTTAAATATAATAATTATGTATGGATGATTTTTATGATGTAAATCATGGTTAAATGGATATGTGATAAGAAATGTAAAAGGGGTTCTATGGCATGATGAATTTGGATCAAGGAGGCTCACATGTGGGAGGGGAAGTGGTTTGATAATAAGAACCTTTTTAGATTGGAATATTATGTTTTAACCTATGTATTAATACCAAAATGATATTATAATAGGGTGAAATAATTTCTTATGAGGAAATAATAGTATTTCATTCTACATGAAATTTGATTATGAACATCTATCAGTCTTTAATGTTCATAAACGAGGTGATACCTTTAATTTTTTAACATTAAATCTATATATCTGATGATTGGAATTATATTTTTTGATCAGAGTGTTAAATGTTTTGGAACACCCAGGATGATTTTATTAAATCAAGGGATAGGTCTATAAAATCTTTGATATGGTTTCATACTCCCATTCATACATTAAAAGTATGAATTTTATCTATATGATGATTAATCTTCCTTATAGGAGTTGAAGTGGGGCATGGGTTCTCTCCATTATAGTCGACTCTCCATCGACAAACATTTTTCTATAAGGACTTATTTTTCCTCCACTATAGTTTCGCAATAGAGATATAAGTTAATTGGTTTGGTTATTTCAGATTCATTGGGCTTCAAACTAGTTCTAATGTGGCTGAGATATTAAGAGATAAACCCTTCTGTATTTTGTGTTCTATCCATCAAATCATATCTATATTATTGTCCAATAATTCTTAATTGATATATGTTTTTTGAGCTGATTTGTTTTCTTATTATTCCTCTATGATATTAATCGAATCCTAATAGATATCAATATACAAACCCTGTGTGCCCATATGCACCCCAATGTATCAAATCTTATGCAGATTAAGGTATATTCAATGATGAACTAGGTGGACATGGTGGTCGTGGGGAATACTAGTAATGGGAGTTAGTAGTATCATGTTACTTTCATTTCAATAGATAGCTCAGTATGAGTACCTATTCATTAATCTATTTAGTCCTTTTTTCGTTAGTATGTATCTTTCGCAATTTACTCATGAATATAGCTCAGTTTATTTAGGTGGATCTTATCTTTTTTCAAATTAATTATATATTTTTTTGTTAATTTGATTTTATTGTTATGTAATATCTTTCCATATTGAAGGTTTGGATTTTCTCCAAGTAAACTATTCCACATCTATCATCGCACATGATACTCATACTTAGTCCTATTAAAAACACATGGCCTATAAAAAGTTGTATTAGGGTGGAATTATCGGCCTACAAAAATCTAGTGTGGTCCCATTGAGCTAGGTAACATCATAGTGGTATATAAGAAAGTTGACTTTCAATATTTATTTCTTATGATTATATCTTTAGGGATTTTGGGTAATGGTGTTATAGGGTCCCAATATTTTCTTTGGGTAGGGAACCTTGGTTTAGTGTGGAGGTTGACATATCCTTTCTTGAGGAAACTCATAACATACATTTCGACTTGATACACTGATTATCTATTTGAAAGGAACAAATTAATGTTATTTTCATCATATTGGAATTGTTTATGGATTTAAACATCCTTTTCAAGTCATATCTCCAAATAATATTTTGTGAAAATGGTCCAAAATTTTAATTACCAAGTTACACAATGAATATAGTAATCTAGGATACCTATAAAGAGCTTTGAAATTATCATCCCAATGATTGGGACTCCTATCATTATCTAGCTGGTTGAAGAGGCCTCTATCCAGGGATCCCATCATATGATGTTTCCATCAAATATGTAGAGAGTAATACCCCCAACCATTTTATAGAGAATTGAACCACCACCTATTGTCCAAGTGAATTTTCCTCCACCAATTGAGTATTTTATTATTTAGGTGGGATAGGATGGGGTTTCACATAGGGTGACTTTACTACATGAGTTTTTGTTTTAGAAACCATAGGGGTTTTGAGGTGATCTAGAACTTAAAGAAGTCAAAGAAGGGATTGAGATGTTGGTTTCTGTATTATTCCATTTTTTACACCTATCTATTAAATGATTATTTTCTAATCAGACATTATTTAGGGTCAAATAGGTCATTGGTGCAATTTAATAATCTAAAACCATGATAAGGATACTCTTTAATGGATAAAGTTCATGTTCCTTTTTTATAAAGAGTCCTATAATACAACGTTGATTTTCAAAAATCTATATGATCTATTTTATTTAAAACTTTGTTTCATGCCCATTTATTAGTATTTATTAACATTTAATGATCTCATGAGGTACTCCCATGACATGTTTTGTGATGGATTCTTCAAAATGATAATATTTGAGTAAAACCACTAGATATTCATTAAGGAAGATAGTTTTGCCCTATATATTTATTATGACCTAGGATTATCATATAAGGAAATTAAATGTTTTTAGATTAATATTCATTACATTACAAAAACACATTCTAGAGGACTATAATATTTTAGTGATTCTATAAATAAGGAACAAAATATTATAATCTGGTGAAAGATATTCAATATTTCCCCCAAACACCATCCCATTTATTATTCTTCATATAAATATCCGACATAAAACCTTCCTTCCTAAAATAGGGAACGTAAACATAAGAAAGGTTTAGCTCGTATTCTTAGTAAGGGTAAACAGAAGCCATATAATTCTATGATCTTATGAAAGAATAATATAAGAATAATGGAAAATGAAAATGAATGTATTTGAGGAAGTTCATACCCAACCTATCATATATCATAAACATGGGTCATCAAAAAATGATTGGTAGTTCAAAAGACATGAATCATAAGATAATCAAAGAATATGAGTAGTGAGAAAATAAAATAGGTATAAGACATGTATTTTCTAGTATACACAGATGCATGGAAAATGTTTTCCACATTAGCCAAGTCTTATTACCAAGGTAATCATAGCCGGAAAATTCCTTTACGAAACTGAGTTCACTTTACATTCTAGCATTGTCTTATAGAACCAAGTTCACTCCCCATTCCATACATGTCTTATTGAACAAGTATCACTTCTAATTGTAGACTTTTTTTGAATAAATTATTTTCACTCCCCATTCCATCCTTATACTACTAATCTGGGATCACTCCCCATTCTAGTACTATCTATCTTATGAGATATAATTCTTCCACCAACTCATTGGAGGGAGATTTTGGTCCCACCCATCTATAGTAATAACATAACCACCATCCTTGTACATAAAGATTCCATGATAAAATATTTAAATTCATACATATGTGTCACACAAGATCATAAAAAATCATTATATAAGAACCCATGGAATGAAATGGGTTTCATAAAAATTTTATCATTGCATAACTATTGAAAAATATATAGGGTTTATAATCCATTCATCATTTCATCAAATCATAAACTGTGGATAAATAAGTGGATTTAAATAGATTTTTCCATTGGTATAACCCATTAAAGAAAAATAGGATTCATAATCATGTTATTATTAAAAATTTAAAACATTCATATAAATAATAATAATGGTATCCTTGTATCATATCCCAATAAAATCATAACTAGCCCCAAATAAATTCATCTTAAATAGAAAATAATTTTGAAATACTACTTGGGAAATTTCTTGAATGAATATATAATTTATTTGAAAATTAATTTTTAAAACATAAAACATTATAAAATAATTTTCTTTGAAAATAACCTTGAAAAAATATAAAATATTATTTTATAAATAATTTGAAATGTTTATTTAGGAAAAATCTCATTATGGTTTTAAAAAAATGTTTTTAAAAACATAATACATTTTCAAAGTAATTTAAAATTTAAAATTATTTATTTAAAATATTAAAATTTTCCAAATATTAGGGAAATTTTTTTCATTGAAAATAACATTTAAAACTTTTAATTAAATTTTGAAATAATTTGGTAGTCAATTAAGTGGAAAATATTATTCATTATTTTCATGTTAAAAACAATTATTATTTTCAATTATTTATTAAATTATAAATAGCCAATGTTTTGAGAAAATGATTAACTAATTAATTAAAAAAAGTTTTTTAAAATTAAAAAAATGGGTTTTTTTTTTTGAATCATTGTAGAATAATTTTTTTTTTTTGAAAACATGATTCGGGAAGGTAAAGGGGATATAAACCAAAAAGACATTTTTTAATTAAAATATTTTTTAAATTTATTGAGTAAATAAATAGAGGAAGGTTAATATGAAAAATTTATTCTCATTAAATAACTATATGAGAAGATATATTATGTTTTTAATGATAGATAGATAAAAAAATTAGCATTGGATGCATAATAATATACAATCTAGATAAGCGATGAAATTGAAACATAAAAATCTTACCCCCGTGAATCATAACCCCTATTATGGAGTAACATAAAATTAAACATAAAATATAATGAGGATTAGTAAATTAATTATATTACATTTCAATGGGTTGGTAGATATACCCCATGAAATAATATAGAGGAAAAACATAATATATTTCCCAAAGAAGGAAAATTGAGACAAAAATCCATTATTGTTTGTGTACCTTTTGAATCATAATCATTATGAAATAGTAACCTAAATAGAAACATTAATTATCATTAATTTAGTCATATTAATTATAATTCATTTCATAGGGGATTATATACATCGCCAAAAAGGAAACGAGTGGTGAATATGGCTTAAGTCTCCCAGAAATACATGTGAGACTAGAAATGACCTTACCTTAAGTATTGACTTCCATAGTACTCGTTAAAACCTCCTGTAGAATAAATACATATTTATTAAAAATATATTATATAACCACATTCATATACATAATAAAATATTTTATTTTTTTTATTTTTTTAATCTTTTTATCAACAATTTCATCTTAAGTCTTTGTTCCATGAGATAACTACTTTGGTTTTTGTATATGTTTTGATTTGTTATATTTTTCTTCCTCTTAATTTGATAATGGTTTCATAATATCTAGAATTATAAATATCATATAAATATCATATAAATTCATTATATATGTATTTATATTAATCCATAAAATCTAGTGATAGGAAATGAAATGCACCACTCATGAAGATGGTTGGTCGTACGTACGCATGAACGATGTTTTTAATTTTATTGTTGGGTTGAAAGAAAGAAAAGTAAATTATATATATTATAACTATAAAATTATTTTTTATATCATATATGTCATAAATTTTAATTAAACTCATCCTTAATATATTCTATTTAAATTATGAAGGAATCACATCACTTCACGAGGTGGTAATTCAGCCTATACACAAAGGACACTATCGTATTCCCTCAAAAAGGAGTGTATAAAGGTATGGATGATATAAAGATTGTATAATTGTAATAAAATAATAAATATCATATATATCATATATAAATAATAAATCCATCCTTATTATCATTCTTTAGAGGTGGTAATGTAAAAACAAACGACATCTGTTCGTGAGGCGGTAGCCCATTGTGCACACGATGGATGCTTCCGTGACACATTTGATGGAAGTTGGAATGGATGAAGGCCATTAACATAACATAAATATATATTAGTATATTTTATATAAATTTTTTATTATATAATCATTATATAATAATTATTTATTGGTTTTTTTGGAATATATAAAACAATCATGCTCGTTTGTGAATGTCACCACTTCTTTGGGTATCCTCATTAGTCATTCACTAAAACAATTATTGGGATATATATGGGCCCAATTTATGGATTCTAGGATTAGTCAATGGATTTTGAGAATTTATTTTGTAATTTATTGGATGAAACAAATAGGTTTGACGGAGTGAATAAAGGAGGAGAGTGGGTCGCCATTTATAAGATGGGAGAGGACACACATGGTATTTTTGTAAATAAATTAGTGCTCCAACATTCATCAAATGAAAATTAGTAAAAATGGATAAAATTAGAACCTTAGAGATTATAAGGTCAAAATATATACATATAATAATTTTTTGACAAATTTATAGGTAAATTTCACCCTGATATTATTAGTTTAACCCCCTGGTAAACCCATTTTTACCATAACCAGGGTAAATAATTGGTAGTGAATTCACTACTAATTTGGTTTAAAATTTTAATCTAAATAAATAGTAAGTATAAATTATGATTATTCAAAATATTTAATTGATTTTTATGAATTATATTCACATAGATGGAAAATTTTAATTTAAAATTATACCCATATATGTTATTAGAAACCATGTTTTTTTGTGAAAATGATTAAAAGATTACAAAGTTATTATATCATATTTCAATATAAAATTACTTATAATCAAATAAATTATATTAATAGATATAAAATTAAACTTTATTTACAATAAAAATTTAAATATAATTTAACAATATACAAAAATATAACTGAAAAAGATGTTTTCGATTAAAATTTATTATTTTTCATTATTAATAAAAAAATCAAAAAATTTCCAAAAAATCACAGATATTCACAATAATATTATTTTAAAAGTTTAATTTAAAAACTATTTATTATTTTAGTTAATCAATTTTATAAAATTTTTAAATTTTATTTTTTAATATGTCCACTATAAAACGGTGACGAAAGTAATTTTAAGAAAAATATATTTTTTAAGCACAAAATTGTATTTTTTTATTCTCTATTTTCTGGAAAACACATAATATAAATGTTATATTGTTGGTTGAATATATATTATATAATTTTCATTAAGATAATTCACTAAGGATTTTTTTTTATTTTATTGATGTATAATACATTTTTTTACTTAATAAATATTTTCTTTAAAAAATATTCCTTTATTTTTAAATAGTATTCTTTCCATTTTAAATACATATATTTCCAAAAAATTCATTATATTTATACATTTCTAAACTATATTTTCATTATTTAGTTAATACTATTTATACCTTCCAAAATAGTGGCTAGGTGACAAATATAATATTAAATAATAATATTTTATTGTATGATCGTTTTCTTTTAAAAATGATGTAGTATGAAATTAAATATAAATTCCATGTACCTCATAACACAATACAAAATTAGTGTTTCATGTCACCAAAAATATGGTAATGATCAAATATATTTGAAAATAATAATTTCAAAAATTCATAGGTTGTTACATTTTACCACCCTTAAAATGTATTTCTTTTCTCAAATTTCATCTCGATCATCAATGGTTTATCATTTAAAAACTAAATCATTTAAATTCACATATTAAAAATAAATAACCAATTTTTCTTTTAAAAATAATTTTTGAATAAATAATGGTTACCCAAAGTAACTCGTAAATGGGTTTTCAGATAGGAGATCATAGGTGGTAATTGAAGATTTCGAAGAGGTCGAAAAATGTAAATAATTATAAAGAGTGATAAAGATCACTGATCATAAATAAATGGGTGATATAGGGAAGGTTAGTAACCCTAAAACTATAGAATTAAAAGTAATGAGAAAGATCATTGATATCATCAAATATAGTGACAAAAATAAAACATTCTTTTCAGATCCTTTTCCTAATATTGAATAATTTTCAAGAGAATATACAATTACTTGATTTTATTTCATTTTATATGAAAGATTTAACCCTTTGGTTATTCCTTGATCAATTACCACCTCAACTCATTCCTCTCAAAAATAAATGTCAATTTTTTATTCTTGAAGTGCTATCAGATCATATGATCCACTGATAGAATGATAAGTCATTCCATATAACTTTATTTATCGATACAACAAAAATAGATAGCACTGGTTTTCTCATATACATAAATCATCATATAGAGGAATTATATATTAATCTCTAAAACCACATTCAATGTTCAATAGAAACAATTTTATAAATGGTTAACCATATTACCCTTACAAAAGATGAAATTCCAAATATTTAGAAATAAGGTCAATTAAATTATCAAAATTTTCTTAACATTGATCCTCTATAAATGATCAAGTATCTCTTGATTACCACATACCAAACATGTGGATACCTTCAAGATGTATTCTCTTAAAACATGGTAATAACCTGAATTACTATAAAACTATAATATAAATATACATTCTTCGTAACTCCTTATATATAAAATAGATTATTGGATATATTTATTACATCCCAAAATGTTATAAGCTCCATCCCAGTTAGCATGAACAATTTTCAAAAATCATTAATTTCATCTAGGGTAATTAGTACTGTCCAATTTACATTACTCTTATCCAACATCTATTTATCTAAAATAAACACCATTTTCTCAACATCAAGAACCAATTAATTGATGCCTTCCCTTAATTGTGTGTTTTCTATAAAATGAGACCATTAAAATAAATTAATTTACCTAGTAATCAACACCATTATACATACACATTCATGTCCATAACAAAAAAAATACTAAAAAATCCTTATATATTTAATAATTCTTCTATCCCAATAAAAAAATACTTCATTCATACATATTCCTTCTCAAAATATTAAATAAGATTCATCATCTTATTCAATAATACCTATTTCCTTTAAAATTTCATTCATATTTTCTCCATAATCAAATAAAAAACACATAGAACCTTCTGGATTCTCCTCCTGAGCATTCTTATTTGGACATCGATTCACATAATGCCCAAACTCCTTGAACATGAACTACAACAAACTAAGTGTATAAAGGTAGTTTTTTTAGTGGCATTTTACTAGACCACCACTAATTGTTTTTAAATAATTTCGCAGTGGTTTCTTATAAACCTCCACTAAACCTTAAACATTTTTAAAAACACAACACTTTCCCCCTCCCCCAACACCGCTGATACCCCTGACCCTCCCCCCCCCCACCGCACAGTCTCATAGAAACCCTAGCCTTGTCATCTTCCATCACCACTGCTCGGTGGCCCTCACTGCACCTCTTCATTCCTCACCGACCCTCCTAATTCCATGCCTCGCCATCCCTTACCACCAATCCCAAACCCCACCTCACCACCCTCAAAGTTCAAGTGATAAGTGAAATAGAGTTTTTTTCTAGATCTTTACTGTATAAAAAAATCAATTTACCTTGGGTGTTTAGGAATTACATCTTGATTTTTTTTTCTCTTTGTTTTGAAATGGTTTTATGTGATTTACAACTATTGTGGGTAATCGGGTTGTCTTTTATGAGTTATCCATATTTAATTATTTATTTATCAAATTATATGTTTCATATTTATAGATAATACCTCCTAGAAGTTTGAGTAGGGATGTTATTCAATGATATAGTATATCTCTGGGTTTTTGGACTTATCCTTTCTTCCCCCAAATCCCATCATGAATGATTATAGAAATTAATGTTTTAATTTAGTTGAAGAATTATAATTTTAATACCATCCTTTTTATTTGCTTTATTTTAAATAGGATATTTTAATTAAATTACATTTGAATGAAATTTTTTTATCAATTGAAATTAGTTTAATTGTACAATTGAAATTTAATTGTTTTATCTTTTAATCATGGGTTTTTATGATAATTTTTTTAATTTAGTTGATATTTTAATTTTCACAATTTATAAATATTATTTTTATTATTCATTATAATTATTTTTATTTGCAACATATGAAAATTTAATTTTCTAAAGATTATTTTTACCTTTATGTAAGCCTTACAATGTTTACATTACCCTTATATAAATTTGGTGTACCCATGAAAAAAATCTATTATACCTTTACATATTTATTTTAATGTTCTTTTTACCCTTAAAAACTGTTATTCTAACCCTTACATGGCATTTATAGTTAGCGTTCTACCTTTATATATGTACCTTTATACCCTTATGCATTATTTGTATTCATGGTTTTACCCTTACGTAAGGTCAACTTACATTTAAAAAACTATTTCTTACCTTTAGGAAAGTGATTCTTACCATTAAACAAGTGTTGTTTACCTTTACCCAAGTTTTTCTTACCTTTACATAAGTGTTATGATACCATTAATCGTCATGAAAAAAATGTAAGTTACCCTTGTGTAGCGAACTATATACATGTAAATTGTGTGTGTAATTTATTTTTTTCCTTAAAACAAGATTTAAAAAATGCTTCTTACCCTTATATATGTTTTGAGTGCCTTTATAATGTTTTACAATTTGCCTTTACATGACCAGTTTAAGTAAAATATTTTCATTAAACAAGTTAACTATATACCCTTATGCAAGACTTATAAATTTTTCTTACCCTTAAATATAATTATAATTTACTTATATATAGTATGTTTAAAATGTATCTTATCTTTATGAGAGATTTATATAATAAAGGTTACATTTATGCAGATTATAAAAATTATTAGGTACCCTTATGTAGCCTATGCGAAAACTATTTTATCCATACGTCGGCTATATAGGTATAAATTTCCATATTATATTTAAGTAGTTGTGTCTATAATCTGTTTGAATTGTATAAATCCTCTATCACTAGACAACGATACCAAAAATTAAATAGATTGTGTATTTTTGAATATGAGTGTGATACATTAAATAGTATTTTTTTCTATTTTTAATTTATAATTGCGGGGTTTTAAATATATGATGAAGAATTAGGAAACCCCAATGTGTATAAGATTCAATGGAATTATAAATAATGTAATCCATTTGTGTTTTGTCAATAAATAAAATCAAAAGAAGGAATTATATAAACAATATGAAATATATTTTGAACTTTATGGATTCATTATGTTGATTTGTTGAGGCATTTCTAGTGGCCCTATATTTACTTTTTCTGTGTCAATTAAAGAAGGGTCAAAGTTCACTGCTCTACACCAATTTATTCACCAACATTTTCTAATAGTCCAAATAGTTTTATTATTTTTCAGAAGTTTCTGTAATTATTATTTCATAGATGGTTATACGTACATTTAAAAGGTATTTTATGGTAATTCTTACCTGATCAAAAAGTAATAACAATAGTTTTTTTCCATCTAATAGAATATACTAAGTTTTGTATACATGTAACACCACGATATTTTATGAAAAATATTCTTTTTAATTTCATTAATGTCTTGTGTTGTACGCTACACCAAAAAGTTCTTTCACAACATGTATCCTTGACTTTCCTTTCATTACACGCAATCACGACCTTCCTCGATAGCGTGTGTTGTACGCAATACCGAGTTTCACTAAACAACGATATGCTATTAAAATATTATTAAAACTAGTCGTTATGAATAGTAATAACCACTTTTTAAAATTTTGTAAATTTTATTTTTCAAAATGGACTTCATTTCTAGATTCGTAATATTGAAATTAGCTTAGGGTGAAATTTTGGTACTTTTCGGCTAACATTCATTTTATGATGAATAGTGAAAATTTCTAAATTTTAATTAAAAACAAACTTTTTAATAGAAATAATTAATAGTGATAAATTATTAATTTGAGTGGTTTTAAAGTATATTTAGAATATTTTTTTAAAATTTAATACAATGTTGGTTATTGGATGTAATTTTACATTTAAACCAGACATAAACAATTGTCAATCTTTTGATAGTTATTATCTCTTAAGAACACGCTATTTGTTTTAACGACGGGAATTAATTTTTTAAATTAATTAATGCAACTGATATGTTTTGAATTTGGTAAAATAGACATCATTTTTGAATTCATAATATCAAATATAGCTTAGGCCTAATTTTTGGTATTTTTCTGGAAACTTTCATTTTTTGATGAATAGTGAAACCACTAAGTGGTAGTTGAAAAAATGATTTTTTCATAAAACATAATTTTACCGCTTCTATGAGTGGAATTTCAAAAATCCGAGAGACACGGTTGATGTCAGTAAGAAAAATGTGGTTCAATGAGATGAAAATAATTTTTGGTGAATAGTAACTTTTTACTTTTTTTACCACGGTTAAAAGTAAATAGAGTAATTAAGGGTAAAAATGATATTATTATTACCCTAAAACATGTCCTAATTCTATTGGATATGTTTAATTCGACTAAAAACAACCTTAGGAATAAAATATGACCATTTAGACCCACTTGGATTAGATTAGTACATTTATTATTAATTTATTTAAAGAAGGGTTAAAATAGTTAAAATCAACGTTTAATAAGTAAATCATTTTTTATATAGGGTTATACATAAGATAAATTCGACTATAAATATTCATTAGAAATATAAAATGATTTCCTACATAATTATATTTTATTTGTAATTTTTAGACTTTAAATATGTTAATTTATTTATGACACAATGCTGATGTAGTAATTATCTTATTAATGAAATATAGACATAATTGATGTTATAAATACCCAAATAAATGTAATTTGAGACTTTTTATGAATTAAACTAATTTTATAGGTTAATATGACATGTTATTATTGATTTAATTAACTTTTTTAGAACTAATCAATCTGTTATGAGTTTTACAAAAATCAATTACTAAATAGTTTCAAAATTGACATAAAATAGTTTTTAAAACAAATATTGTATTATTAATTGTTATTTTATTCCTAAAAATCTAAGGTTTGGGAAAATGACTTAGATAAGGTTATATATATTAATAATAAACAATTTGGGATTCGTTTGGATTTTTATAGTAAGTTTATTAACTTTATAGTGTAAGAACACAAAAAGACATGGTAAAAGTAAAATTATCTAACAAAAAGTTAAATATAAATGATACGGTTAAAATAAGAACCTAAACTTGTATAAATTCTATTGGATGGGATTATTTCAAACCTTCCCTACCTTAGCTTCGACATAAATCAATTTATAGCTATTTAAAACCGAATTTGTCTTTATAATAAAATAATATTTTTTGTTTTTCCAAAAGAGCCCCTCTCCTCCCTTATAAAAGGGCACATCCTCCCTATCTTCCTCACACTACTTTGAGCCTTAAAGATCTGCCAACCCCAGCCAAATTATCTTATCCACTTCCCTAGAAACATCCTAGAGGTCCTGGTCTTCTTCAAAGACCAATTTTAGTGCCCTAAGAGGTGGACTCAAAGAGGCGCTTCATAGAAGAGATAATGTCTGTTACTGATTCTTTCAACATTATTTCTTCTTCCACTTCTTCTTCTTAGGTTGATTCATTATGAAGTAATAACATCAGTATCACTAATATACTGATATGTTATTATAAGTATGAAACAACCCTATTTCACCATCTATCCATCCTACGGAAAATGAAATCACCGCGCGTGCGTACGTACGGAATACCGTCTCCACGCCGTGGTGTAATCTATTTTCCACCACCACCTTACTTGGATGGGTATAATGGTGTAAATAATAACTATATATGATTATTGTAAAGTGAAATTGATTTTGAAATAGTATACATACACCTCAATAAAATTCCACAATCAGGAAAACGATATCATCACTCGTGCGTATGTACGGACCACCGTCTCCACAACTTGATGAGATTCATTATCCACGTTAACCATTCATGAATGATTATGAAGTATATATAATAAGTAATCATGAAATATATGACATAATAATTATACTGGATTTATGTTTATATAAATGTATGTCATCTACTAAATTCCATTCAACTCAATAAGGAAACGAAAACAGCGTTCATGCGTACGTACGGCCTACCGTCTCCATGAACGGTGTATTTCATTCCATTTACTGATCTATTATATATATGTATATTATGAATATATATTATATATAAATCATGTTTTATATTCTGTAATTAGGTAATAATGATCTATGTAATCATATGAATAATTACAAGTCAAAACACAGACGACAAATGAAACGATTTTACCCAAAATGCTCTTTAACATGGAATTTACAAAAGAACGGGTAAAATAAAGTCATAAGTGAACCATATATGATATCATAACAATGAGTATGATTCTGTAATGAGTCAATGACATTATTTAAATCATTATACAGGAGGTTCGGACACTTACGAAGAAAATCGGACCAAAGGTAAGGGAAATTATCACAATCTCATTTTTATCTGAGATTGTTTATACTTTGGTATTTACTGGGATGTATTTTATCATCCACATCCATGTTTCCTCAATATGTAATGTTATTTCCATCCTCCTACAATTTTTTAAATCCAATTTTACCCTTTGGTGAGTTTTTATTAAAATATATGAAGGGAATCTTTTGTCATTTTTCGTACGAGGTACTTTTTGACTTTTCCGAAAAAAGTACGAGAAAATGTTTTTTTAACTTATACGGCATGAATAGATTTTTAAAAAATTATTTCCAAGAAGCTTCCTTAACAAGTTTTCATGTTTATTTTTAATCAACTTCTTTTAGTTTAGAATTGTATGACATGTTAAGAAAGGAAAAGTGTTTTTGAAGTGGAAAGGATATTTTCCTCAAGAATGGAGTTCAAGTGTTTTATCAAAATTATTTTCCATAAAAGATAATAAAGGGTTATTTTTATATCCCTATTATTACATTGATTTTATTATGTTGTGATGGAATTATTTTTCTGAATTCCTTTATCTTATATTAATTTTTTATGATGTCACGATGTTTAAGAATCCCATTTTTATTACATGGGTTATGCTATGACTTATGGTTTATGATTTTGTGGCACACATAATAATGGTATCATTATGAGATGGGTGGGAACTATATCTCCCTATAATGCATTGGGTAAAGATTTTATATCTCATGAGATAGACATGGCTGGAACAGCACGTTAAACCGGTTCAGGGAAACATGACTAAAATGAGGAGTGAACTCGGTTCCGAAATGGACTTTGTCCACTAAGATAGTCTTGGAAATGAGTCTTGACTAATAAGAAATGATTCTCTATGATTATGTGTGCATGCCACAAAGATTCATGTTTTAGGTTATGATTATTGTGATTACATTTCACTACTACGATTTATCCCATGTTATGAAATTATGATTTTTTTTGCAGGTTAAGATTTCCAAAAGATATGTTCTTATGTATATGTTGTGATTGATATTTCCTTTCTTTACCCTTACTGAGCATTTGAGCTCACCATTTTATGTTTTCTTTTCCCCGGATATAAATAAAGGTTTTAGGTAAAAAAGGAATATCTTTATGGGATATGTTGAAGATCTTTCACCACGATTAGAAGATTATATTCAGAGTTTCCAAATAAACTAAACAATTACTGTCCTTATGTGTGTGTTTTTGTTATTTACTAAGTATTTCTCAAAAGTAATGTAATGTCCATGTACGTTAAGCTTCGGTTCTCTACAGTTGGTATCAGAGGAAAGGTTTAGTTAACCTTTGGAAACTAGGATGCGAAAACGTTAGTGAGATCCCTAGAGATATTTCTAAGGTATGTTTAGGTATGTCCCTAAGGTTAAGTATAAGTATAGGTTATAGTACTAGAATTATGGTAACCCAAGATGTTCGATATTGAAGTTACTCCCCCTTTATTATATTGTTTTCCCTAGCATGATTTTTGTCACTCACACTATTCCTTTTGGGTTTTAGACGATGGCTAGAACCCGATGGAATCGTGTTGAAAAATGTAATGGACAACACAATTATTGTCCTCCTGAACAAAAAAATGTTATGGGAGATGGAGTTCAAAATCTTATTGTTATACTTACCCAAGCTATGAATCATTCTGGACTTCCAAATGAGCAGAGAAGAGAACAATATTTTATTGAGTCCTTCATGAGACAACGTCTACCTTCTTTCAGTGGGTCTTCTGATCCACTTGTTGCTGAACAATGGATCATTACCAGTAAAAAGATATTTTCAGTTCTTCAATGTTCTGAACATGATAAAGTCATCTTAGTAGTATATCGTTTGGAAGGTGAAGCTGATCAATGGTGGAATCTTATCAAGAATACGAGGCCAAGAGATGAAATTGAGTCCATGTAATGGGACGAGTTCAAGAACTTATTTTTCGATAAGTACTTACCTCATATTCTTCGAAAAAAGATGGAGAAGGAGTTTCTTGAACTAAAGAAAAAGGATGATGAATCTGTTCGTATATACAAAGTGAATTTTACAAGGCTTGCAAGGTATGCATCTGGATTTATCAACCAACCTGAAAGTAATGTTGATCGATTATTTAGTGTCTTAAAACCAAATCTTCGAAGGGAATTAGCTATAAGAGACTTCAGCAGCTATGAAGAAATTGTGTGTTGTGCTATCAAGGTAGAAATGGAAGTTGGTGTTACTTATCCATCTCATAGTTTTGACAAGAAACGAAAGATGGAGTTCAAGTAGAAATCTCAGAATAATGGTGAAATGAAGATGAATGTTTCCTTATGATCAAAGTGTGGAAAGAAGCATGGTGGAGATTGTCTTAAAATGACTAGAAAATGTTTTAAGTGTGAAAAAGAAGGTCATCGTGCAGCTGGGTGTCAAAGTAATGGAAAAAGGGTTTCTAATGATGTGAATAACGAAAAGACTGCAGAGAACGCACCACCCACACTTCAATGCTTCAAGTTCATGGAAATGGGGCATTATGCTAATAAATTCCCTAATCCAAGGGTTAGTGATGATCGATAGGAGCAACCACTTAAGGCAAAGGACAAAGGGATGTCACATGCGATCACTATTGGCAATGTTGAATATGACAACAATGTGGTGGAATGATTAAGTGTTTATGTAATGGAATTTTAAAATAATGTTGTATGTAGTATTGTGGAATATTGGAATATTTATGTATTGGTATATTATGGTTTTCAATGGTTCCGGTAACCATAGAATGTGATTGAGATATTTTTGGAAAAAAAGATGATATGCACATAATGAAAGGAAAACGAGAAAATGAAATGTTTGACCGTATTCATGAGCTCATGACTGATATAAGGATAAGGTTATATCATGGTTTGAGTATATAGAATTTTTGGATTTTGGTATGTGGAAAGAGTTAACTTTGGACTGCATTCATGTTTTCACTAAGGTCTAAATGGTATTCATTCTTCAAGAGAATACATGATTAAGGTATTCACATGTTTGTAATTTGACCAACAAGATATATCTTATTATATATGGGGGATAAATGATGGCATTCACGTGATTGTTATGTGACATTTCAAGTAATCATTTTCTTTATACTATGAGCTTGGACCGAAGTATTTTAGATAAGCCTAAAGATTGGAATGGATTATGTTGGACATAAGTTAGGATAGAACTTTTTTGATATTATTGATGGGATGTTATAGTAATATAGCTTTAGAAAAAGGACAACCTGTAGGACGGGAGAGAACCCATCGCGTCAGACAAGGCTATGGGAATCGAACCCACAACCGAAGTGCGACTAGCCTTTATCTCCTACCACTGGCATATAGGAAGTCCTTGTTTAGTAGAAGCTAGTTTTATTATATTAAGCAGTATAATATAAGAAGTATAAGTCCATTTTAGGAACCATATATGATTAATCTCACCATAGATGGACTTATGTATATTTGATAATTTTTCCTAACCTTTTATTTAAAACAAATGGAATGACCCATCATTCTATCACATGATCTGCTAACACATCACGAATGACAAATTCAACTTCATTTCATTAAGAGATTAAGTGGAAATTTTCAAAAGAACAACCAACGGTGAGACTATACCAAAATCACGAAAGTATTTCTTCTAATTCCAATTTAATCAAATTTAGGGAAATGATCTTGAAAAACATAAATGTTGTCCTAGTGCTCGTATATCTGATGAATCATATGGTACCTTAGATCGTCACAAATTTATGGCTTTGTGATTGCTGTTTTTTTCATAGCTTTGTTCTCTACCACTCTCTATCAGAACATGATGGTTAGATTTCTCTTCCATATCCATATTTTCACCTATGTGGAAACAGAGTGATTATTTTATTTGGGTAACCATTACGTTTCATGATTTTGTTTTTAAAGATTGGTTTTGTTATTCCTTTTTACGATGTGGGTTTCTATTAAAGAAACTTTCGTGTAGTAAACCATTTATAACCCCGACGAATTTCGAGGGCGAAATTCATTTTAAGGGGGTAGAATGTAACACCCTGAGATTTTTTGAAAAATATTATTTTTAATTTCATTAATGTCTTGTGTTGTATGCTACACAAAAAGGAGCTTGCAAAACATGCATCCTTGACTTTCCTTTCATTACACACAATCGCGACCTTCCTTGATAGCGTGTGTAGTATGCAATACCGAGTTTCAGTAAACAACGATATGCTATTAAAATATTATTAAAACTAGTCATTATGAATAGTAATAACCACTTTTTGAAATTTTTTAAATTTTATTTTTCAAAATGGACTTCATTTTTGGATTTGGAATATCGAAATTAGCTTAGGGTGAAATTTTGGTACTTTTCAGCTAACATTCATTTTCTGATGAGTAGTGAAAATTTCTAAATTTTAATTAAAAACAACCTCTTTAATAGAAATAATTAATAGTGATAAATTATTAATTTGAGTGGTTTTAAAGTACATTTATAATATATTTTTACAATTTAATATAATGTTGGTTATTGGATGTAATTTCACATTTAAACCAGACATAAACAACTGTCAATCTTTTGATAGTTATTATCTCTTAAGAACACGCTATTTGTTTTGACGACGGAAATTAATTTTTAAATTAATTAATGCAACTGATATGTTTTGAATTTGGAAAAATAGACATCATTTTTGAATTCATAATATCAAATATAGCTTAGGCCTAATTTTTGGTAGTTTTCTAGAAACTTTCATTTTTTGATGAATAGTGAAACCACTAAGTGGTAGTTAAAAAATGAATTTTTCATAAAAATTAATTTTACCACTTCTGTGAGTGTAATTTCAAAAATACGAGAGACACGGTTGATGTCAGTAATAAAAATTTGGTTCAATGAGTTGAAAATAATTTTTGGTGAATAGTAACTTTTTACTTTTTTTACCACGCCTAAAAGTAAATAGGGTAATTAAGGTTAAAAATGATATTATTATTACCCTAACACATGTCCTAATTCTATTGGATAAGTGTTATTCGACCAGAAACAACCTTAGGAATAAAATATGACCATTTAGGCTGACATGGATTAGATTAGGACATTTATTATTAATTTATTTAAAGAAGGGTTAAATTAGTTAAAATCAATGTTTAATAAGTAAATCATTTTTAATATAAGGTTGTACATAAGATAAATTCGACGATAAATATTTATTATAAATATAAAATTATTTCCTACATAATTATATTTTTTTTGTAATTTTTAGACTTTAAATATGTTAATTTATTTATGACACAATGATGTAGTAATTATCTCATTAATGAAATATTGACATAATTGATGTTATAAATACCCAAATAAATGTAATTTGAGACTTTTTATGAATTTCACTAATTTTCTCGGTTAATATTACATATTATTATTGATTTAATTAAATTTTTTCGAACTAATCATTCTGTTATGAGTTTTACAAAAATCAATTACTAAATAGTGTCAAAATTGACATAAAATAGTTTTTAAAACAAAAATTATATTATTAATTGTTATTTTATTCCTAAAAATCTAAGGTTCGGCCAAATGACTTAGATAAGGTTATATATATTCATAATAGACAACTTGGAGTTCTTTTGGATTTTTATAGTAAGTTTATTAACCTTACAGTGTAAGAACACAAAAAGACATGGTAAAAGTAAAATTATCTAACATAAAGTTAAATATAAATGATAAGGTTAAAATAGGAATCTAAACTTGTCTAAATTCTATTGGATGAGATTATTTCGACCCATAACCACCTTAGCTTCGAAATAAATCAATTTGGAGAAATTTAAAAATGAATTTGGCTTTATAATAAAATAATATTTTTTGTTTTTCCAAAAGAGCCCCTCTCCTCCCTTATAAAAGGTCACCTCCTCCATCTCTTACTCACACCACTTTGAGCATTCAATCTTGGCCAAACCCTGAAAAATTATCATATCCACTTCCCTAAAAACATTCTAGAGGTCTTGGTCTTCTTCAATACCAATTTTAGTGCCCTAAGAGGTGGACTCAAAGAGGCACTTCATATAAGAGGTAATGTCTGTTACCGATTCTTTAAACATTATTCTTCTTCCACTTATTCTTCTTAGGTTGTTTCATTATGAAGTAATAACATAAGTATCACTAATATACTGATATGTTATTATAAGTATGAAACAACCCTATTTTACCATCTATCCATCCTACGGAAAACGAAATCACCGTGCGTGCGTACGTACGGAATACCATCTCCACACAGTGGTGTAATCTATTTTCCACCACCACCTTACTTGGATGGGTATAATGGTGTAAATAATAACTATATATTATTATTGTAAAGTGATATTGATTCTGAAATAGTATACATACACTCCAATACAATTCCACGATCATGAGAACGATATCATCGCTCGTTCGTACGTACGGACTACCGTCTCCACGATGAGATGAGATTCATTATCCACGTTAACCATTAATGAATGATTATGAAGTATATAAAATAAGTAATCATGAAATATATGAAATAATAATGATATTGTATTTATGGGTATATATATGTATTTCATCTACTTAATTCCATTCAACTCAATAAGGAAACGAAAACAGTGTTCATGCATACGTACGGCCTACCGTCTCCATGAACAGTGTATTTCATTCAATTTACTGATCTATTATATATATGTATATTCTGAATATATATTATATATAAATCATGTTTTATATTCTGGAATTAAGTAATCATGATCTAAGTAATCATATGAATAATTACAAGTCAAAACACGGACGACAAATGAAACGATTTTACCCAAAACGCTCTTTAACATGGAATCTACAAAAGAACGGGTAAAATAAAGTCATAAGTGAACCATATATGATATCATAACAATAAGTATGATTCTGGAATAAGTAAATGACATTATGTAAATCATTATACAGGAGGTTCGGACACTTAAAAAGAAAATCAGACCTAAGGTAGGGGAAAATATCACAATCTCATTTTTATCCGAGATTGTTTATACTTTGGTATTTACTAGGGTGTATTTTATCATCCACATCCATGTTTCCTCAATATTTAATATTATTTACATCCACCTACATTTTTTTAAATCCAATTTTACCCTTTGGTGAGTTTTTAGTATAATATATGAAAGGAATCTTTTGTCATTTTTCGTACGGGGTACTTTTTGACTTTTCCGACAAAAGTACGAGAAGAATGTTTTTTTAACTTATACGGAATGAATGGATTTTTAAAACATTATTTCCTAGAATAATCATTTACAAGTTTTCAAGTTTATTTTTAATCAACTTCTTTTAGTTTAGAATTTTTGGACATGTTAAGAAAGGAAAAGTGTTTTTGAAGTGGAAAGGATATTTTCCTCAAGAATAGAGTTCAAGTGTTTTATCAAAATTATTTTCCATCAAAGATAATAAAGGGTTATTTTTATATCCCTATTATTACATTGATTTGATTATGTTGTGATGGAATTATTTTTATGAATTCCTTTATCTTATATGAATTGTTTTATGATGTCACGATGTTTAAGAATCCCATTTTTATTACATGGGTTATGCTATGATGTATGGTTTATGATTTTGTGGAACACATAAGAATGGTATCATTATGAGATGGGTGGGACCTATATCTCCCTCCAATGCATTGGGTAAAGATTTAATATCTCATGATATAGACATGGCTGGAACGGCAGGTTAAACCGGTTCAGTGAAACAGAACTAAAACGAGGAGTGAACTCGGTTCAAAAATGGACTTTTTCCACTAAGATAGTCTTGGAAATGAGTCTTTAATAATAAGAAATGATTCTCTATGATTATGTGTGTATGCCACAAAGTTTCATGTTTTATGTTATGATTATTGGGATTACATTTCACTACTATGATTTATCCCATGTTATAAAATTATGATTTCTTTTGTAGGTTAATATTTCCAAAAGATATGTTCTTATGTATATGATGTGATTGATATTTCCTTTGTTTACCCTTACTGAGCATTTGAGCTCACCATTTTATGTTTTCTTTTCCCCTGGATATAAAGAAAGGTTTTAGGTAAAAAAACGAAGTTCTTTATGGGAGATGTTGACGATCTTTCACCATGATTAGAAGATTATATTCCAAGTTTCCAAAGACACTAAGATATTACGGTCCTTATGTGTGTGTTTTTGTTATTTACTAATTATTCCGCAAAAGTAATGTAATGTCCATGTATGTTAAGCTTCAGGTCTCTACAGTTGGTATCAGAGAAAAAGGTTTAGTCAACCTTTGGAAACTAGGATGCGAAAATGTTAGTGAGATCCCTAGAGATATTTCTAAGGTATGTCTAGGTATGTCCCTAAGGTTATGTATAAGTATAGGTTATAGTACTAGAATTACGGTAACCCCAGATGTTAGATATTGAAGTTACTCCCCCTTTATTATATTGTTTTCCCTAGCGTGATTTTTGCCTCTCACACTATTCTTTTTGGGTTTTAGATGATGGTTGGAACCCGAAGGAACCGTGTTGATCAATGTAATGGAAAATGCAAAGATTGTCCTCCTGAACAAACAAATGTTATGGGAGATGAAGTTCAAAATCTTATTGCTATACTTACACAAGCTATAAATCATTCCAGACTTCCAAATGAGCAGAGAAGGGAACAATATTCTATTGAGTCATTCATGAGGCAACATCCACCTTCTTTTAGTGGGTCTTCTGATCCACTTGTTGCTAAAAAATGGATCATTACCACTAAAAAATATATTTTCAGTTCTTCAATGTTCTGAACATGATAAAGTCGTCTTTGCAGTATATCGTTTGGAAGGTGAAGCTGATCAATGGAGGAATCTTATCAAGAATACGAGGCCAAGAGATGAAATTGAGTCCATGGAATGGGATGAGTTCAAGAACATATTTTTTCAATAAGTACTTCCCTTGTATTCTTCGAACAAAGATGGAGAAGGATTTTCTTGAACTAAAGAAAAAGGATGATGAATCTGTTGGTATATACGAAGAGAATTTTACAAGGCTTGCAAGGTATGCATCGGGATTTATCATCCAACCTGAAAGTAAAGTTGATTGATTCTTCAGTGGCTTAAAACCAAATCTTTGAAGGGAATTAGCTATAAGAGTCTTCAGTAGCTATGAAGAAATTGTGCGTTGTGCTATCAAGGTTGAAATGGAAGTTGGTGTTACTTATCCATCTCATAGTTTTGACAAGAAACAAAATATGGAGTTTAAGTAGAAATCTCAGAATAATGGTGAAAAGAAGATGAATGTTTCCTTATGCTCAAAGTGTGGAAAGAAGCATGGTGGAGATTGTCTTAAAGGGACTAGAAAATGTTTTAAGTGTGGAAAAGAAGGTCATCGAGCAGCTGAGTGTCGAAGTAATGGAAAAAGTGTTTTTAATGATGTGAATAAATAAAAGACTGCAGAGAATGCACCACCAACACTTCAATGCTTCAAGTGCAAGGAAATGGGGCATTATGCAAATAAATTCCCTAATCCAAGGGTTAGTGATGATCGACAGGAGAAACCACTTAAGGAAAAGGACAATGTGAAATCACATGCGATCACTATTGGCGATGTTGAATATGACAACAATGTGGTGGAATGATTAAGTGTTTATGTAATGGGACTCCAAAATAATGTTGTATATAGTATTGTGGAATATTGGAATATTTATGTATTGGTCTATTGTGGTTTTCAATGGTACCGGTAACCATAGAATGTGATCGAGATATTTTTGGAAAAAAAGATGATATGATCAAATGAAAGCAAACGAGAAAATGAAATGTTTGACCGTATTCATGAGCTCATGACTGATATAAGGAGAAGGTTATATCATGGTTTGAGTAAATAGAATTTTTGGATTTTGGTATGTGGAAAGAGTTAACTTTTGACTGCATTCATGTTTTCACTAAGGTTCAATGGGTATTCATTCTTCAAGAGAATACATGATTAAGGTATTCACATGTTTGTAATTTGACCAACAAGATATATCTTATTATATATGGGGGATAAATGATGGCATTCACGTGATTGTTATGTGACATTTCAAGTAATCATTTTATTTATACTATGAGTTTAGACCGAAGTATTTTAGATAATCCTAATGATTGGAATGGATTATGTTGGACATAAGTTAGAATAGAAATTTTTTCGATATTATTGATGGGATGTTATAGTAATATAGCTTTAGAAAAAGGACAACCTGTAGGACGGGCGACAACCCATCGTGTCGGACAAAGCTGTGGGAATCGAACCCACAACCGAGGTGCGACTGGCCTTTATCACCTACCACTGGCCTATAGGAAGTCCCTTTTTAGTAGAAACTAGTTTTATTATATTAAGTAGTATAATATAAGAAGTATAAGTCCATTTTAGGAACCATATATGATTAATCTCACCATAGATGGACTTATGTATATTTGATAATTTTTCCTAACCTTTTATTTGAAATAGATGGAATGACCCATCATTCTATCACATGATCTGCTAACACATCACGAATGAAAAATTCAACTTCATTTCTTTAAGAGATGAAGTGGAAATTGTCCAAAGAACGACCAACGGTGAGACTATACCAAAATCACGAAAGTATTTCTTCTATTTCCAATTTCATCAAATTTAGGGAAATGATCTTGAAAACCATAAATGTTGTCCTAGTGCTCTTATATCTGATGAATCAGATGGTACCTTAGATCGTCACAAATTTATGGCTTTGTGATTGTTGGCTTTTCTATAGCCATATTCTCTACCACTCTCCATCAGAACATGATAGTTAGATTTCTCTTCCATATCCATATTTTCACCTATGTGGAAACCGAGTGATTAGTTTATTTTGGTAACCATTCTGTTTCATGCTCTTGTTTTTAAAGATTGGTTTTGGTATTCCTTTTTACATTGTGGGTTTCTATTAAAGAAACTTTCGAGTAGTAAACCATTTATAACCCCGACAAATTTCGAGGGAGAAATTCATTTTAAGGGGGTGGAATGTAACACCCTGAGATTTTTTTAAAAATATTCTTTTTAATTTCATTAATGTCTTGTGTTGTACGCTACACAAAAAGGAGCTTGCACAACACGCATCCTTGACTTGCCTTTCATTACACGCAATCGCGACCTTCCTCGATAGCGTGTGTAGTACGCAATACCGAGTTTCACTAAACAACGATATTCTATTAAAATATTATTAAAACTAGTTGTTATGAATAGTAATAACCACTTTTTGAAATTTTGTAAATTTTATTTTTCAAAATGGACTTCATTTTTGGATTCGAAATATTGAAATTAGCTTAGGGTGAAATTTTGGTACTTTTCAGCTAACTTTCATTTTCTGATGAATAGTGAAAATTTCTAAATTTTAATTAAAAACAACCTTTTAATAGAAATAATTAATAGTGATAAATTATTAATTTGAGTGGTTTTAAAGTATATTTATAATATATTTTTACAATTTAATACAATGTTGTTTATTGGATGTAATTTCACATTTAAACCAGACATAAACAACTGTCAATCTTTTGATAGTTATTATCTCTTAAGAACACAATATTTGTTTTGACGACGGGAATTAATTTTAAATTAATTAATGCAACTGATATGTTTTTAATTTGGTAAAATAGACATCATTTTTTAATTCATAATATCAAATATAGGTTAGGCCTAATTTTTGGTATTTTTTTGAAAACTTTCATTTTTTGATGAATAGTGAAACCACTAAGTGGTAGTTAAAAAAATGAATTTTTCATAAAACATAAATTTACCGCTTTTGTGAGTGGAATTTCAAAAATCTGAGAGACACGGTTGATGTCAGTAAGAAAAATGTGGTTCAATGAGATTAAAATAATTTTTTGTGAATAGTAACTTGTTACTTTTTTTACCACGGTTAAAAGTAAATAGGGTAATTAAAGGTAAAAATGATATTATTATTACCCTAACACATGTCCTAATTCTATTGGATAAGTGTAATTCGACCAAAAACAACTTTAAGAATAAAATATGACCATTTAGGCCCATTTGGATTAGATTAGGACATTTATTATTAATTTATTTAATGAAGGGTTAAAATAGTTAAAATCAAAGTTTAATAAGTAAATAAATTTTAATATAGGGTTATACATAAGATAAATTCGACTATAAATATTAATTAGAAAGATAAAATTATTTCCTACATAATGATATTTTATTTGTAATTTTTAGACATTAAATAAGTTATTTTATTTATGACACAATGATAATGTAGTAATTATCTTATTAATGAAATATTGACATAATTGATGTTATAAATACCGAAATAAATGTAATTTAAGACTTTTTATGAATTCCACAAATTTTCTAAGTTAATATGACATTTTATTATTGATTTAATTAACTTTTTTCGAACTAATCATTCTATTATGAGTTTCACAAAAATCAATTACTAAATAGTGTCAAAATTGACATAAAATAGTTTTTAAAACAAATATTATATTATTAATTATTATTTTATTCCTAAAAATCTAAGGTTTGGCCAAATGACTTAGATAAGGTTATATATATTAATACTAGAAAACATGGAGTTCGATTGGCTTCTTATAGTAAGTTTATTAACCTTATAGTGTAAGAACACAAAAAGACACGGTAAAAGTAAAATTATCTAACTTAAAGATAAATATAAATGATAAGGTTAAAATAAGAACCTAAACTTGTAAAAATTATATTTGATGAGATTGTTTCGACCCATACCCACATTAGATTCTAAATAAATCAATTTGGAGCAATTTAAAACCGATTTTGGCTTTATAATAAAATAATATTTTTAGTTTTTCCAAAAGAGCCCCTCTCCTCCCTTATAAAAGGGCACCTCCTCCCTCTCTTCCTTACATCACTTTGAGCCTTCAATCTCGGCCAAACCCAGAAGAATTATATTATCCACTTCCCTGGAAACATCCTAGAGGTCTTGGTCTTCTTCAAAGACCAATTTTAGTTCCCTAAGAGGTGGACTTAAAGAGGCGCTTCATAGAAGAGGTAATGTATGTTACCGATTCTTTCAACTTTATTTCTTCTTCCACTTCTTCTTCTTAGGTTGTTTCATTATGAAGTAATAACATCAGTATCACTCATATACTGATATGTTATTATAAGTATGAAACAACCCTATTTCACCATCTATCCATCCTACAGAAAACAAAATCACCGCGCGTGCGTACGTATGGAATACCATGTCCACGCCGTGGTGTAATCTATTTTCCACCACCACCTTACTTGGATGGGTATAATGGTGTACATAATTACAATATATGATTATTTTAAAGTGATATTGATTCTGAAATAGTATACATACACTCCAATATAATTCCATGATCATGAGAACGATATCATCGCTCGTGCGTACGTACGGACTACCGTCTCCATGACGCGATGAGATTCCTTCTCCACGTTAACCATTAATGAATGATTATGAAGTATATATAATAAGTAATCATGAAATATATGACATAATAATGATATTGGATTTATGGGTATATATATTTATGTCATCTACTTAATTCCATTCAACTCAATAAGGAAACGAAAACAGCGTTCATGCATACGTACGACCTACCGTCTCCATGAACGGTGTATTTCTTTCCATTTATTGATCTATTATATATATATATATTCTGAATATATATTATATATAAATCATGTATTATATTATGGAATTAATTAATAATGATCTATGTAATCATATGAATAATTACAAGTCAGAACACGGATGACAAATGAAACGATTTTACTCAAAATGCTCTTTAACATGGAATTTACAAAAGAACGGGTAAAATAAAGTCATAAGTGAACCATATATGATATCATAACAATGAGTATGATTCTGGAATAAGTAAATTACATTATTTAAATCATTATACAGGAGTTTTGGAAACTTACGAAGAAAATCAAACCTAAGGTAAGGGAAAATATCACAATCTCATTATTATCTGAGATTGTTTATACTTTGGTATTTAATTGGGTGTATTTTATCATCCACATCCATGTTTCCTCAAATATTAAATATTATTTCCATCCACCTACAATTTTTTAAATCCAATTTTTCCCTTAAGTGAGTTTTTAGTAAAATATATGAAAGGAATCTTTTTTCATTTTTTCGTACGAGGTACTTTTTGACTTTTCCAACCAAAGTACGAGAAGAATGTTTTTTTAACTTATACGGCATGAATGGATTTTTAAAAAATTATTTCCAAGAAGCTTCCTTTACACGTTTTAAAGTTTATTTTTAATCAACTTCTTTTAGTTTATAATTGTATGACATGTTAAAAAAGGAAAAGTGTTTTTGAAGTGGAAAAGATATTTTCCTCAAGAATGGAGTTCAAGTGTTTTATCAAAATTATTTTCCATAAAAGATAATAAAGGGTTATTTTTATATCCCAATTATTAAATTGACTTGATTATGTTGTGATGAAATTATTTTTATGAATTCCTTTATCTTATATGAATTGTTTTATGATGTCGCGATGTTTAAGAATCCCATTTTTATTACATGGGTTATGCTATGATTTATGGTTTATTATTTTGTGGAACACATAAGAATGGTATCATTATGAGATGGGTGGGACCTATATCTCCCTCCAATGCATTGGGTAAATATTTTATATCTCATGAGATAGACATTGCTGGAACAGCAGGTTAAACTGGTTAAGTGAAACCGGACTAAAACGAGGAGTGAACTCAGTTCAGAAATGGACTTTTTCCACTAAGATAGTCTTGGAAATGAGTCTTGAATAATAAGAAATGATTCTATATGATTATGTGTTTATGCCACAAAGTTTCATGTTTTAAGTTATGATTATTAGGATTAAATTTCACTACTATGATTTATCCCATGTTATGAAATTATGATTTCTTTTGCAGGTTAAGATTTCCAAAAGTTATGTTCTTATGTATATGATGTGATTGATATTTCCTTTGTTTACCCTTACTGAGCATTTGATCTCACCCTTTTATGTTTTCTTTTCCCCAGGATATAAATAAATGTTTTAGGTAAAAAAGGAAGATCTTTATGGGAGATGTTGAAGATCTTTCACCACGATTAGAAGATTATATTCCGAGTTTCCAAAGATACTAAACTATTACGGTCCTTGTGTGTGTGTTTTTGTTATGTACTAAGTATTCCGTAAAAGTAATGTAATGTCCATGTACGTTATGATTTGGGTCTCTACAATACACCTTTAAAAGAATGAGTGACAGTTTAGGGATTCACCTTAAAAAAGGTTGGGTTTCTTCTTGAACCTTCAAAAATAAAAGGTCTGTTTTGTCTTGTAATAGACTCGGTTGATCCTAATCCTATAACAGATATATTCTCAATTTATTTTAATTCAATGTTAAAAAAAAATTAAAAAATTTCTTCTATTTTTTAACTCTGTTTACATTTTATATTAAAGTATTTAACCTCAATGAATTTATTTTATATGATTGATCCATTCATGAATAAAATTATTTATAATTTTGGTGATTGAACTCGTAGAGTCATGAAAATTTATTCTTGATCCCTTCTTAAGTATTTATATCGGAAAAAAATTAATTAACATATTCATATTTTTTTCATCTAGTATATATGATTCCCTTTTCATATTTAGTAATTTTTATGTGTTTTAATTTTTTTAATAACATGTAGGCACATTTTCATATGTATGGATAAAAGCTGGATCACATTACTAAGGAACACACCTTAGTTTTCTAAGGGTTTGGAAGAGTTTTTAGATTTTGAAATTTGCAATCGATATTTTTATGGGATAATAAGATTTTAAAGTCCTAACTGTAAATTTAGATTATGGTTGAATATAGATGAAGTTTATGATCACTTGATATGGAAGCAATTCCCTGCTCAATATTTATGTTGGATTTGGCATGGAGAATCAAACATTACAGAAAGGTTGATTACTGATGTCAATCAACAAAATGTTCTCTAAACATAATTTCCAATGGAGAATGAAATAAAAAACCATATAAATTATTCATTCAACATTGTAATACACCAAAATCTACGTCAAAACATATCATCACAAATAAATGATGGTGTTTCAAATAGAATCATGATAAGTGATGTTTTTTTTACTATAGGACAACAAGATCAAGATTATAACATATTGTTGGATCCTCCATTTGATTTTGTGGATACTAATGTACGATAAAACATCAGTGAGAAGAAATATGCATTTCATGGTTTATTTTACAATGTAAACAAATATTTTTATAGTGGATGTTTGAGATATTCAAAATATTATTTCCTACTGATGTTGTACCATATCAAATGACTATATAGAATTACAAATAAGGCATGGTCCATGATATTGAAATTGTTGCATGATTTATTTCCTAAAGCAAATATCTATGAGTATTTTTAAAATATGAAAAAAATTAACATGTTTAGTTTGTATTATATAAAAATTCATGCATGTATTAATGATTGTATAAATTATTAGGAAGAGGATTCAAGCAGAAAATATTAAAAAAATTCTTCTCCTAGATGGAATTCAATGGGTGATTTTGGAAGTCTAAATCAATATACTACCATGAAAAAGAAGAAAATAAACACACCTTTAAATTTTTTTCATTAATTTCCATTAAATAATCGATTGAAAATATTATTCATATCATCAAAAACCACGGAACATGTGAAGTTTAATTCTATAAAAAATAACAATGATGGGTTAATGTGACTTCTATGAGATTCACAATCAGGGAAGGAATATGATTCATTATATATATATTTATCATATAGTCCAAAGAATGTTTTATTGGGATTATATATCAAAGTATTCAACCCATTTGAGACTTTGAGTACCAGTTATAGCATTTAGATGGTTATTTTGATCCCTTACAATCTTCCTTGGTGGATGTTTATGCAACAAACATATTTTATCATTTTTATGATTATTCCTAGAAAACAAATCCTGAAAATTATATTGATGTATCCTTGCATCCTTTAATTGATGAATTACAGAAGTTATGGAGAAATGGTTTTGAGACATATGATGCATAATTTATAACAATCTGTAAAATGAAATATTCTCTAAAATGGACCATTATAGAATTCCATAGACTTGGGGATTTAGCAAGTTGGAACACTTAAAATTGTTTGTGTTGTCATGTTTTTAACTTTTATTTTTGTGGATGAATGGCTACCTCATAGTAAAAAATGGTTCTTCTTGTGTCATCAATGATATTTTAATGCATCTCATTGATTTTGGCTAAACAAGTCAAAATTAAATGGTTCCATTGATCTTAGACCACCTCTGCAGTTTTTAACAGGTATTGAAATATAGGCACAACTTTTAAATGTTGAAATAGAATCGGGGATGGTTTATCATTAGAATGATAGTGGAAAACAAGTTCTAATTTCATCATGAAGTGAAACCGGAATGCAATAATAGAAGAAAAAAATTAAATTATTCAGACAACCTTATTGGGAACTTAATTTGTTGCGGTAGAATACTTATGTGATTCATATTGAGAATAATTTTTGAGAAAATTTTATCTTCATATTGTCTAATGAATATGGAATGTTTAAGGATCTTCTCAATGCTGGTAAAGACTTACAATCAATGAACATAAAGCATGATCTCTGGCCATAAGAGAATGGAAAGTATTCTCGAGCCATTTTTGAAATGAAAAATTGGGATAAGGATAAATTCCTTTGAATTTTACAACATGTGAAGATATTTGTTGGGTATTCAAGTAACATCTGAAGGTTTTTTGACTAAAATCATAGTAGGTTACTTGGATTAAAAATTCATGATTCACATATTTTTTTACAATAGTTACTTCTATTAGAATTGAGAACATTATTACCTAAAAATTTAATGTTTTTGTATACTAATTCTGTACATTTTTTAAAAAAAATGTCGGAAAACTTTTCTTCTATTTTATCTTGAAAACCATTAGGAGAGAATTTTATTGACACTTTGTGCAATGGAGATGATATTTCCTTCGTCGTTTTTTTTACTGTCATGATTCATTTAACTATGCATCTGGTTGAGGAAGATAAATTAGAAAGCCACATACATTATTGATGGATGTATCCAATTTAGAGTTACTTGTTAATAGTTTTTTTGTTTCTGTAATAAATTATTTTATCTTAATTAAATACATAATTATGTTTTTTTATTTTATTTCACATATATCTTGGGCATTTTAAATCATAAATGTAAAATAAATTTCAACCTGAAGGCTCTATTTTTAAGGTTATTTGGTAGAGGAGTGTCTAACATTTTTTTAGATACATCAGTGATATTTAGACAAGATTAAATCGATTTGGACATGTTGATAACACATTTACTCAATATAAAATATAGGGGAAATTAAAAAAAAATCCTATTATTGGCTGATCAGTTGGGAGGAGCTAAAATGTTACACTAGCATAAATGTAATTATTATAGGCACATAGATATGTGATGATGAATATTTAAATTGGTTATCCATTTATTGAAGTGTTACATATAAAATCAAAGAGATAAATGAGATTATTAACAAAAAATGGCAAAGATATAACAATATCTATTAATAAAGAACTTGTAGAATTGTTTTCATGACGTGAAAGTTCATAAATATTGCAATCAATATGGATATTAGGTTGATAGATATATTTTTTAAATATAACTATTTTTATTAATTTTTTTAAGTCATCATGAATAATGATACTCGGGCTGATTTTTTAGAAGATTTGATGTTCCTTTCTTGAGGTCATCTAAAATTATAATGAAATTTCGACGCTTAAAAATGAATGGATTTAAATTCTAAATAGTTGATCAAGAAGAGGGTTTGAAAACACAAAATAGTGACATATTTACGTTTTTTGAAGTGTAATACTATTAAAAGTTGACTGATATTATCAAATTAAAATACCACGAGAATTTTTCAGTTTTTTATCCAAATTTAATTGGGTGGATATTATAAGGGGTGTTAAAAGAGATTCCTTTCAATTTACTTCTATGAAGTTCTCTCTCTTGATGGATGTTGGTGACCATAAACTACATGATTTTTATATCTTATAATCGCAAGAAAAAATGGGATATTATGTGAAAGATTTCATGGATGAAGGGTAGAGTGTAATTTCTCACATAATATAAAGAGACCTGTATGATATGGGTGTTAAAGTGGAATATTTGACCTTTGAAATTTAATCCCATCAATAGCAAGAAAAGGACTTATTTAACCATCATGATATCAAAAATATTTGTCTTGAATGATTTGATGAAGTAGATGAAGTAATGATGGAGTAGGAAACTGACATGATTGAAAGAGAAAATGACTATATGTACAGTTATCCATTCATTTATCAACCACTTATGTCATTTTTATAGTCATTCATTATCATTGTAATGTATTATTTTTGTTATTACTATGCATCTATTATCATTTCTATTTTTTCTACATGAATTTTTATACATATATCTTATGAACATAATTTTATTTTATTAAATGAAACTAATGCCAAGGAGGAAGTGTTATGCACACACTACAAGGTCCAAGATTTCATCTAGAAGCTGATCGAATCTGATAATATTTTCATTAGTTTAAATATTTATTTCATAATGTTATCTATTTAATATTTTAAATTTTTTATATATCTTTTTTTAATTCATTTATAGAGTTTAGGCCACCAAGCATCTCGAAGAGATGTGCGGTTGAATGTTCATAAAAAATCTTATGAGAGTTTTTCTAATGAGTCTACCAATGAAGTTGGGGTATGAATTCATTTTTTATTATAATAATTTTTTATCAATTATCATTATGTTTATATATTTCTTATAATATGAGGGGTTTTTTAATTATTGGTAGAAATTAAATAACTAAGGGATGTCAACCCCACACAGTCCTACTCAGTCTCCTAGGATGACCTAGTTGGTAAAGTCCTTGGGAAAGGGCATCCTGGTCGAGTGTGCGGGGTGGATTTGGGACCATTACCATCTGGGGACTTTGGCAGGAAAATGTGGATTTCAAGTGAATATACTCGTGGTTGTAGTAACATCCTACACCAATACTCTGATAGAAAGATTGATTCCATCCAAAACACAATTGAGGAATAGTGGGATGAGATATCTGTTTTGAAGAATGTGCTTCTTGATTTATATTAGAAGATGAGTGGTTCTTGCAATAGGAATTTTTCAGCAATGACTAGTGGTGAGATGGTAAATCACACAAATTAAAAATAATTTAGTTCACAAACTTTTATTTATTTTATTTTTTATATAAATATACAATATTGTTTAATTTTCAATATAATTGTCTTATAGGTGTTGGTAGTAGGAAGTACAGACGGAGATGAAGAGGGGGTGAGTAGAGTTCATCATTGGGTAGTGATTAGTCGAGAGGGTTTTTTCATGTATCAATACGTCCAATGTGTGTATTTTTTATCTTTTTCTTATATTTTAGATTGTATTAGGACAACGGATTCCCTATGTATGTGTTGTATAACTATGTGTATATATGTTCAATTTCAATGGGCTATAGAGATTGAAATTTATTTATGATCATATATTATGTTTAGTATCTTGTCTCTCTTTTAAATATAGTTTAGTGTGACTATTGAATTCAACTATTTATCACTTGTTTTTCATGGTACCTTAAAAATTATGTTTATACTCACACCTTCATGGGATTTTCATGCATGTTTTTTTCTTATACAGGAAACATGTAGATGGTGTCCTTAGTGGACCTAGTATCTATGTATCATTTAAGTAAGTGGAGGACCCAATCATGTTCGATGGTCAGAGGTAGGGATATTGATTTGGGAACTCCTCTTCTCTTCGATTCAAGTTATTTCTATATTGGTATCTAATTTCCCTCTTCTTGGTTAGGCATGTATTTCACCCTTTTCGTTTTTTGGATATTTATCTATCTCATTCTAATTTATATCATTGAGGTTAATACGTAAATTTTTTACACTAAGAGGTTTTATTTTATTATACCTATGCACTATTTTGTGGATTTTTATGTGTGAGTGTTCACGTAAAATATGATGAAGCCTCCATGTTCAGTGATATTCTTACTCCATTCTTGTCTCTAGCCCTTCAATTATTTGGGGTTAATATGTGGTGCAACTCACAGCATACCAATGTCCCACATAGGGTCTCTATAGGTCAAGTCATGACATAGAACCCCGGTTTTCTCCAATATTATAATCTCTATCTAACCCTAGCCATTAAATGATTGTATATATCCTTTACCAAATCTCACATCAGAGCCAAGTCCTACTGACCAAGGATCATTCTTTATTATCTCTCACAAAACTAAGGTCCTACATCACTTATCTATACAATGATAACTAAATCCTATAACATATAGGACAAACCCCATATATCAGACCCTATTTTATATTAGTATCCTATTTTTTCACCTTCTTGGATATATCTAAATCTTGATGTGTTGGGGGATCTCCCTTATGGGATACCTTTGTGCTCTATTTGTGCACGGACCCAGTTTTTTGAGCTCTGCCTTTTTTATCTTGGTTTTTCCATGGGGATGTAATCGCATAACTTGGACTATGTGGATTCTTGTAAGACTAAGAACATAGAGTAATATATGTTATATTTAATGATCTCATCAAGGGGTGGGATCAGTGTTTAAAGTCTTAGGATTTCATTAAATATATAACTGTTGTATAAATCGAAGTTAGTTTTAATCCTCACTTGTTGAAGTTTAGATCATTTATGGATATTTAGGGTAATTTATCTATTGGATAATAATTTCTTATTAGTTTGGAATCATTAATGACCCTTTTAGTAAAATAGTATTCATGCTGTATGGTTTCATATTGATAATTATTTATTTATTATTAAATTAATTTATCGTGTTTGTAATTTTTCTGGATTTAGTTTTTATAAGTGAAGCCTCATTTTAATGAAATTACGTTGATTATTTTAGCTTGTTTTAAATGTATTATATTTATGTTTTCCTTGTAAATTCATTGTGTAATGGTTTATAGAAATTGTACTTTCAATGAAATTTTTATTGAGAAATCTATTGGTACATTCAATGTATTAAAAAATTTATTGATTCTTTTAATTTATTGAGAAATTTATTAGTGATTCTTTCAATGTTTTGATTATTTCTATGTATTTAGGTGTTATTGATTCATTGAATTTATTGTGTCTTTTTTTTATCTTTCAATGTATTGAGAAATGTATTATTTCTTTCAATGTGTTGTTTTCCTTGGTCAATGTGTTGATTATTTATGTTTTGGTGAGAATAAATGTAGTTGATTCAATTATTCATAACATGTGTTGATTTACTTGTATATTAATGATTCGGTAAAAGAATTTGTGTTACTATTATGTTGTTCTAGCTTCATGTTTTGGGGCTGCAGAACCTAAAGCTTGTTTTTTGTAATTCATGATTTAGATGCAGTTTAAACCGCTTCTAGATATTGTTTTTTATATCAGTTTAAAGTGCCTCTATATTATGGTATTTTTTAGGGTAGTGGTTTTATCCATTTTAATGGTGGTTTTTTCGGTAAAAAGTTCAAAATTTAGTGGTGGTTTTTAACCACAGCTAGATCTAAATTATTTTTCTAAAGAAAAAATATAAGGCCCAAGCCTTAAACCTTACTTAATCTTGAGTTATTACAAGATTACACATTGAGGATCTTTTCAGGTTTAGTGTTTTAGAAAATTAGATCATAAAATTTGCATTACATTCCACATTTAAACAAAGTGGTTACATAAAAGATAGTATTCATTTTTTCCCATCAACGGAAACATATTTAAAAATAAATCATGGATTTTTTCTTGACACTTCCTTGACACTATCATCATATCATGTACCTTTCCCTTGACCTGTGAAAAACATTTCGAAAAGCTTGGGATGAGCATAAAAATCTCAGTAAGGGTTATAAAAAATAAGGAAAGGAAACATGAGTTCATATATACATAAGAATGAAATCATACTTTACCCATAAAACATAGGCATATCAAATCATGAATAAATCATAGAAATCATAAGACATAAAGGTAACTTAAGGCATTCATAACATTCTTACATAGGGAGTAACCCTCTTGGTTACTTTTGGAATACCCACCACAGTATATTCCCTAAATCTCTTCGTCAAAACCTTAATGTTTCACTCCTTCGCGTTACCCAATGCATTGGAGAGCTATATCGGGCTCACCTGCCCTTATTTTATCACGGAACCACCCGTCTTCATAACAATTCCCAAGAACCATAACATAATCGTATCACATAAAACATGCATAAAGGAAACATAACATTTCCACCTTTCAATCACAAGATATCAATACAACACATTGATATAAAAACATTATGAAAACCATTTTCAATACAAAAATAAATGAAATGTAAAACATGGTATTTATTTTTCTTTTAAAAAGAAGGTATGGCTTGTAGAGGAAACCGAAACTCAAATAATGGTCACGGCGGAAAAGAAGTCGTTGTCACCGCATACGTATGACAATAAAATTCCCTTTTGTCATTTAGTAAAATGCTTCGTATAAAAAATATTCCCTTTTTGGATAAACATAAAATTCAAAGAGGTTTATACAGTGTATAAAATAAGGTTGTGTATAAAACAAAATATGCCTCAATGAAAAGAGATTGAGACGAAGTCTCATACAAAGACGGTATCCTTGGATTATGGATAAATCAATTACATATTTCTGTGTGACAAACTAATACACCAAATATAAGTGGATATTAAGTATAAAACAATCAGAGGTTATTCACACATATTCATAGAAAGACATATTCAAGGAGTACAAGCTTATCCCAAAGAATCAAAATTGGGTTAAGAAGATCCCTTGCAAAAATTTGACACCCTAACGGCGTCACTACAAAATTCAGAAAATGAGTTGATGAGAGATAAAAAGGGTATCTCATCACTTGGACATAAAATATAAATCACTAAGGATATAGAAGAACATATCCCAACATAATGTTTTGGGAATTAAAAGACATAACAAAATAAGTCTTTTAAAAAGAGGAGGGTGAAAGGTTCCCTTACCGACATGTGTATCTTTCGAAACATACACCCCGTGAAAGAAGGACAATAAAACATTGATGTAAATACTCATAAATGAAAGTATATTACACAATGTGTAAAATAATTTTCAGTACATACACCACTCAAATGAAATTGTGGCAAATGTAGCATAAATCTCACGGGAGTAAAAGTGAGATGAAAAATCCCTTAAGAAAATTCGGCAGCCTAACAGCGCCACTTAAAACATCCAAAAATGGATTTATGAGATCAAATAGGGTCTCCCATCATATTAAAATAAAATGTACAGCAAGAGGAATATAAAATAACATCCCCCATCATAACAAAGATGAGCTTAAAACAAGTGACATAAAGGAGAGTACTTAAAGAGGAAGAGAGAGGTTAGGTCTCTTACGAAAATTCGGTTGCCTAACGGCGCCACTCAAAACTTCAAAATGGATTGATGAGAGAGAATAGGGTCTCTCATCATATGAACATAAAAATTACATTAATATTAATATAAAATAACATCCCAATCACATGAAATATGAGCTTAAAAGTAATGACATAAAAGAGTGTACTTAAAAAGAAAGAGAGGAGTAGGATCCCTTACCTCGGGTCCGACTTGACTCGATCGTTCTTTAACATCCTGATTAATAAACTTGAGTTAATTTATAATTTCTTAAGAACATTTTTCAAGTTAATTATTCATTTTATATCACTTATTTCCATGTTATAAACATTATGTAATCATTTAAGTTAATAATGTTTTTTTGGTCGATATTTGGTTCTTAAGTCGAAAGTGGTCTTCTTACAATTACATGTTGTTCGTGTGGTCAAAGGTTTATTATATCCAGAATGATATTCATGATTTTGATATAATATATATCATATAAATCCAGAATATACATGTATTTATAATATTACATAATCAGATAGAGGTAAGAAATTAAATGCACCGTTCATGGAGACGGTAGGCCGTACGTACGCATGAACGCTACTTTCATTTCTATGTCATATTAATGGAATTAAAACTAGATGAGAGGTATGTATATTTTAATTCGATAATTATATTCATAATTTATATTTAACATACATCATATATAATATCTTTAAATACATCCTTTATACATCCCACATATGGCATTAACGAATCAAATCACTTTGAGGGGGCGGTAGTCCGCGCTTCCTATAATGAAATTATCGTGTTTACCCACAATGGAAACCATAAAGGTATGCCACAAAATAAAAATACAGAAGCTTATGTAAAACATAAACATATTATATATCATATATAAATATAGTTACATCTTAATTTCCACCTTTTAAGATGTTATATGAGTGTTGAACAATCATCGTTTCGTGAGGCAAAAATTATCCATCCACAGAAACAATATGTTCTTTAACCATTTTATGTAGGTGTGTGTAATTGTAGCTAGAATTATTCTAATACAAACATCCTAGTATATTTAAGACACTGGATTTGTTACAAAATAAATGAATAAAAAGAGTTTAGGGGGTTGGAGAAGCAAAATGAAACAAAAGAACAGAAGTGAAGACATTAGCTTAAAATCGGGTAACTCTTTTTGATTTGAGCTCAAAGGCTTCATTGGGAAGACTTCTGACCCAAGTGAGGCTTCTAAGAGTAAGTGAGGGATGTGGAGAGGCAAAATGAGCAGGTTTTGCCGAGCCAAAGGCTTTGGATGTGTGGGTAAGGAGGTAGAGGTGGGGGCCTTTTATAAGAGGAGAGGAGGGGCACTCTTGGAAAGTAAAGAAATGTTACTTTATTTGAAAATGAGTTTCGGATTTAAAAGGTCCCACATTGATATATTTCTAGGATAAGGTGGTAAGGGTTCTAAATATACTCATCCAGAATGTTTTTTACAAGTTTGAGTTATAGTTTTAACATTATCTTTTCATTTTATTTAAATCCTATATTAATGAGGTAATCGCTGCATCATCATGATGTCATAAATAATTTAATTTATTTAATTTCTAGAAATTATAAAAAATCTACAATGATGTGGGAAATATTTTTATCTTTCTAATGAATATTTATAGTCAAAAATATGACTTGTATAACCCCATTTAAAAAAAATTAGTGAAACATTTCATGCTTGTGACATTTTTATTTTAACTTTAAATAAAAAGTTATTTATGTCATTATCCAACCAAAGTGGCTCCATGGGGTCCCCAAGATGACCCATGGATTTTCTTGGTCGGAAATGACACATCTAATGAAGGTAGAACATGGGTATAGTTAATTTCACATTATTAAAACATTATTTTTACCTTAAATTACACTAATTACCTCTAATCGCGATTAAGAACATAAAAGTTACTATTCACCAAAAAAATTATTTTAATCCAATTGAACCACATTTTACTTCTTAATTAAAACCATTTATGTCGGATTTTTGAAATTCAAAACACAAAGAGGGCAAAATTTCATTTAAACGGAAAATCAGTTTTTATAAGTACCACTTAGTGGTTTCACTATTCATCAAAAATTGAAGTTTTTCAGAAAAATACCAAAAAATAACCCTAATATATATTTGATATTACAAATTCAAAAATGATGTATATTTTAAAAAATTCAAAACATATTATTTGCATTAATTAATTTAATAATTAATTCCCACCGTCAGAGCAAATAGCGTGTTTTTATGAAACAATAAGTATCAAAATATTGACACTAGTTTAAGACCAATTTCAATGTGAAATTAATTCCAACGACCACTATTTTATTAAATGGTAAAAATATATTCTAATTTAACTTTAAAACAAATTCAAAAGATAATATAATCATAAAAATAAATTATATTAAAAGGTGGTTTTGAATTAAAATACAACAGTTTTCACTATTCATTAAAAATTGAACTTTTTCGGAAAAATACCAAAAATTTACACAAAGTAAATTTTGATGTCCCAATTATAAAGAAGAATTTTATTTTGTCAAATATAACACATAAAATTGTCAAAAAGTTGATTTAAAAGAGGTTTGCCATCAAAAGGCGTTTAATCGACCTTTTAAAGAATATTAGAATATTTACGCTTAAAATTTGATTCATTCTCATTTTTAATCCTATAAAATTTATTGTAAAAAGTAAAAATATTTGACAAACATATATAATCATTTTGTAGTTAGTTCTATTCATTCCCACCATTACAACGGCTAGGCGTTAAATACTATTTAAAATAATATTATTTTATTATTAGTGTGCAACGTAAGATTCCCAAGAAACTCGTTGTTGCGTGTTGGGTACGCCATCGAGCATAGAATCCCCTTTAAAGTCATATTAATATTTTATTAAAAAATATGGATAAATGTGAAAATGTCATACTCTTTATTTACATGGGGTGTTACATCCTTCCCCCCTTTTGTGAATTGCGTCCTCGCAATTTTAAAATTTGGCTTGGAAACTTCATTGAAAATCGCACATCAGAACAAGAGTCGGTAAAACAATCACTTTAAAATAAAGAATGAGAAGTACAGAGGTCACCCGAGTTAACCCATACTAGGATTCAATGTAGGAAAACATGGACATGGAGGAGAAAACATAGGGTCATGTTCTGATGGAGAGTGATAGAAAACATGTTTAGGAGAAAGTTAACTACAAGAAAATCACAAACTTGTGATGGGTTAAACGGTATTTGATTCCCCAGTAGGAAAAGTTAATAGGAAAAATTTTTGTTTTTTTATTGAGGAATTTATTCATAAGGAAACATAATTACTTATCATTTTGACTTTCAACTTTTATTAGATTTCTTACACAAACTCATATTTTCTCCAAAAGACGGGTATTTAGGAAGACTTGTTCACTATAATCAACTTCTAGAGAATCACCTAATCCACAAAAGAGAACTATATAATTTCCATTTCTTTAGACTTTAACCAAAACCAAAACCAAAATGGTTAGTACAACAGTAGATAATCCATAAAAGGGTAACCCTTTATAAAAAGAAAATCTATTCTTAATCTCCAAAATTTTTCCAACAAAACCCAAAGTTCAACGATGACCATTTGATAAACAATTTGTCCATAAAATTCTTCAAAGTAAAACAAACTAAGTTTGAAACCCAAATATTTGAATGATTTAGTCACATAGTCTGACAAGGTATAAATTAACTTTTATCTCCAAATAACATCAGTTGCTCTTAAATTCTCATATTGAAAAGTAATTAACCTAATCACATATCCTCGATGATAGGTTAATAATTTCCATAGATAACCCAAAATAAACTTACTCTTGATTCCTAAAATCATCCAACTAAAAATAATTAGTCAAAATAACCATGGACTTCACGTAGTCCAGTGGTAGGCGATAAATACCAGTCGCACTTTGGTTGTGGGTTCGATTCCCGCAGCTTTGTCCGACGCGATGGGTTGTCACACGGTCTGCGTGTTGTCCTTTTTTCAAAACTATATAATTCTTAAAACATTCCCCAAAATGAGATAAAATCCTCAAAAATGATCATAAAATATTTTAACCTCAAGTTTATCTCATGCATTTCATTTTCCATCATAACATATAATAACCCATAATTACCTCAAAAGTAAGGATCATATAAACTCTAATGGTTACCTTTATAATTATTACCTGAACTTCCACATCGATTGGTCATCTCATACCTGATGCATTACAGATCATACCAAGGTTCAAGTGGTTGATCATGACTCCTTGATAGTTGGTTTAGAACAACCACAAGTTTCCTCATTAAATCCCCCATTTTATCTAGTCTCTTAATCAGATAACCACCACAATTTCCTTCAAACCTATTGTCACTTTGGTGCTTTCTAGATCCATCCATTCACTAAAAACAGAAATGTCAGTGTGAGTATATCAACAAAACCATCGTGTACTAATGAGGAAGATAACCACTAAGATATACTTACTTATTCACTTTTTCTAAAACTAGGACTCTTTCTGAAATCATAACCATTAAGGTAATTTCACTTGTGCTTAGAGAATACCGTAACCGCTAAAGTTATCTAAACCGACCTCTGATACCAACTATAAGGACACAGCCTTAAACCTTACTTAATCTTGAGTTATTACAAGATTACACATTGAGGATCTTTTCAGGTTTAAAGTTTTAGAGAATTAGATCATAAAAGTTTCATTACATTCCACATTTAAACAAAGTGGTTACATAAAAGATAATATTCATTTTTTCCCATCAATGGAAACATATTTAAATATAAAGCATGGATTCTTTCTTGAAACTTCCTTGACACTATAATCATATCATGTACCTTTCCCTTGACCTGTGAAAAACATTTCAACAAACATGGGATGAGCATAAAAAAATCAGTAAGGGTTATAAAAAACATGGAAAGGAAACTTGAGTTCATATATACAGAATAATGTAATCATACCTTACCCATAAAACATAGGCATATCAAATCATGAATAAATCCTAGAAATCATAAGACATAAAGGTAACTTGAGGCATTCATAACATTCTTACGTAGGGATTAACACTCTTGGTTACATTTGGAATACCCACTATAGTATATTCCCTAAATCTCTTCGGAGAAACCTTAATGTTTCACTCCTTCGCGTTACCCATTGCATTGGAGTGCTATATCAGGCTCACCCGCCCTTATTTTATCATGGAACCACCAGTCTTCATAACAATTCCCAAGAACCATAACATAATCGTATCACATAAAACATGCATAAAGGAAACATAACATTTCCACCTTTCAATCACAAGATATCAATACAACACATTGATATAAAAACATTATGAAAACCATTTTCAATACCAAAATAAATGAAATGTAAGACATGGTATTTATTTTTCTTTTAAAAAGAAGGTATGGCTTGTAGAGGAAGCCGAAACTCAAATAATGGTCACGGCAGCGAAGAAGTCGTTGTCGCCGCATACGTACGACAAAAACATTCCCTTTTGTCGTTTAGTAAAACGCTTCGTATAAAAAATATTCCCTTTTTGGATAAACGTAAAAGTAAATGGGGTTTATACACCATATAAAAGAAGGTTGTGTATAAAACAAAACATGCCTCAATGAAAGGAGATTGAGAAGAAGTCCCATACAAATACGTTGTCCTTGGATTATGGATAAATCAATTACATAATTATGTGTGACAAACTAATACACCAAATATAAGTGGATATTAAGTGTAATAAAATCAGAGTTTATTCACACATATTCATAGAATGACATATTCAAGGAGTACAAGCTTATCCCAAAGAATCAAAATTGGGTTAAGAAGTTCCCTTGCAAAAATTTGACAGCCTAACGGCATCACTACAAAATTCAAAAAATGAGTTGATGAGAGATAAAAAGGGTATCTCATCACTTAAACATAAAATTTAAATCACTAAGTATATATAAGAACATATCCCAACATAATGTTTTGTGAATTAAAATATATAACAAAATAAGTCTTTTAAAAAGAGGAGTGTGAAAGTTTCCCTTACTGACATGGGTATCTTTCGAAACATACACCCCGTGAAAAAAAGACAATACAACATTAATGTAAATACTCATAAATGAAATTATATTACACAATGAGTAAAATAATGGTCAGTACATACACCAATCAAATGAAATTGTGGAAAATTTAGCATAAATCTCACAGGAATAAAAGTGTGATGAAAAATCCCTTACGAAAATTCGGCAGCCTAACGACGCCACTTAAAACTTCCAAAAATGGATTGATGAGATCAAATAGGGTCTCTCATCATATTACAATAAAATTTACAGCCAGAGGAATATAGAAGAACATCCCCCATCATAACAAAGAGGACCTTAAAATAAGTGACGTAAAGGAGAGTACTTAAAGAGGAATAGAGAGGTTAGATCTCTTACGAAAATTCGGCAGCCTAACGGCGCCACTCGAAAATTCCAAAATGGATTTATGAGAGAGAATAGGGTCTCTCATCATATGAACATAAAACTTACAGCAAGAGTAATATAAAATAACATCCCAATCACAATAAATCTGAGCTTAAAAGGAATGACACAAAAGAGTGTACTTAAAAAGAAAGGGAGGATTAGGATCCCTTACCTCGGGTCTGACTTGACTCGATCGTTCTTTAACGTCCTGAATAATAAACTTGAGTTAATTTATAATTTATTGAGAACATGTTTCAAGTTCATTATTCCTTTTATATCACTTATTTCCATGTTATAAACATTATGTAATCATTTATGTTAATAATGTTTGTTTTGTTGATATTTGGTTCTTAAGTCGAAAGTGGACTTCTTACAATTACATGTTGTTTGTGTGGTCAAAGGTTCATTATATACAGAATCATATTAATGAGTTGAATATAATATATATAATTTAAATCCATAATATACATGTATTTATAATATTACATAATCATTTAGAGGTAAGAAATTAAATGCACCGCTCAAGGAGACGGTAGGTCGTACGTACGCATGAACCCTACTTTCATTTCTATGTCATATTAATGTAATTAAAACTAAATGATAGGTATGTATATTTTAGTTCCAGAATTATATTAATCATTTATATGTAACATACATCATATATAATAACTTTAAATATATCATTTATACATCCCACATATGGCATTAACGAATCAAATCACTTTGAGGGGGCGGTAGTCCGCACTTCCTAAAATGAAATTATCTTGTTTACCCACAATGGAAACCATAAAGGTATGCCACAAAAGAAAAATAAATAAGATTAAGTAAAACATAAAAAAATTATATATCATATATAAATATAGTTACATCTTAACGGCCACCTTTTAAGGTGTTATATGAGTGTTGAACAATCATCGTTTCGTGAGGCAGAAATTTGCCATCCACAGAAACAGTATGTTATTTAACCATTTGATGTAGGTGTGTGTAAGTGTAGCTGGAATTATTCTTATAACAACATTATAGTATATTGAAGATACTGGAGTTGTTACAAAAGAAATGAATAAAAAGATTTTATGGGGTTGGAGAAGCAAAATGAAACAAAAGCACACAAGTGAAGACATTACCTTAAAATCGGGTAACTCTTTTTGATTTGAGCTCAAAGGCTTCTTTGGGAAGACTTCTGCCCAAAGTTAGGATTATAGGAGTAATAGAGGGATGTGGAGAGGCAAAATGAGCAGGGGTTTTCCGAGCCAAAGGCTTTGGAAGTGTGGGTAAGGAGGTAGAGGTGGGGGGCCTTTTATAAGAGGAGAGGAGGGGCACACTTGGAAAGTAAAGAAATGTTACTTTATTTGAAAATGAGTTTTGGATTTAAAAGGTCCCACATTGATATATTTCGGGTATAAGGTGGTAAGGGTTCGAAATATACTCATCCAATATGTTTTTGACATGTGTAAGGTATAGTTTTAACATTATCTTTTCATTTTATTTAAATCCTTTATTAATGAGGTAATTGCTGCATCATCATGATGTCATAAATAATTTAATTTATATATTGTCTAAAAATTATAAAAAAAATATAATGATGTAGGAAATATTTTTATCTTTCTAATTAATATTTATAGTCAAAAATATGACTTGTATAACCCCATTTAAAAATTGTTTTATTGAAACATTTCATGCTTGTGACATTTTTATTTTAACTTTAAATAAAAATTTATTTATGTCATTTTCCAACCAAAGTGGCTCCATGGGGTCCCCAAGTTGACCCATGGATTGTCTTGGTCGGCCATGACACATAAAATAATGGTATAACTTGTTTCTAGGTCATTTCACATTATTAAAACATTATTTTTACATTAAATTACACTAATTACCTCTAATCGCGATTAAGAACATAAAAGTTACTATTCACCAAAAAATTATTTTAATCCCATTGAACCACATTTTACTTCATAATGAAAACCATTTATGTCAGATTTTTGAAATTTAAAACACAAAGATGGAAAATTTTCATTTAAACGGAAAATCAGTTTTTATAAGTACCACTTAGTGGTTTCACTATTCATCAAAAATTGAAGTTTTTCAGAAAAATACCAAAAACTTCACCCTAAGATATATTTGATATTTCAAATTCAAAAATGATGTCTATTTTAAAAAATTCAAAGAACATTAGTTTCATTAATTAATTTAATAATTAATTCCCGCTGTCAGAGTAAATAGCGTATTTTTATGAAACAATTAGTATCAAAAGCTTGACACTAGTTTAAGTCCAATTTCAAAGTGAAATTAATTCCAATGACCACTATTGTATTAAATGGTAAAAATATATTCTAATTTCACTTTAAAACCAATTCAAAAGATAATCAAATCATATAAATAAATTATATTAAAAAGAGGTTTTGAATTAAAATACAACATTTTTCACTATTCATTAAAAATTGAACTTTTTCGGAAAAATATCAAAAATTTACACAAAGTAAATTTTGATGTCCCGATTCTAAAGAAGAATTTTATTTTGTCAAGTATAACACATAATATTGTCAAAAATTGGATTTAAAGGAGGTTCGCCATCAAAAGGCGGTTAATCGACCTTCTAAAGAATATTATAATGTTTACGCTTAAAATTGGATTCATTCGCATTTTTAATCCTATAAAATTTATTGTAAAATGTAAAAATATTTGACAAACATATATAATTGATTTGTAGTTTGTTATGTTCATTCCCACCATTACAACGGCTAGGCGTTAACTACTATTTAAAATAATATTATTTTATTATTACAGTGCAACGTAAGATTCCCAAGAAACCCGTTGTTGTGTGCTGGGTATGCCATCGAGCATAGCGTCCCCGTTAAAGTCATATTAATATTTTATTCACAAATATGGATAAATGTGAAAATGTCATACTCTTTATTTACCTGTGGTGTTACAAAAAACTACCACCAAAACTATAAAATCGTCACGAAATACATGTTCTATGTAACTTTCTATAAACCATAGATAATTGAAAGGATCTTTCATGTGTTGTATGTCGACACCAATTTTAGCGGCAGTTTTTTTGAAACCATCACAGAACTATTTAGTGGTGTTTTAAACCATCACTAGATTAAAATAACCACCTCTAAATGGGCATTTTGTTATTGTGATTTTAATCAAATAAAAAACACCATCTCATAAGTTCCCTAACATTAAATAATTCAAGGAATTTAAATTAAATCTATGAAGTCATATGATGGATTATATTTCTAAAAGGAGAATACTTTAATACAATATCCCATGAATTTTTTAAACAATAATGGAATAGAATTTATTTATTTATTGTAAATTTTATTTACATTTGAGTCATAATTATCATTATTTCAATTATTTTATATCAATTTTTTTGGATTCCAAAATTGAAAATTGGTAGAATAAATATTGTAATTAAAAAAATAAAAACAATACATTCCACTTTTTGAAATAGATTCATTATAACTGTGAAAATATATAGGCTACACAAACCCAATAATATCAAGGATTTAGTTTTCCATGTATTAGGATGAACCTATATTTTTTCTAATTCTTTTACTATTTTATTTGATTTATTTTGTATAAAATGAAAAATATAAAATAATATAAAAAAATAAATAATAATTTAAAATTTATTTTAAATATAGGGGATCATAAAAAAATCAGGGAATGGATATTTACTAGTTCAACCACTTTTATAAGAATTATTTAATTTTTTAAAATAGATTATTCAATCATATCATCTTTAATTTTGATATAAAGTTTATGATATTATCACAAAAACATAACATATATTATAGAAAGTATTTATGATGAAAAAATTTGACCATAATAATATTTAAATAATTGATATACTAAAAAACAATCTTAAATTATGTTTGTAAGAAAAACATTACTAAATTGAATTTATAAAAAATGAATACGGATATTTGGTGAAGATAGAAAAATTTTATCATAAAAATAGGAATTTCAAAGAGGAAAGAGTTCAAATATATAAAATAATATTTTTTATGATGAAAACATGGAATATATATCAACTTAAATAAATCGAGTAAATAAAATTTTGAGTATAATATTGTGTTATTGATTAATGGTTAAGGACATAAATATGGTAAATTAAATACATCTAATTCTTCTAGATAGTATTGATATAACTTTTTTGACACTTGAAGATCGTTATTTTGAAAAAATTTATTTGATAATTTATTTAGTTTTATCTTACGATATAATGTGAAAAGGTCCCAAAATTTGAATATGAGAAAGAAATGATGTTAAAATGGATGTTAAGGTTTCCATGTTTTATAAATATTAATTGATTTTCAGCAAATCAAAGATAATGGATTTTATATAATGATTGATTTTCTCATATTAAAAATTATTCAAATAAAAATATATATATTTTTTTGTAAATTAAAAATGAATTTTATAATGTTTTCTATATGTTACCTTCTAAAAAACAATGTATTAGGAAAAAAATTAGAGAGAAAAAATTAAATTAGTGGGCATATTATATGTGAGTTTTTTGATAAAATAACATTTTTTATTTTGAAATGTTTTCTAGAATAAATGAGATTTTATTCAGAATTTTTTTTCTATTTCAATTGTGATAAATAGGGATTTAAATTTTCTAAATTTAAAAAGAAAAATGAACAAAATCTGTGGGTGATTGGAATTTTTCCCTATGTTAGTCAGAGGGAAGATAATTTATTATGGAATTGATGTATCATTCATAATGTTGTAAAGAGCATGAGAAAATAAACCCTTGATGATACTATATAATATAAACAAAATATTAAAATAAATGGGAACATTTTCTTTAAAATAGAACAAATGTTTAAATTGGCGAATGAGTTAGAAAACTAAACCGAGCATAAAACTATGAATCCTATTGAAGTTATGAATTCAGATAATTGTGGTCTATTGAATTCAATGTAAAATTATTTTGACCAATTAATGAATGAAATTAAATACATTTTTTAGGTCATGAATATAAAATTAATAGAACACTCATGGAATTTTAACAAAATTAAAAGTGATGAAATTGAATTCGGCATTGTGACAACGACCATTTCAGTTGAAAATGTTTCCAATTTCAAAAAAAATATACACATAAAATAATGGGATATTATATAAGAATACCATATTATTTATATATAATAGAATGTACAACTAAATAAATTATCAAATGTATCACTACGATTATTATGAAAATACTCATGAAATAATTAATATATAAATATTTTATTCTGTAAAATATTTTTAAAAATGGTTCACATTGAGTTTTTAAATATTCATATAATAAAATTTTAATATCATTCATATGAAATATAGAATGTTACTATGTGATTTTTTTATATTATATTAATTTATTGGGGGAATTTTATGTTTCAGATTGGTTTTGGCCCGAAACATGATAAATCTTGATGTTTTTCTTCTCTGCATAGTTTCCACACGTGGTTTAAAGGAAACCATGAAGTGGCCCTTGTGTAATAGTTTTTTTAGTTTATTTTTTTATAAAATGTTGGTATTAATTTATTGTGATTAGTTTTTTCCAAATCACACAAATCCTAGGGGAAACGTGTTGGGACCATCGCCAAATAATTGTAAGGGAAAAAATTTAGGCATTGTTATGAAATGTATGTGGCATGAATAAGAGTTGGCTCTTCAAATTTATTATTCCATTTAGTATAGATTGATCATATATTTCCCAAACATGATAAGTCCTTGGTTGAAGTAAAATGACATGTGTTGGCCTAGGTAGTGGCTCCCATAGAGTGGACATATGTTTTTGAATGATATGTGGCCAAACCATTAATCCTTCCCATATTTGTTAAAAGTTGAATATTTTATTTTCCCCCACTTCACCATCTAACCCTCTTATTCCCCTCCCTATCATTTAAACAGGCCAGTTTAAACTCCAAGAGGATATTAACCCTCTCTCCCTTTTATTTTCATGACCATCTATCTTTTATTTGAGTGATTTTATCCTTGGTAATCTTATTTAAACCACATTATCTATCTTTTATTTTTCTCTTTCTCATGATGTTAGGTCCTCCCATGAACCAGAATGTTAATGTAAGAAAATTTTAGGGTTAGAATCTGTCCAAAATAGGGTTCTTTCAACATGAAGTGGTTTTATACGGTATGTCTTGGCTTTTTTGGGTGTTCTTTGTTGAAGGCAAAAATATTAATCTTGTTTGACGTTGAACAAAAGTAGGTGTTTCTTTTTTTTAATTTATATTAAATGAAATTAAATTATTATTATTTTTATTATGGTTATTTATTTATATTATTCTTATATCTAAGTCCAATTAGGGAGAAATTTTGATTTAAATTGGATTTAACACTTTGTATGGAATAGGATTCCATTCCAAGTGTTTGTAAAAAAATATCCAAGTGTATTTTCAAATCATGTGATTTTTTTTCAAAGTTTTTTTTATTACAAATTGTATTTTAATTAGGAATTTTATATCTAATAATTTTTTTAAACTATGAGTTTATGATTGTTAAATTTTTTTTAAATGAATTGTTTTATTTGAAAGGGGATTATTAACTCATGGGAATGGTATTTTGAAATAATTTTATGAATTTTATTGATTTTAATAGTAGTTTTAATGGAATTTTGAGTTTTGAAATATATTTCATGAAATAATTTAGTAAAATTAGTCTAAAATATTAGATGATATAGGATTTGAAAATAGTGTGAGTTGGATTTGCATTCCCAACATATCTAGAAAGGCCCATTAGGAATTTTTTGAAAAATGAGTTTTCATGAAATTGTGTGAGACCATCTTGGAGCCACATGTGACTATTGATATTCCCTTTATGGATTATAAACTAGTGAGGGGATGGTCTATATTGATGTATTATTTTATACTTCTTATAAATTGATTAGAGTATGGGAATGTCTCTGGTGAGGGAGTTTGAGGTAAGGCATGAGTTACTTTAAATGAAGTATATCTCATACATAAGATAGTTTATTTATGCTCTCCTCCACATGAATTATCATGGGAGACCTAGGTTGATTCTTTGTGACTTGTATAAGATAAAATATTAGAGAGAAAAAATTAAATCATTGGGGATTTAAATTTACTAAATAGAAAATGATAAATGATCAAAATCAATGGGTGATTGGAATTTTTTCCCTATATTAGTTAGAGGAAAGATAATTTATTATGGAATTGAAGTATCATTCCTAAGGTTGAAAAGATCATGAGAAAATAAACCCTTGATGATACTATATAATATAAACCAAATATTAAAATAAATAAGAATATTTTCTTCAAAATAGAATAAATGTTTAAATTGGTGAATGAGTTAGAAAACTAAGCAGAGAATAAAACTATGAATCATGTGGAAGTTATGAATTAAAATAATTATGTTCTATTGAATTAAATTTAAAATTATTTTAACCAATTAATGAATGAATTTAAATACATTTTTAGGTCATGAATTTAAAATTAATAGAATACTCCTGAAACTTTTAAAAAATTAAAAGTGATGAAATTGAACTCGGAATTGTGACAAAGACCATTTGAGTTCAAAATGTTTCTAAAGTCAAAATATATATATATATAAACTTAAAATAATGGGATATTATATATGAAAATCATAATATTTATAAATAATATAATCTATAACTAAATAAATTCACAAATATATCATTAAGATGATTGAGAAAATAATCATGAAATAATTAATATATAAATATTTTATTTTGGAAAATATTTTTAAAAATAGTTTACATTAAGATTTTAAATATTCATATAATAAAATTTTAATATAATTCATATGAAATATTTAATGTCACTATGTGATTTGTTATATATTATTTTAATTTATTGGGGGTGTTTTATGTTTCAGATAGGTTTTGTCCCGAAACATGGTAAATCTTGATGTTTTTCCTCTCTTCATACTTTCCACACATGGTTTAAAGGAAACCATTAACTGACCCTTGTGTGATAAGTTTTTTAGCCTATTTATTTATAAAATGATGTTATTAATTGAATTTTATTAGTTTTTTCTAAATCACACGAATCCTAGGAGAAACGCGTGGGGACCTTTGGTATATAATGGTAAGGGAACAAAATTTGGGTACGGTTAGGTAAAGTATGTAACAAGTATAAGAGTTGGTTCTTCAAATTTATAGTGCCATTTGGTATAGATTGATCATATCTTTTCCAAACATGATAAGTCCCTAGTTAATGTCAAATGACATTTGTTGGCCTAGGTAGTGGCTCCCATAGAGTTGACATATGTTTTTGAATGTTTTGTGTCCAAACCTTCAATCCTTCCCATATTCATTAAGAGTTGAATTTTTTGTTTTCCCCCACTTCACCCTATAACCCTCCAATTCCCCTCCCTATCATTTTAACAGGCCAGTTTAAACTCCAAGAGGATATTTACCCTCTCTCTCTTTTATTTCCATGACCATTTATCTTTGATTTGAGTGATTTTTTTCCTTGGTAATCTCATTTAAACCCCATTCTCTATCTTATATTTTTCTCTTTCTCATGATGTTAGCTCCTCCTATGAACCGTAATGTTAATATAAGACAATTTTAGGGTAAGAATCAGTCCAAAATAGTGTTCTTTCAACATGAATTGGTTTTATAGGGAATTTCCTGGCTCTTTTGGGTTTTCTTCATCGAAGGAAAAAAAACATTAATCTTGTTTGATGTTGAACCAAAGTAGGTGTTTATTTTTCTCATTTTATATTAAATTAAATCAAAATATTATGATCTTTAAGGAGTTTATTTATTTAAATTATGCATATATTTGTGTCCCATGAGGGGGAAATTTTTATTTAAATTGGATTTAACACTTGGAATGGATGGGATTCCGTTCCAAGTGTTTGTAAAAAAATACCCAAGTGTATTTTCAAATCTTGTGATTTTTTTAAAAGTGTTTTTTATGCCAACTTGTATTTTAATTAGGAATTTTGTACCTAGTGGTTTTTTTAAACTAAGATTTTATGATGGTTAACAGTTTTTAAAATTCATTATTTTATTTGTAAGGGGAATATTTACTCATATGAATGGGATTTGAAATCATTTTATGTGTTTTATTTATTTTAATAGAGGTTTTAATAGAATTGTGAGTTTCAAAATATATTTCAATAAATAATTTAGTAAAATTAGTCTCAAAAGGGGACTGATATAGGATTTGAAAATAGTGCAATTTGGCTTTGCATTCCCAAAATATCTAGAAAGGCCAATTTGAAATTTTTTGAAAAATGAGTTTTCATGAAAGTGTGTGAGACCATATTGGATCCCCATGTGACTCTTGATTTTCCCTTTATGGCTTCTAAACCGGTGAGGGTATTGCATATATTTATGAATTATTGTATACTTCTTATACATTGGTAAGTGTATGGGGATGTCTCTTGCGAGGGATTTTGAGGTGAGGCATGAGTTACTTTAAATATTTTATATCTGATACATAATATAGTTTATTTATTCTCTAATAAACATGAATTATCATGGGAGACCTAGGTAGATTCTTCGGGACTTTTATAAGATAATAAATTAGAGAGAAAAAATTTAATCAATGTGCATCTTATATGTGAATTTGTCGATAAAATAAATTTTTTTATTTTGAAATGTTTTCCAGAATAAAGGAGGATTTATTCATAATTTTTTTCAATTTTAATTGTGATAAATGGGGATTTAAATATAATAAATTGAAAATGAAATTTTAGAAAAATTAGTGGGTTATTATAATTTTTCCCTATGTTAGTTAGAGGGAAGATAATTTATTATGGAATTGAAGTATCATTCATAATGTTGAAAAGATCATGAGAAAATAAACCCTTGATGATACTATATAATATAAACCAAATATTAATGGAAATAGGAACATTTTATTCAAAATAGAACAAATATTTAAATTGGTGAATGAGTTAGAAAACTAAACAGAGAATAAAACAATGAATCATGTGGATATTATAAATTTAGATAATTATGGTCTTTTGAATTCAATGTAAAATTATTTTAACCAATTAATGAATGAATATAAATATATTTTTTAGGTCATGAATATAAAATTAATAGAATACTCCTAAAATTTATAAAAAAATTACAAGTGAGGAAATTGAATTCAGCATTGTGACAAAGACCATTTGAGTTGAAAATGTTTCTAAATTCAAAGAAAATATACACTTAAAATAATGGGATATTATATATGAAAATCATAATATTTATATATAATAGAATGTGTAACTAAATAAATTCACAAATGTATCATTAAGATGATTAAGAAAATACTCATGAAATAATTAATATATAAATATTTTATTTTAGAAAATATTTTTAAAAATGGATCACATTGAGTTTTAAAATATTCATATAATAAAATTTTAATATCATTCATATGAAATATAGGATGTCACTATGTGATTTGTTTTATATTATTTTAATTTATTGTGGGTGTTTAATGTTTCAGATAGGTTTTGGCCCGAAACATGATAAATCTTGATGTTTTCCTCTCTGCATACTTTCCACACATGGTTTAGAGGAAACCATTAAGTAACCCTTATGTAATAGGTTTTTTAGTATATTTTTTATAAAATTTTGGTATTAATTTGTTTTTATTATTTTTTTCAAAATCACAAGATCCTAGGAGAAACGTGTGGGGACCTTTGGCATATAATGGTGAGCGAACAAAATCTGGATATGTTTAGGTAAAGTTTGTGACAAGAATAAGAGTTGGATCTTAAAATTTATAGTGCCATTTGGTATATATTGATCATATCTTTTCCCAACATGATAAGTCCATGGGTGAAGTCATATGGCATGGGTTAGCCTAGGCAGTGGCTCCCATAGAGTCGACATATGTTTTTGAATGTTTTGTGGCCAAACAATGAAAACGTCCCAGATTCATTAAAAGTTGAATTTTTTGTTCTCCCCCACATCACCCTATAACCCTCATATTACCCTCCCTATCATTTGTACAGGCGAGTTTAAAGTCGAAGAGGATATTCACTATCTCATCCTTTTATTTCCCATGACCTTTTATCTTTGATTTGAGTGAATTTTTCCTTGCTAATCCCATTTAAAACCCATTATCTATCTTATTTTTTCTTTTTCTCATGATGTTAGCTCCTCCCATTAACTATAATGTTAATGTAAGACAATTTTAGGGTAATAATCAGTCCAAAATAGGGTTCTTTTAGCATAAAGTGGTTTTATAGGGCATGTCTTGGCTCTTTTGGGTGTTCATTGTCGAAGGCAAAATCATTAATCTTGCTTGATGTTGAACCAATGTAGGTGTATCTTTTTTTTCATTTTATATTAAATAAAATTAAATTATTATGATATTTAATGTGGTTATTTATTTAAATTATGATTATATCTATGTCCCATGAGGGGGAAATTTTTATTTAAATTGGATTTAACACTTGGAATGGAATGGGATTCCATTCCAAGTGTTTGTAAAAAATACCTAAGTGTATATTCAAATCTTGTGATTGTTTTTAAAAGTGTTTTTTTATGTGAACATGTATTTTAATTAGGAATTTTATATATAGTGATTTTTTTAAGCTAAGAGTTTATGATGGTTAAACGTTTTTAAAATGCATTGTTTTATTTGAAAGGGGAATATTAATTCATGTGAATGGTATTTTGAAATTATTTTATGAATTTTCTGGATTTTAATAGTGGTTTTAATGTAATTGTGAGTTTTGAAATAGATTTCAAGAAATAATCTAGTAAAATTAGTCTCAAAAGGGGAGTGATATAGGATTTGAAAATAGTGTGATTTTGCTTCGTATTCCCAACATATCTAGATAGGTCCATTTGGAATTTTTTGAAAAATGAGCTTTCATGAAAGTGTGTGAGACCATTATGGAGCCCCATGTGACTGTTGATATTCCCTTTATAGATTTTCAACCAGTGAGAGGATTGTTTATATTTATGCATTATTATATACTACTTATACTTTGATAAGTGTATGGAGATGTCTCTTGAGAGGGAGTCTGAGGTGAGGCATGAGTTACATTAAATGTTTTATATCTGATACATAAGATAGTTTATTTATTCTCTCATCCACATGACTAGTCAAGGGAGACCTAGGCAGATTCATGGTGACTTGTATAAGAAAAAAATTGGAGAGAAAAAATTAAATCAGTGGGAATCTTATACGTGAATTTGTTGATAAAATAAATTTTTTTATTTTGAAATGTTTTCCAGAATAAGTCGGGTTTTATTTAGAATTTTTATTCAATTTTAATTGTGATAAATAGTTATTTAAATATACTAAATTGAAAATTAAAAATGAACAAAATCAGTGGGTGATTGTAATTTTTTCCCTATGTTAGTCAGAGGGAAGATAATTTATTATGGAATTGATGTATCATTCATATTGTTGAAAAGATCATGATAAAATAAACTATTGATGATACTATATAATATAAACCAAATATTAAAATAAATAGGAACATTTTCTTCAAAATAGAACAAATGTTTAAATTTGTGATTGAGTAAGAAAAAAAATTAGAATAAAACTATGAATCATGTGGAAGTTATGAATTCAAATAATTATGGTCAATTGAATTCAATGTAAAATTATTTTAACCAATTAATGAATGAATTTAAATACACTTTTTCTATCATGAATATAAAATTAATAGAATACTTCTAAATTTTTTAAAAAATTATAAGTGAGGAAATTGAATTCGGCATTGGGACAAAGACCTTTTGAGTTGAAAATGTTTCTAAAAAATATATATATAATTAAAATAATGGGATATTAAATATAAAAATAATATTGTTTATATATAATAGAATGTATAACTAAATAAATTAACAAATGTGTCATTAAGATGATTAGGAAAAAACTCATGAAATAATTAATATATAAATATTTTATTTTGGAAACCATTTTTAAAAATGGTTCACATTGATTTTTTAAATATTCATATAATAAAATTTTAATATCATTCATATGAAATATAGAATGTCACTATGTGATTTTTTTATATTATTTTAATTTATTGGGGGTGTTTTATGTTTCAGATAGGTTTTGTCCTGAAACATGACAAATATTGATGTTTTTCCTCTCTACATAGTTTCTGCACATGGTTTAAAGGAAACCATGAAGTGACCCTTGTGTAATAGGTTTCTGGTTTATTTTTTATAAATGGTAAGTATTAATTTATTGTGATTGGTTTTTTTCAAATTGCACGAATCCTAGGGGAAAGGTGTGGGGACCTTTGGCACATAATGTTAAGTTAACAAAATTTGGGCTTAGTTAGGGAAAGTATGTGACAAGTATAACAGTTGAATCTTCAAATTTATAGTGCCATTTGGTATAGATTGATTATATCTTTTCCAAACATGATAAGTCCCTGGGTAAAGTGAAATGACATGGGTTGGCCTTAGCAGTGGCTCCCACAGAGTCAACATTTGATTTTGAATGTTTTGTGGAAAAACCATAAAACCTTCGCATATTCATTAAATGTTGAATTTTTTTCCCCCACAGCACCCTCTAACCCTCCTATTCCCATACCTGTCATTTGAACATGCCAGTTTAAACTCAAAGAGGATATTCACCCTGTCTCCCTTTTACTTTCCATGACCATTTATTTTTGATTTGAGTGATTTTATCCTTGGTAATCCCATTTAAACCCCACTATTTATCTTATATTTTTCTTTTTATTGAGATGTTAGCTCCTCCCATGAACTGTAATGTTAATATAAGACATTTTTACGGTATGAATCAATCCAAAATAGGGTTCTTTCACCAGGAAGTGGTTTAAAAAGTCATTTCTTGGCTCTTTTGGGTGTTTTTCATCGAAGGAAAAAACATTAGTCTTGTTTGATGTTCAACCAATGTAGGTGTTTCGTTTTTTTATTTTATATTAAATTAAATTAAATTATTATGATCTTTAATGTGGTTATTTATTTAAATTATTCTTATATATATATCCCATGAAGTAGAAATGTTGATTTAAATCGGATTTAACTCTTGGTATGGAATTGGATTCCAATCCAAGTGTTTGTCAAATAAATACCCAAGTTTATTTTCAAATTTTGTAATTGTTTTTAAAAGTGTTTTTTATGCAAACTTTTATTTTAATTTGTAATTTTATATCTAGTGATTTTTTTAAACTAATAGTTTATGAAGGTTAAAAGTTTTTAAAATGCATTGTTTTATTTGAAAGGGTAAAATTAACTCATGTGAATGGGATTTTGAAATAATTTTATGAATTTTATTGATTTTAATAGTGGTTTTATTGGAATTGTGAGTTTTGAAATAGATTTCAAGAAATAATTTAGTAAAATTAGTCTCAAAATGGTACTAATATAGGATTTTAAAATAGTGTGAGTTGGCTTCGCATTCCCAACATATCTAGAAAGTTTGATTTGGAATTTTTTGAAAAATGAGTTTTCATGAAAGTGTGTGAGACTATCCTGGAGCCCTATGTGACTGTTGATATTACCGTTAAATCTTATGAACCAATGAGGAGATAGTTTATATTGATGAATTATTGTATACTTCTTTTACATTGATAAGAGTATGGGGATGTCTTTTGTGAGGGAGTTTGAGGTGAGGCATGAGTTACATTAAATGATTTATATCTGATATAAAATATAGTTTATTTATGCTCTCCTCTACATGACTTATCATGGGATAGCTAGGTAGATTCTTGGTGACTTATATAATATGAAAAATTGAAGAGAAAAAATTAAATCAGTGGGCATATTATATTTGAATTTGTTGATAAAATGAATTTTTCTATTTTGAAATGTTTTCTAGAATAAATGAGATTTTATTCAAAAAAATTCAATTTTAATTATGATAAATGGGGATTTATATTTATTAAATTGAAAATGAAAAATGAACAAATTCAGTGGGTGATTGGAATGTTTTCCCTATGCTAGTCAGGGGGAAGATAATTTATTATGGAATTAATTTATCATTCATAATGTTGAAAAGAGCATGATAAAATAAACCCTTGGTTATAATATATAATACAAACCCAATATTAAAATAAATAGGAACATTTTTTTCAAAATAGAACAAATGTTTAAATTGGTGAATGAGTTAGAAAACTAAATTGAGAATAAAACTATGAATCATGTGGAAGTTATGAATTCATATAATTATGAACTATTGAATTAAATGTAAAATTATTTTAATCAATTAATGAATTAAATTAAATACATTTTCTAGTTCATGAATTTAAAATTATAATAATTCTCCTAAAATTTATAAAAAATTAAATGTGAGGAAATTGAATTCGGTATTGTGATAAAGACCATTTGAGTTGAAAATGTTTCTAAATTGAAAAATAATATATAAACTTAAAATAATGGGATATTAAGAAAATTATACTATTTATATATATTAGATTGTATAACTAAATAAATTAACAAATTTATCATTAAGATGATTAGGAAACTACTAATGAAGTAATTAATATATAAATATTTTATTATGGAAAATGTTTTTAAAAATGGTTCAAATTGAGTTTTGAAATATTCATATAATAAAATTTTAATATCATTAATATAAAATATATAATGTCACAATGCGATTTGTTTTATGTTATTTTAATTTATTGGGGGTATTTTATGTTTCAGATAGGTTTTGGGCTGAAACATAATAAATCTTGATGTTTTTCCACTCTGCATAGTATCCACAAATGGTTTAGAGGAAACCATGATGTGAACCTTATATAATAGGTTTTTAGTAAAAATTTTTATAAAAGGTTGGTATTAATTTATTGTGCTTAGTTTTTTCCAAATTTCATGAATCCTAGGGAAAATGTGAGGGGACCTTTGGCACATAATGGCAAGGGAACAACATTTGGGCATGGTTAAGTAAAGTATGTGACAATAATAAGAGTTCTCTCTTCAAATTTATAGTTTCATTTTGGTATATATTGATCATACCTTTACCCAACATGATAGGTCCCTGGGTGAAGTCAAATGACATGGGTTGGCCTAGGTATTGGCTCCCACAGAGTCCATATATGTTTTTGAATGTTTTGTGGCCAAACCATGAATCCTTCCTATATTCACTAAAAGCTGAATTTTTTATTTTACCCCACTTCACCCTCTAATCCTCCTATTCCACTCCTTATCATTTGAACAAGACGGTTTAAACTTCAAGAGGATATTCACCCTCTCTCCCTTTTATTTCCCATAACCATTTATCTTTGATTTGAGTGATTCTCTCTTTGGTAATCTTATTTAAACCCCATTCTCTATCTTATATTTTTCTATTTCTCATGATGTTATCTCCTCCCATGTACCATAATGTTAATGTAAGGAAATTTTAGGGTAATAATCGGTCCAAATTAGGGTTCTTTCACCATGAATTGGTTTTATAGAACATGTCTGGGCTCTTTTGGGTGTTCTTCATTGAGGGAAAAAACATTAATCTTGTTTGATGTGGAACCAAAGTAGGTGTTTCTTTTTTTCAATTTATATTAAATGAAATTAAATTATTATGATCTTTATTGTGGTTATTTATTTAAATTATTCATATATCTATGTCTCCTGAGAGGGAAATTTTGATTTAAATTGGATTTAACACTTGGTATGGAATGGGATTCCATTCCAAGTGTTTGTAAAAAAATACACAAGTGTATTTTCAAATCCTGTGATTGTTTTTAAAAGTGTTTTTTATACCAATTTGTATTTTATTTAGGAATTTTATATGTAGTTATTTTTTTAAACTAATAGTAAATGATGGTTAAAAGTTTTTGAAATGAATTGTTTTATTTGAAAAAGGAATATTAACTCATGTGAATGGGGTTTTGAAATTATTTTATGAATTTCATTGATTTTAAAAGTTTTTTTAATAGAGTTTTGAGTTTCAAAATATATTTCAAAAATAATTTAGTAAAATTAGTCTCAAAAGGGGATTGATATAGGATTTGAAAATAGTGAGAGGTTGCTTCGCATTCCCAACATATCTAGAAAGGCCCATTTGGAATTTTTTGAAAAATGAGTTTTCATGAAAGTGTGTGAGACCATATTGGAGTCCCATGTGACTATTGATATTCCCTTTATGGCTTCTGAACCAATGAAGGTATGGATTATATTGATACAATATTATATACTTTATATAAATTGATAAATTTATGTGTATGTCTCTTGTGAGGGAGTTTGAGGTGAGGCATGAGTTACTTTAAATGTTTTATATCTGATACATAAAAGAGATTAATTATGCTCTCCTCTGCATGAATTATCATGGGAGACCTAGGTATATTCTTAATGAATTGTATAAGATAAATCCATAGTATACAATAGTTAAATATCAATGGAATGTTTCTTGGATATACCATATTTGTTAGACTGAGAGGATAATGGTCCATTGATCTATAAAACTTTTTTAGACCATGTAGAAAATGTGTTTTCAGGATGTTTATTTCTTGATAGTCTTTTAGGACTACCAATAACACCAACATGTTCAATAATATCAGCTTAGGTTCCTTTTCTCTAGTTTTTATCTTTATTACTAGGGCCTTAGGATTATTCACATGACTCAAGGATACAACCTATAAACATTTAGGGGATTTCATTTTCCTTGTTACATCCCCCTCAAATGTAAAATTACTTAGAACCAATGTATTATAGCTTATTTCTCCATATCACGTGACATTGAAAAGGTGGTTCTAGTTTTTTATTCTTTACTCCTTCCTTTCATTGTGGTTACTTTAAAAAAATTAAATTTTTTTTATAAAGATTTTTGAAAGAAGGAAATAGTGTGATTTTGGCATTCTTTCAATTAGTTTTACTAATAAATTTTAATGGTGTGACCTTTAAATTATATGTTTTGTTTTCTAATGATGTTTTTATGTGTTTATATGTGGAATTGGAAATGGTATGTTCTTGAAATTCTAGTTTGGGTTTTTAGAATGTGATTTTTGGACATTGCACCTAGTTTTACTTGTAAGTTTGTTTTTTTGGGATATTTTAGAAATTAATTTTAAATTAGAATCCTTATTTTGAGTTATTAATGGTGAATTTTAAAAAGTGGAGTGTATGAAATGGTATTAAAATTTACACATAAAATGGGTTTTTAGTAAAATTTCTTCAGTTATGATTAATTATTTTCCAAGTGATTTTTCCACTTAACAAGTATCTAAAAAATCAGTTTTAGTATGGATTAGATTTTTTTCTTATTTCATTATGTAATGGATTATAAAAAATGTATATTTTTATACTATATTTCAAAAAATGATTTTTAGTATGTATTATAAAGTAAATTGTATAGATTCATCAAGTGGAATTTAATTGGTATGTTTAGCTCATGAATATATGTTACAGGTTTAAGGATATAAATGGATTGGGATTTCTGTATTTGGTTTCAATTGATCTTTTTGGGAAGATGTTTTATTTGTATGATGATTTTTGGTCGTAAAGAGACTTGTGAAAATAGTCAGGGTTTTTCACATTCATATTTTGTATTATCCACATGTTCTTGTTTTATTTTCATCAATCAATTTAATTTCATCTTCTACTTGCATTTATTTATTTATAGATTTAGTTATATATCTGGTTTGGTTGTTCTATTCCACTTATCTTATATTTAGTTGATTTATAATTTTTCATTATTTTTCTTATTTATATTATTATATGAGGGATAAATTGTTCTTTAGGTATGATCAATGATGCCCAAAAACTATTTACCAACCCAGGTCAATTTGGAATGTCTTTTGGGCCGATGGAATATGAGGTTGTGTACAAGTAGAGATGGCCACCTAGTAAGGTTCATTACAAAATGGTTTTAGAGCCTTGTCTATAATGGTTACTAGATTATAGAAGCACACTATTATTATTTTGGATGTGTTTAGTCTATAGATAAGGATATCAGGACATGGGGGTAGGTGTGGGGATATTATCAAGAGATCTTTCTTGAACTGAGCTATCAGTTTCTATTGGTTTTTGGGGGTTTTTATATGATTATTGAGTAATTTTAAATAAAATTGTTATATTATGATTTTATGCCTATATTTTTTGTTTTTTATCCTAAATTTCATATCATTTGTTCCTTTGGGATTTTTATTTACTGGTTTAGGATAGTCACGAATAAGGGAATTGAGGTGTGAGGTTAACTTGTATGGCCTAACAAACCATGCAATGATTAATCCCTTGATATTATAAATGTTCTATGAACCAATGAATGATTTTTACATGGTCATTAATTATGTTTACAAGAAGTTAATGGTTCTGTGTCTTGATGGATTTTTTTTAGACCTTGTGAATGTTAAATTTTATATTATTTCAAGGTAAAGGGAAAGGATTCGGGCTTGATTCGGTGATATCATGGCATCATTGGATTGGATTTTAGTTGAGTCTCATATTATGTGTTTTTTATGATATTTCATATGTGATTTGAAATTGGATTTATTCCTATAAAAGGTGACTTCATGAGATTTTTTTGTCAATTTGAAATAAGGCCTATAGTATTGTTTGTTAAATGATATTTGGTTTCATGAAATTTTTTTAAAATAGTTGATCACATTATGAAATGTAGAGAGTGTTTCAGTTATAAACCATTTAAAGTTTTTATTAATGAGAATTTTGAAAGGGTGGGTCTCCTATTTTAAGGAAAATTGGGGATTTCCAAAATTGGATTTTGTAGCCTTTTCTGGGTTTAACCCTTGGAATGAGCTTTAAAGGGGGAAATGATTTTAAATTTCTTTAAAAGGATAATGTCTTGAAATTGGTTTTAAAAACCTCTTAGTGTTTATTTTCCAATTAGTTTTGGAACAAATTTTAATTTACTATGTTAGGTTGGGGATTGGGTTTGATATTTTTAAATTGTTTCTATTTAGATTTTTGATAATGGTAGGCCCAATTTTAATGGACCCAAGGTTTTAATAAAAGAGGACTCTTTATTAAGGGGATTGTGGCTTCAAGAGAGTTATGTTTGTCTTAGTAAATTATATGATCTAGTTTTCCATTTTTTGATTTTTTTGACCAAGTGAAATAATTTATGTGGAATGATTGGTTTAATACTTGTCCCGTGTTGATTTATAATTAGCCTCTAAAAAAGGTCTTCGGTAAAAGTAGAGTGATTTTCCTATGGTTTTTCAATCCATTTTAAATTTGGCACTACTCAGGCTCTAAATAGAGTAAAACATACAGTTATCCTTTTCAAGAATAATATATTGGATTATCCAAGGTGGTTCCTTTCTGAAAGATACTTTGGGAATTATATGGTTTTTTTAGTTTGGACCTATGATCCTTGGTTGGATAGTTGGACCGGTGGGGTTAGTTATCCTGGAGAATCTTATGTAAGCTATAGATTGGGATATTGGTTTAATCGAGCTTAGAGATGATGAGATTTTAGAGAGTGGATATTTTTTGGTGTATCATTTTAGTTCTTGGATGTGTTTATTTTAGATAATGGACAATTTTCAGATTTACCCTCAGTGATTTCAAATCAGTTTAAGTTTGAGGAAAATCCATTCATGATATTTTTGTTGAGTTCCTTTTTGATTACTCATTTTGATTGGTGGTTGTTCTGATAATTTTTATGACTCTTTTCATAGGGATGTTTTATTTTTTATAAATAGCATAGACCATGTTTTGGTCCTTTTCTTGTTGGTTTGGATATAGGAAAACCTAGGGTACATTCAGGGGTGGTGTTATTTCCAGTTAGACTATGGATACCATCAACATTTGTTTTCTATAGATTCTCTATAATATTGTATTATATGGGTTTGAATATATACACCATCATATTTAGGCTGTGTCCCTAGGTTTATAACCATTTTATCCCATAGTGATGCATATTCTTGGTTTTTGTGCTCTTTGGTTTTGTGATGTTATGATTTTGGGGACCTGATTTTGGGGAACTTCTGAATGCTCTCTCATTTAGTGCCTACCTTGTTTGTTTTGAATAAGTGTTCTACAGTTGTCTGAAAGATGCGGGCTTTCATAATTCCCTTGGATATTTCAGAAATTTTATTATTTGGTGATGTCCTCTCGATTTATGTACAAGTGGGTCCCTATGGTGACACCATTATAGATTAATTCTAAATTGAGGGGTGACCTATACTATGTCTCTTCTTGACATTCTATTTTTTTGGCTGTAGACCAGTTCTTCTTGATTTTTTTTGGTGTTGTTTGATGATTCATACATTTTTCAAGAAATTGTCATTTATCTTAGGAGTTTGTTTTAGAATTAATTTTCCTCTTAACACTACCTTAACCTTAGACTTTATGGGGGTGTCAGATAGTACAGTGAGAATAATTGTGACACCTTAAATGTCACAGTGTGGTTTTTTTATATTATTTTATATTATCGATGAATTTTTTAAGAGTTTTAGTGGATTCAGCAAAAAACATGATAAATATTTGTTTTTTTCTTCTATTCACAGTTTCTAATCCCGATATATAAGAAACTTTTCAGTTACACTTAAACACCTAGTTTATTAGTTTAGTTTATTCTTTGTGTGTTTAGTTTAAACATTTGGGGCATGGTTCAGTCAATATCTTGATTATTTTATGGGAAACCATGCTGGACCTTTGGTGTGTGTGGTTAAGGATGAATGACTTGTTCAGGGATAATTGAACCAGGTAGTAAGCATGCGAGTTGGATATTCAATTTGAATGTAACATTTTTAATAGTTGGTACATGGTATTTCAAACCATCAAAAATCTCCAAGTGATGCCATGTGATGTATATTGTCCAAGGTAATGTCCCCAAAATGGACAACACATGGCCTGAAAAATCATGCGGGCAAACCATGTGTCCTACATAGATTCATTAAAAGTTGAGTATCTAGTTTTCCCCCACAATAGGTTAATCCTCAAATCCTCGTATTCTCCTCCCTCTAATTTGAACGAATCAATAAAAACTCCAAGGGTGTATTCTAACTTTTTTTATTCTATTTTCTAGGTAATTTATCTTCAATTTTAGTGAGTTATTCCTTCTTAAGACCCCAGAAACCCCTTCCTTTATTTCATTCCCCATTTATCTTTATTTTAATTCCTAACATGAAACCTATTGTTGATTTTGTTTGATGTTTTGGCAAGGTTTGGTCTGAATTAGTGGTTTTACATCATGTAGAGGTTATAGAGGGAATGTATTGGAATGGTTAAGTGTTCACCATTGAAAGTGAAAACTTCAATCTTGTTTACCATTGAACCATGGTAGGTGTTTGTTGTTATTTTATATTTCATTCCATTGAATTATTGTGAGTTTTTAAGTGATAATTTATTTAAATTATGCCTACGTGTATTCCCTATAAGGGGAAAAAATTTATTTCAAGTTGATTTAACCCTTTGAATGTAATTCAATCCCATGCATAGTGTTTGTAAAAAAAATCCCAAGTGATTTTTCAAAGAATGTAAGAGATTTTAAAAGAGGTTCTTGATGCTAGGTTAGATTTGAAATGGGTGTTCTGTATCAATGGTTTTTAAAACAATGTGTTTATGATTGTTTAAAATGTTTAATGTGTTTAAAATTTGTTTTTTTTTTGAAAGGTGTGTGTAAACCCATATGAATGTTATTTTTAAACCTTTATATAGATTTGATTGATTTCAATAGTGGTTTGAAGGGATAGTGAGTTCCCAAATAGGTTTAATGAAATATTCTAGTAAAATTATTCTCAAGAGTATATTAAAGGGTATTATGAAATAGTGTGAGTTAGATTGGAATTCCAATCATATCTAGAAAGTCATGTTTGGAACTTTATGAAAAATGAGTTTTTAAGTAAGTGCGTTAGACTCTATTTGTGCCTAATTTTACTATTTATATGCCCATTGTGGCTTGTGATCCTATGAGGGAATGTTTTATATTGATGAATTATTTTCTACTACTTATAAATTAATAAGTGTATGGAGATGTCTCTTGTGAGGGTGTAAGTGGTGAGTTGTGAGTTATTTAAATTTTTTATATTTGATACATGACATAGTTAATTTTTTATCACATTCACTTAAATTATCATGTAAGTATTTAGTAGATAACAGGTTACCTATATGAAATAAATACATATTGTACAATAGTGGTATCTTTAGGTAATGATTCTGGGCTAAACCCCATCGGTTAGGTTGATAGGATAGTGGGTCATTGAGATATAAAATTTTTTTACCCTATGTAGTGAAGGTGATTTTGAGCTATATATTTCTTGATAGTTCAATAACATTACTGGGGAGGTAGATATATTCATAAGTGTCACACTATGATCCTTTACTCAATTTCATATCTTTATTAATATATCCTTAGAATGATTCATATTACACAAGGATCCTAGTTAAATGTTATTTAGGGTATTTTGTTTAACTTATTAGATCCCATACTTGGTGTATGATTACTTGAAACCTATGTATGGTTGCTTCCTTCTCCTCATAATGTGAAATTTTTATTGTGATTCCTATTTTTTACTTCCCTACTTCATTTCGTTGTGATTACTTTTCAAATGATTTGAAATGGGATTCGCAAAATATATTTCAAATAAGGATGTTAAAGTGTGGTTTTAATGTTCTTTTAAATTATTTTACTAATGGGTTTTAAATTTTTGGTCTTTAAATGATAAATTTTATTCTAAAAAGTTATTTTGGAGTTTTTTTTGAGAAATTTCATATGTTTTTCAATACACTGATGTGTATTTTTAGAATGAGTTTTTAGGCCATCATGCTTAGATTTATTTGTATGTTAGTTTTTTTGTATATTTTACTATAAAATCGTTTAAAAGGGTAATGCTTATTTATAGAAATTAAAAGGTCATTTAGAAAGGGTTTCTATAAAATTTTATCAAAGTGAGTCATTGTGATTTTGGATTTTAAAAAGAGGCTTCAGTATGGAAAATCATTTTCTAAGTGATTTTTTCATTTATAATAAATAATAAAAATATTTTTAATATTATTTCTATTTGTTTCTTGTTTAGTTATCAAAATCCTAATGAAAATTTTATATTTTTGTAATATATTTCAAACTATCATTTTCAAGATGTAATATGAAAGTGACTTTTTAAATTCGGCAGGTGATGGCCAACTGGGTAATTTTGATCATACCTACTATTTACATGTTCTAGAATATAGCTAGAAATGGATTTATTTAGTTTCATTTAATATTTATATGGATTTCTTTCATTTGGATTGTGATCATGGTTCATACAGAGGATTATGAGAGTATTTTGGATTTTATTTGAACTTTAGTTTTTATGTCGACCACTTGGGCCTATTGTATTATCTAACCAAGATTTATTTGTATTCGCTTCCACTATTTCATTATGTATGGGTTTCACTGTATATCTAGTTTTTACGTTCCACATTGTTTATATATTATTTAATTGGATTATTATTTTTCTTTTTTCTTTTTATTTATATTGTTATATGAGGGATAAATAATTACAAATTTATGTTTCTTCATGCCCAAGAACTAGTTTCTAGCCCATGGAGATTGGGAATTCCCTACGGGCCTGTGGTGATTTGGGTCTAGTGCTAGTAGATATGAAATTCCATGATGTATTTTTATAAAACAATACTATAAATAATAGATAAATAGTATACTAATCTTGAACATAAGTTTGTTTATGAATCCATGATTTATAATGGTGAAAAGAAAATGTCTCCAAATATTGGATTAATGATCTTATGATGTGATATTTATAAGATATACACTAAATTATAGAGATTATTTACATTATAACATTAATTTTAATTGAAAATTGAAAATTTAAAATTGGTAATTTTTTTATCAAATAAAGATGGACGAAAAAAGTGTAAGAAAACAATCTATGAACTATTTAAAAAAATTAACAAAAACAAGTAATAAATTAGTAAATTAATGTTTAATAAAATAATAAAAAAATAAGGGAGGATAATTAAGATATTTACTTTAGGCCTCTTACTCAATGAAGGCCTCAACCATGCCTTCTCCTACTTAGTTACTAATAAGAATAATGGACTAGAAAGGTTTTGTCTTGTATAAATCACACTAAAAATTTCTAACTTCCATTATTCCTAGTATTACATACCACATGATGTTAAAATTAATGGATTAGTCCTTATCACATGACCTTAAATGGTATTTCTTTCCTCGTTAATCAGAATTGAACTAAAAGGGTTATAATTCCTTTCATAATACAAAAAGGAACCCCCTATCATGGGCATAATCCCGACACAATGATACCTTAATAAATCTTAGATGGTGATAAATTTTAGAGTTCCTAGTTGTGAATCTTTAAACCCTAGCATCAATAACTAATAGCAGAGAAATAAAGAACCTATTATATACAATATTATTAATATCTTCAAATTTTTTTAATCAAATCATTTGCATAAGGTAAACTAGTCCCACCACTACTAGAAAATAAACCTATTAAAATGGTTTTTAACCATTAGTATAGGACTAGGAACCATTTTTATTTTCTATATAAATGGTTCTTAGATCTATTGTAAACTGGCCCATAAATATAAATATATACCAATAGTTTTGTGGTGACTATTGGTATAGGGTGGTCCATATTTGAGGTTATCAATGGTTTATGTAATCCAATGCTATGGAAGATAACCCAATGGTTATAAAACTGTTGTTGTTGGCTACCGGAGTGAACATCTTAAAAATACCATGCATCCACTGCTCAAGAATCATCTATCCCATATATTGTACACTAAAAATTAATTTATATCTTCAACTAGTCACAATAAAAATTTAATTAGTTGATAATTTAAAAATAAAAAACAAACACATAATCAATCATTTTCTTTCATCAAACAAAATTCAAACATTTCTTTCATAAATATAATATCAAATATATAGGGGATAAATATCTCTCTTATGGCCATCAAAATCGCCATGAACATTATTATTATCTCCATCGTCACAAGTGTCCTCACTATTATCATTTACTCTTAAATATTCAACGACATCACCACTAGGAATGTCCTCTCTCCACCCACATCTAATATAGACATCTCAATCAATATGTGCATCATATAAGGTGTTCATAGTTGACATACATGTAAAAAAACTAAATTTGTATCTAGTTGAAGTAATATACATTAAGTGACCATATATTTCATAAACTACTCAATGGAAGATTTACTTCTTTCATACTCTTGTATGGATACATTTTCCTCCTCTACGTCTATAAAATTTTCTATTACCTATGCCTGAGCCTCTTGTAACTTTGTGTGACCAGAAATATAAGAGGTTCCTAAAGTGGGCCAACACATAATCGGAGAGATACTCTTATGGGGTCGAAAATAGACTCTCCCATGATGATCATCACATAATATCTATTACAAATGATCATCTAGCTTGGTGTTGTCATCCCCTTCCTCATAAAGTCCTCCAAACCTTGTTTTTTACAATAAAAATGAGACATTTTATGATAAAATAGATATTAAATCTGTAATGTAAAAAAATATAAATTATAATTATTTTTTAATTTGTTCATTCAGATCATTACCACCTTTTTCTTTCTACTCACCAAAAATAATTTTTCTCAAGGCACATGTCCTTCTATTTTCAATACCACCATATTCAAATGAAATTGTGTGTAATAAAACATTATTCATAATATTTCATTGATGATTAAATTTACTTGTAAAAAATTCGTGTAAATATTTAATTTTTTTTGGTAATGGGTATAGAAAAATGACTAGTTTTGGGTTAAAAGATATTAAAAATGTGTTGGTGATTTAATTTAATTATAGTAAGGTTTATAAATACATTAATATTTCTTAATAAATTTATTATTTTTGAATGACATAAAATAGTTTTAATGAATTATTCTAATGTTTGATAATTGTTTTAATTAATGACAACAATGTGTTTTAAATGAGTTTATTGTTTGGTTAAAGATATATATTTTAGTTAAAATCATTATCTATATTTATGGATTCCCTTGGAAGTTTATATTTTATAAAACCATGAACAAAGTCATAGAAACACTATGTTTTCAAAAAATCGGTTTCAGGATAGATTTTTAAAACTGTTTGGGATAAATAAATTTTTTTATATAATCTATTCTATATATGGTTTTCAATTTAAAAGGGGTGAATTTGTGAAATTTAGAATTTTTAATGATCATGTGACTTAAAAACCATGATTTTGATCTAAAAGAAAAGTGTTTCAGATATTTATATTTTAAAACCAATTTGGGATCAATTAATTTGTATTATATGATATTTTTGTATTTATATTTTTTGAAACATGGTTGTTATGGTTTTCCATTGGCACATTGTGAAATAATTGATATTTTGTTTCTGTAGTTTCTTTTAGTTATGATAGTATTGGTTTGTCTTGACATGATGAGTGTTTGAGTTGTTAGGTTTCATTTGGTGTGAAAATGAATTTTGTGAATTTTATGTTAAGTGGAAGGATAGTGTTGATTTTGATTCATATGAATGTGATGCATTTGGGAATGGTTTATTTAGGATAAAATGAATATATGTGGTGTTTTATATAATTAGGTAGATTTTTTTTGGTTTTGGTGGTAATTTTATATTGTATCCCCTGTGGTAGAATTTTTGGGGTATAAAGATAGAGGGGAAGTAACTACATTGCTAAATGACTAGTTTGTTAGAAATATGGATTAAATTATGGAATCTCATGGTTGAACCATGTGTATTAGATCTCGAATAGATGATTTGGTTGTTATTATATAGTCCTGATGTAAGATCTAGAACATCAAATGAGATATGTTCCATTTATGTTTCAGTTAAAAAAACATGTTTTGTTTTATGGAATGTTTCCCAAAAATATGTGGTGTCTTAAAGATGCCTCATGGGTTCAGTACATAAAAAAGGAAGAAAAGTGTCTATAATTGGTAGGTCACACAGTTTACGCGTTGTTATTACTAACTATATACCTTAACCATGCATCATGTAGTGGGAGGGACATGGTTAAAAACCCATTCAAGGGAGATCATGGAAACCATTAAACCTTGGATAGTTCCATGCATAAGGCTTTCATATGGGTTTTTAAATCTTTCAGAATCCCCATGAGACCATATAACTCAAACCTCCTTTTATATAAAGGGTAGTGCATGGTTGGTGCATGGTTTGCCCAACCATTTAGAAAAACCACGCACATGTTTAAAAGGTGTGATTTTACCATTTTTTTTACCTAAGAAGTTAATGGTTATAACCTAATTTTTCCTCTATTTATACCTCTAATATCGTAGGTGATGAACCTTCCTCTCTAAGCTCTCAAAGGAAGAATCTCTTTTATTTCCTAGCCATTTAGAGTGGCTTTGTGTGAAAATCATAGATCCATGTGATTTTAACCCTCATCTTCCTTCTATATTCTAGAAATGGCCTTGTTTAATTGATATTATCATTAGAAATCCCTAAATACTTGTTTCTATAGAATATTTTATGTTTGGGTTTTAAAGGGTGTTTTAGTTTTAATTATGGGCTATGTTTAAGAGAGCATTCATCTACAAACTTGAGGTAGGTGTTATACAATTATATATCATAGTACTCATGTCAGTTATGTGTATGTGGTTGTTCTCTTGGATATTTTATTCTATGCATTTATTTCCATGATAGGAAATGATTAATTGGGTATCCAAATGATGGGTTAGACCCCTCATGATCCCCATGGGATCCAAACAGGATTAATAGAATGGGCCTACGAACACCCATGGAGTGGAACAATATCGTGGTCATGAAAACATAGGAGGTTAAATGGTATATTGATGTTTTTATAATATTAAACCATTTGTAAATATGATTAACACAATAATATAACATGGTATGGTGTTTTGATTAACTTAAAGAGTTAAATAAGTTATAAAATTTGAATGGATTAATTTTATTACCAGTTCAATAGACTTGGAATCGTGGTTAAATTTATTGTAAGGGTGGGAATGTTTTTTAATGTGTTCAAATGGTAAAATCTATATGTTTTGGGAATTGAGAACATGTAGATTGTAAAGAATCGTGGAAGGTGATTAAATGGAAATGGTGCATCCTTGTTTTTTATGTAATAAAAATTTTAATGATGATGATCCTTGGTAATGTGATCTAATGATTGAAGGGATGATGGAATGATGCTCCACTCATGTGGGTGGGCCAAAATGATTCTCTATGTGCCCCTATGAATAGTAGTTTCTGACGAATGGACTGATGCTTCTGAACCCAAGGGTATGGATATGAAATTTCATATCATAGTTGGAGTAGAAGGAAATGGAATTCCAAACCCCAGTTGGATTCTGATATTGATGATCCTAGTATTACTAACTTTTACCTCTCAGAACATGGTTCAAATGACCTATATGAGTTGAATAGGTTTGATGAAAAATGGGTAAATCATAGAGCTAAGAACAAAAGGAACTATTTTAAACAATTTTGAAATATGAAACCTATTTTATTTTGTATTTTTTATTATTACCTATACTTCATCATACATTGTATCAGACTAGATATTTTTTTAGAACCATTGGTGGTGGCCTACTAATTTGTACTCACACTTAGCTCAGGATGACATTTGGTACCCTATAAGGCTTCAAGGTTCTAGGTTCAGATAAGGGAAAGGGACATAATCTTGAGGGTTGATTTAGGGTAACATGGTTGTTTATTGATGAGGTACCGGATCTAAATGTGGGACCCATTTTTGGAACTCATCAGGGTGTCTTTATTTTTGGTTTTCCAATACACATGGCACTATATGAAATGACAAAGCATATTTACTATTTGGTAGTTGTTATGTGCCTAGTCTTTGGAAATGTTATGATATTCTTGATCATTTATTACATTTTTCTATTAGTTATTTTTTTATCTCATATGAATTAAATTGATAAATATGGTATAGTATCCCCTAGCATACGGGGAGGTGCGCCTGATGTCATGTGGAAAACCAAAATGGGGCATCAAATTACTAGAACCTAATTCAGTATGTTACAAAGTAGTATCATAGAAGTTTATTTTAATTTATTTAGTTTATTTTTAGAAATTTATATAGGATACTAGGAGATTTTGAGCCTTGTAAATGAGATCATTCATGGTAGTTTCTAATCCATGTATGGGGTAAAACCCAACTACCCAAGGTTTGATTGTTGTTCTTTATGTTTTCTATTATAGTTGGATGTTATTTCACCTTGTGTGATGCACTATATATGTGATGTAATTATTTTCTGAGATTTTTTTCATTTCCCAATGTAGAATGAGGTTTTTATATGAATTAATCATTTTAGGCCCTTATGGATACATGATACATGCATCATTTTAAGAAAACGTAGGAAAATATTTATGGGATGGTTAAAATGATGTCTAATGTAAATTGAAATTTTGGAGTTTCATTTACCCTATATTAGTCATAGACTAGGTTAGGGATGGTTGACAGTGGTGATGGGGTTGTGATGTTTTTTATAATAGTGTATGTGGGATGATAGTTTTTACTATATGTAATCACTATTTTTTTAAATTATGATAATCTTATGTTATGTTTTTTGAGACATGCATTTGGAATTGTAGAATTATTACGCCCTAATGGAATTTATGTTTCTGATGATAAGATGACATCCCTGAGAATGGTCCTCCGATATTGAGTCATGATCCCTTATTGACTATAGAACATCACCCATTTTATATTGTTTATGTAGATATTCCCAAGGTTGGATACACTGGGTATGTTTGATTTGAAAATAGAGTTTTAGCTGCTGAACCCTCTAACAATTATTGGAGAGGGTGGAGCTGTGGTATAATATTTTTGGATTGAATCCATCAAGATTATTCTGGATCAATTAGATACCCCACCCAAAAATGTATTTAAGCTAGAAACTTATATGTTGCTAGGAAAATTAAATCATTGGTGGGATATACAGACTTGAGATGAGAATATATAGGGAATTTCATTGATGGACTTCTAGAAAAATTTCTTGGAACACTTTCACCCTAATAATTTGAGGCATGTGATTGATAAAGAGATTATGTGATTTACTGAAGGAAGAATGATGATGATAGATTATGATATCCACTTCATATATTTTTAGTATTTCACTCTGATGATGGCCGGAGAAGACATAGATATGGATAAGAAATTGCAGGATGGGATTAGGTGTGGGAACAAATCCCCGGTAAATATATTTCACATTAAGAGGTTTATTGAGGTGGTGGATTAGGGTCTCATTCAAGAGAGTAACCTAAATGAAACTTATAGTAGTAAACATATTGTTTTATTTGGGAGATCTTGTGGTACATCTTCCAATAATTTCTACAAGATTAATAGAAGTCAAAGTGTCTAGGAAAGGGGGGTTATATCCCATGTAGTTAGCTCTATCATCTACTATCAGTGTGGAAATATGGTTCACATATGATGTCATTGTACTCGACCACCAGTGGATTGTCAAGCATGTGGTATGATGGGTCGTATATAGAGGTTATATAAGAACCCATAGCAGGTGGGTAGTGGTGGAGGATCAAGGCCAGTACAGAGAACCAATAGGGGTAAGATAATCCTTATCAGTCAGGAAGCTAGATTTACACCAGACATACCAGTTGGGGTGGGGACATAGTACTTTAGGGAATGATTATCCAACTCAATAGGGTATTACACAACTAAAAACATAGACCGAATCCCAGGGTAGAGAGGCATGTCAACATCATGTAGTTCAAATTTCACCTGGTGGGGGAAAGGTCAGACCATCGTCTATTCAAGGGTAAGATTATTGTATATTACGTGATTTCTAGTTATTTATTTGATACAATATCCTCTCATTATTTTATATCTACTCAGTATTCAAAGGTTTTGGGTCTATTTGTGGAGTATATGTGTGGGTACATATCGATTAAAATTCCATTAAGAGTATGAGCAGAAAGTATCCGACAATTTAATGAGTGCCCCCTTAAAGTTGTTGGGTAATGCTTCTTTAGGGACTTTTTTATGATCCAGATATATGGTTTTGATCTCATATTAGGGATGTATTGGATGGTGTTGTATCAAGACCATATCGACTATTACCTCCAAAGGGTAATGTCAATTCCCTTCATGGTGATACTTATATCCACCATTGGGAATGGGATATCCAAGCGATCATTATAGGGTTAATTATTCAATAATTAAGTGATAATATAACCCAATTTGAATTCATTGTTCTTGATGATGGGGGAGTAGATCATGATGTATTTCCTCCAATGGTGGATCAGTTTTAGGATGTGTTTCTTAAGGATTTCTCAGGCCTACCAAATGAGGGAGATTTTGAGTTAACAATTGAGTTAGTACCTCGAGCTAAGCCAGTCTCCATTATAGCTTATAGGATGGAACTAATAGGGGTTCAAGATCTAAAGACTAATCTATATGAGTTGTAGGGTAAGGGACTTATCCATATAAGTATTCCACCTTGGGGTTCCCCAGTCTTGTTCACCAAGAAATCTTATGGATCGTTGTGCCTGTTCATCGAATACAAGAAGATGAAAATGAGGCCTATTAAGAACCAGTATCTTATTACACATACCATTGATCTTTTGGACTAACTTAGGTGTTTTTTTTGTGTTCTACAATATCGATTTGAGGTCATCAAATCATAATTAGAGATTGAAAATTTCTAATATACCACATACTTCTTTCAAGAGTAGGTATGGTAGATAAGAGTTCGTTGTGATGTCATTCAGGTTTAAAAATGATCCCAAAATGTTTTTTCCTCAATGAAATAAATTTTAGACCCATTCATGGAATTTGTTTTGGTTGTTTTCATATATGACATCTTGGTGTACTCATAGACTCACAATGATCATGCCAAATATCATGACATCATCTTTAGTACACTATGAGAGATTTTGTTATACACCATGCTATATAAATGTTTTTCTGATTGAAAAGGTGTATTTATAGCTTCACATAATCTCCAATGAATGTGTGTCAACAGACCCATAGAAAGTAAAATAAGTTTTATAATGGGAGTATCCTAAGAATATTTTAGATATCAATAACTTTTTTGGTATTAGAGGCTATTATTGAAGGTTTATCAAGAAATTTTCTAACTTAGAAGAACCACGTTAGGTCTTGAATAAGAATGAAGTCAAGTTCTAATGTTTTGGAGCATGTGATAATGAATTATATGGGTTAAAGAATCATTTTACTACCATCTCAATTTTGATCCTACCCAAGCTGGGTAAGGAGTGTATTTTTTTGTGATGTGTCAGGGGTCGGAATTGGAGAAGTTTTGACATAGGGAGATTGAGCCATGGTATATGGGCCCCAAAAGTTGAGTCCACATGAAGGAAAATACCCTAATAATGATATTGGGTTTGTTATGGTGTTATATAATTTAAAGTTTAGAGAAATTACTTTTTGGGAGAAAGGATTATCGTGTATACCGGCCATTAAATCTTGAGGTACATATTTTCTCAATGGGATTTGAAATTCTGAAAGTAAATATGGGTCGATTATATGTATCATTTCAATTTTGAGTTATCCTATATTCTAATAAAATAAAACTGTGTCTATGACACTTTGATCCCAAATACATAGACTCAGGAAGTCCATGAGTCCAATTCTAAGTGCAAGATGATGTGTTTGTTCAATGAGATGCATATAGAGGTTCAAGATGTCTAGATAAAGATGATACTCATATCCTTATTAGTTGATTCTAATCTCTTGATATATATCAAGTGAAGGTAAAATGTGGATCTGTAGAGTTTGGATTTCAGGGAAATCCTTGATGGTGGTGAGTCACCTTCTGAATGGTCTATCAATGATGATGAGATCTTTTATGTCCATGGATGCGTTGTTGTTCATATGTGTATGTGATAGGAGATGATGTTTTAATTCAATAACTCAAAATGTGTGGGAAATCATAGTTTGAAAAAAAAAATGTGATCTTCATAGATAGTATTGCTGGCCAGGAATCAAGAGAGTGCTTGTAGGCTTTATGATGCAGTGCTACAATTTTTAGTAGGTGAAGTTCAAGAATCAGTGACTGGGTGATATTCTATATCCTTTTCCCATTCAATAATGGAAATGAGATGATGTCACCATGAAATTAATGGTATGCCTTCTATGGACACCATATAATAATGACATGATATTGGTAATTATAGAGCGTTTGAAAAAGGTAGCAAACTTATTATCAATTTGATGAACTTTTACTGTGGAAAATTTGGGTGAATTATATGTTTAGGAAATAATCTGGTTTCATGGGGTTCCATGAAATATCATTTCAAACTATGATCAACATTTTAAATTACGGTTTTGGAAATATTTCATAAGGCTCTTGGTAATTATGTGTTACTAAGTATGGCTTTCCACCCACATATAGAATAGAATTCAGACAATACTATCTTGGTGATAGAGGACATGTTGATAGAATGTTCCCTTAAATTTTGTGGAAGATGTAAAAAATTAGTTCTTATTGAGTTCACCTACAACAATAGTTTCCATGTTAATATTTATATGGAACCATATGAGGCGCTATATGGTAGGACATGGAAATCATTGTTGTATTGGATGAAAGATGGTGAGTCGGAGTTGTTGGGGCTAGGTCACCTAAGAAGATGTCAAAATAGGATCACATGATTCATAAACTTATACCTATGTTTCAGAGTAGTTATAAATCATATTCTGATCAATTACCTAAACCTATTGAGTTTTTAGCGGGTGAACATGTGTTCCATTAGGTGTTACTAAGATTTGGGCATGATCTGATTTGAAAAAAGGTAATCTCGTGCCCAGGTACATGGGCCCATTTGATATTTTAAATAGGATTAGACTTATGGAATATCAATTAGATGTTCCATATTATTGTCATGGTATTAATGATGTTTTTCATAGGTCTCTTCTTTGGTAGTATCACCCTGACCCTTCTCATTTGACAAAAATTGACCATGTATATTTTGAGGTCGATGCATCCATTGAGGATAATCCAGTTCATATTATGGATCATAGTCAAAAAAATATTACAAGGTAAGATCATTACCTTGGTATGAGTGTTATAGAAGCTTAGTAATGTTTAAGAGGATTCTTGGGAGAGGGAGGCTGATATGCGGGCCCAGTGGCCTGGAATTTTTACATTAGAGGCCTAGTAATGCTTGGAGGTGATGCTTGAGGATGGGTTATTATAAGGTGGGGAGGATATAAGATCAAAAACTTATAATTAGTATCATTCCATTTACTTGGTGGTTAAACACTCTATTTCTAGTTAAGGAATTTTTTACTGAGAATATGAAGAGACTTGAGGGTTCCCTAGGGGTTCAGGACACGAAAAGGGATGAAAATAAGCTATACTAGGTAGGTTTAATGGTTGGTGAATGATTCATACAAATTATGTGCCTTAAACATGAAGACTATAGGGTAGTTGGAATGGTTGAAACCTCCTGAAGGGTGATCCTATAAACCATGAAACCTTGGACAGATCCATATGCATGGCCTTTGTATATTTTTTCAAACCTTGTGGGCTCTATAAGAGACTGTGAAACTAAGTGATTCTCTTGGAAAGAGGGTGGTGTACGGTAGGCACATGGTCTAGAAAACCATGTGGTAAACCATGAACCTCAATAAAAATAAAAATTTCTCATTTTCCCCCCTTGACAATAAGTGTTATAACCCTATTTTCCCCATTTTTCCTCTAGTGTCATGGTCGATGAACCTTCCTCCCCCAAACTCCTTATGGATAAATCTACTTCATTTTTTGTCCATTTAGAGTTTCATTGGGTAAAAATCAATGATCGCGGTGAGTCTAACACTCATCTTCCTTAAATTATCTAGAAAAGACGTTTTGTAATTGTTCTTCCCCTTATGAATCCTTAAAACCTTGTTTTTTCTAGCAGATTTAAGTTTTTGATTTCAAGGGTGTTTGAGTTCGAATCAAGGGAAATTCTTGGGCGAGTGTTTGTCTATGAACATTATGTAGGTGTTCTATATGCTGTATCCCATAGTATTTATTTCATCAATGTGAATTTGGTTTCTCTCCTATTATCGTTATGCTATGCAATAGTTTCCTTGGTATGAACGAATTAATTGGGTATCTAAATGATGTGTTGGACCCCTTATGTTCCTTGTTGAATTCGAAGAGGATGAATAAACTAGTCCTATAGGCAATCATGGGGTGGTACACTCTCATGATCATGAAATATTAGGATGTTAGATGATATATTTAAGTTTTTATGATATTAAACCAATTGTAAATGTGATTAACATGATAAAATAAAATTATTGGTAGTTTTGATTAACTTGTAGATTTAAATGAGCCATGGTTTTTAAATGGATGATTGTGATATCAAGTTAATGGGGCTTGGACTCATGGTTAAATGGATTTTAAGGGGGGATAAATGGTTATAATTTGTTGAAATGATAAAGTAGGACTGTTATGAGAATTTAGAACATGATGATTATAAAGAACTATGGAATGTGATTAAATGGAAATAGAAAACCCTTGTTTTTGTTTTTTTTAATAAAATTGTTAATAATAGTGAGCCTTTGTAATTTGAACTAATGGTTAGTGGGGTGATGGACTGATTCCCCATTCTTGTGATTAGGCCAGACAGATGATCCATGTTCCCCTATGCATTATCATTTCTTGGTAAAGTATTGATTATCTTGAACCCAAGGATATGGGAATGAAATTCCATATCACGGTTGGGGTGGTCATACATGGTGTTATGATCCCCAGTTGGATTTTGGGACTGATGTATATAGTTTCCAAGCCTGTGACCTCTTGACACATAGTTCAGATGATATGAATGGGTTTAATCATGTTTAATTAAAAATGGGTAATTCATGGAACTATAAAAAATCTGACTATTTTAAATAATGTTGAATAATTGAATCAGTTTTATTTTTTTTCTATTATTACCTGTACTTATTGATAAACTGTATTAGATAGGATATTTTTGTAGAAAATTTTGGTGGTGGACTACTAAGTTGTACTCACACACTACTCAGGCTTCCATTGGGTACCCCAGAAGAATTCACGGTTGCAGGTCAAGATAAGGTAATGGGCCCCATGCTGAAGGGTTGATTTGGGGGATTAGTGATGTGCATGGATAAGGGGACTAGACCAGATGGAGGGGATCATTTTGGGTATTCTTCACCTTGTATTTATTCTAGGTATTCTTTTACACTTGGAACTATATGACATGACATAAGATATTTATTGTTTTGGTGTGGTAATGTTCCCTGTTTTGGGAAATAGTTTGAGATGCTTGATAATAATTTGCATATTTTTGTATTAGTTCTTGTATTATTTGCTACAGAATTCTCAGATAATGATGGTATAGTCTCCTCACATTATTTATCATACCCTTTTTTCTAGTGTGTAGATCCTGTAATAAGGGGATGTGCACCTTTGTTTATGTGGTGAACCGACATGAAGAACTAAAATAGTTGCACCATAATCAGGACATTACACGATGAATGATAATTGTTGTTTCTGGTATTGAGTTTTTCAGGTGTGATTGGTTCTAAAGTCATTCATTATACCCTAATATTTTTATAAAGGAACATGTGATCATATATTCATTATTTTAGACATTAAATCATAACCTATTGATTTTATTGGGTTTTCTAGATTTGATGAGTGATAGATTTGTTAGGTTTTATTTTATATAAATATGAGATTTTTGAATTTTATGTTGAGTGGAAGGATAGTGTTGATTTTGGGTCATATTTGTGATATTCATTTGGGAATGGTTTATTTATAATAAAACCATTATATATGGTTTACCTTGATGGAATTAGGTTGTAGTGTAATGGATGGCTTAGTTCTTACATGGTATATTTTATTCATGTCAGTTTTGTTTTGTTTGATACTCTTTAGTTTACACCAATTCAAATCACGTTTTTTATTCATGATAAGTCATTTCAAGTGTGATAGGTACTTAGTTAAACTCATTTAGATGTAAAAAATACCTAGTTTGTCCCATGCTCATGTATAGTTGTTCTTTCCCAATGTGTTCATGTAATTCATTGCACCGTTGTTTTTTATATCATTATGGTGATTACTTGAAAATAAAATTTGATAATACCAAATAATGTATTAATAAAAAAATTAAAATCATTTAATTTTCAATTAAAACAAATTTAATTAGAATAATACCTTATACTAATTAATCTTCGAATAAGAAATCATTCCATGGTATTGGACAACTAAACAATCTTTGATAGATGGTATACATTCTAGTAGAATATTTATTCAACTAGGCCAACCAATATATATATATATCATTATTATATAATCTTTATATTTCCCCTAATTCTACCAATCATTATGCATTTTCAACTTAACCACTTGGAAAGTTAAATTAAATCTAAGAGCAATATTTTAATTAGCATAAATAAAATATTAATATTAATTTAAATTTAACAATTTCTTTTACCCATATATCATCTAATGAATTCTCATTTATTTGATTATCGATAAACCTTTATGAGTATGGTTTTAGTGAAATGATTTCACTATACATGGCTAACATCACCATAAAAATTCTTGATTGTCAGCCATTTTTACCAGAAAATTAATAGCCTTAATTTTAAAAACCATGATTTGTGTATAATGGTTATACACTTTACGCATACATTTATTCAAACATATCTCATTATGAGATCCTGTAGAAAAATAATAAAAAGAAAACAATATATTTAATATAGATAAAAAATGAAATAAAATTACTAAAATATATTTTAATTCACTTGAAAAACATATACCAAATCAAGTCTTAGCATTTTCCATTAATGGATCCATGGGATATAGAAGATCAATATCCTATGAACTATGACCATGCTCCATTTCATGCTCATGATCAACTTAAATTTGTGGATTAGAAGTTGTATAAACATGACTATAAAGTCTAGGATGGGTAGGAGTGGGTAAAAGACGCAACATAAAAGCATAAAGATAAGGATTGAAGTGATGGGGATCCATAATGGGTACGAGAAATGTATAATAGAAGTGGAGAATACCTAAAATGATAATGAAGGTATAGTTGGGAATAATCCTGATACCTCAAGTAGAGTGCTGGGAGGATAAACTATGGTAGATGGGATATGTGTTATCGGGTATGGGTGTGAATGGAAATGAACAATTCTCTGAGTACCTCTTCTAGAAACCCTAACTGAATGGTAATGCTACTCACCACCATTAGTAGTCTACCAATAGCACATCTATGGAAACGTTTATTTTTCCTAAAAGAAAATTTAAAATTTATAAGAAAATAAAATTTAATGTATTGTAATTTTTATATAATAAAATTACTATACTCAATAAAGGATAAAGAAGATACACTCACATCTCTCTAATTCATCTATTATTTTAAAGTAATCTATTTTTTAATAATGCTTCAATATTTTTCATACTTTCCCTAGAAATTAAATGTACACATTTAATTTGGTTTCCAAAATACTAATGACAAAGGAATATTGTAACATCCCCAACCTGTAGTACACTAAAACGATTCCCTGATCTGGGTCATCACATGTCCTCAAGCATGACTCTCCATAAGAAAAATGATTCCTACTAGTAATGAGGGTCTAATAAGTCACTTGGGGAGACTACAACCCTTGTCAAAGTGAGCCACACCAGATAACAAATTTTAATAACAGAAACAACAAGTAATGTCCAATGAATATATATAATCAACATCTCCCAAAATATGGGTACAAACCATAGCCAACCATAAATATTTCATTTCATGTTAAATGGTGCATAGTGAACAAAACCAAAAAATAAAGACAAACATAGGAATCCCAAAAATGAACCTGACTCTAAGTCTAAAACATCATCTAAGGACCTCCCAATCCAAACTCAATTCCCAGTCATGAGAAACTTTCCCTTATAATGATCTGGAGGCATGAAATCAACTAGGGTACCCAATAACGGCCCGATCATGATGTGAGTACAACTTAGTAGGCCACCACCAATGTTGTCTACAAAATATCCACTCTAAAAAGATAGTGCATTCAAGTACTAAAATAATGAAAAGTGAATAAAAGACAGTTTGGGTTCCATTAGTTAATAAAATTCTCCTCAACCAGTTATATCCTTAGTTCCAAATTCATTATTTGAATCTTCTTCATTGATTAATTCATTATCAACATGTTTTCTATGTTTTAGGCATTTACATTATTGGCACAAGGGATTAGAAAATCATCACAATGCAGAAGGGATTAAGTCAAGTCCCTATCTCAAAATGTATAAAAATTTCACAATTAATAAATTCCCCTTACCATGGAATCTCATTCCATGTAGTTTCATTTAATTCAACCATTAGGTTCAAATTGCATTAGTCTGACTCCCTAGCCCATGCATTCCTTGGTGTGATTAGAGAATCAGTCCAAACCAACCAGTGGGAGGAGCCATAGTCCTTTATCCCACCACCAAGCCATGTGCACATGCTTATATATATTTATATATCCATTCACCACACATTTCATATCACAACCAATAAAAATGACAATAATATTCAACAAAATTCATCATGGGAATAAATATTATACCATAACCCATTAACACTTTTCCATTTACATTACATCACTAATTAGACCAATTCACATTTTTTATGACTAAGTTCATTAAGATATTAGATTAATTCTCATACATGTACCCATTTAACATATTCAACCATTTCCATATGTTAACTTACTTAACCCATTCATAATTTCCCATGAGCTTACCCCTTATTAATTTCAAGTAAAAAACACGATCTATTTGGCACATTCACATTAATCCATTTTAACCAATTTTCATGTAGAGCTAAAAAACCTTAACCATTAACCAAATCTAGATGCATCTATAAATTTTACCTTATTAATAAAAACATTGACCATTCTACATGTTCACCATAGGTTCTCTTTTTTCATAAATCAATTTCTCACATAACCTTTCTGTTAACAAAATTTTGGAAGGTCGAATCACCCCATGGGTGGCTCTAAATCGGGCAAGTTATCCACCGTGCATCCCATGAGGATCATGAGGGATTCAATTCTTAATTTAAACATCCATTTTATCAATATTAACTAATGACACTAATAACCAAATAAGGTAAAGAAAAAACACAATCTTATATGGAAAAATCATCATAGGAATTATGGGATATAAGCTGTTGACCACTTACCAGGAATATGACGATGTACGTGATTCTAATAAAAGCCTTAGATCTAGATTCAAACACACCTATAATCCTAAAACTATATTCCATCAGAAAAAAAAAGAATGTTTTAGATCTTCAAAATAAGATCACATGAGATAGGATTCCTATTGCAGAAAAAAGAAGTAATGATAGGATTAGACTCACCCATAACTTTGATTCACAACCAACAACACTCCAAACATCCATGAAATGAGGGAGGTTGTTCTTTAGGAGATCTTGTGGGTCTTTGTTAGATAGTAGTTCTAGAATTAGGTTAAATGGGGAGAAAATTAGGTGTCAGTATTAGAATCCCAAAATGAAAAAACTATAATTTTTCTAACTTTTAAAGGGGTACACAGTTTACCAACACTGTTTTCCAAACCATGCGTAAATCATGTGCAATCAACTATCCAAGGGAATTTGGGTCACACTATTACCTGGGGATTCCCACAGGGTTTATAATCCATTTTATAACCATGTGATATGCCACTGTCCAAAATTGCACATCTTGGCCTCCCACCTCACACATTTTACTTAACCATGTGCCTGCCATGTGAAATCTTTTTACCTTGCACAGGTTGGCCTATTTTTTCTTTCTATCAAGTCTCGAACCCTTAGAACACCCCAAGGCCCCTTAAAATCCTAGAAAAAACTTCATTAACAAAAAAAAGATATTAACCCAAATTTTAAAAGAGTACATACCTCCTTGAAGTTCGAAATCTTACAACCTCTCCATCTTATAATATCTCATCCCTGAGCCACATTACTAAGCATCACTAAGATTACAATGTAAAGAGACCAGGCCATTGGGCCCATACATCTGACTCCCTTTACCTTGTTTCTTCTTGAACATTACCATGTTTCCATGAAATATGAACCAAGATTATATTCTTTCCCCACAAGACATTCTCACTTTGATCCAAGATACAAATCGGATGGTTCGCAAAAGAAGCATCAACCTTAAGTTATATATCCTAAACATTGATCACATGATATGGATCATGGTAGTACAACTGATGGTGTGAAACATGAAAATATAATGCATGCTTCTATATCTATGTGTAAGAGAGAATATGTATGACATTGAACTGATCCTCTCCATAATCTCAAACGGACCCACATACATGGGTGCCAACTTTCCCAGTTTTCAAATTTGATGGTGACCTTTTCTTGGAGACACCTAAAGAAACACACAATAACACACCATAGACTCAAGAGGTCAATGATGTTGATCTTTATAAGACTTATTACTAATCTAGGATATTTCTATGATTTTATAAATCAATTGAACCCTTTATGACGTCTCTTGCATGACACTCAGTCCCAATAGCTCAGAATCTCTAGATTTTAACGAACACAATAGATATCCACACGATCTCCCATAGAGTGCCTCAAATGGTTCCATCTAAATTTAATCCAAGAATAAATATTTTTAGGAAAATTCAACAATATAAAAATGATCTTCTTATAATCCACCAAAATCTAGGACAGAAGCCCTCAAAATTTCCTCTAATACCTAAATTGTATTTTCTGATTGTCCATCAATTTTTTGTGAAAATATATTCTATAAAACTTGGGTATTGAGAACCTTATATAACCCCAGTCAAAAGTGTGATGTGAAATGAGGATCACAATCCGAAACTATAGACCTAGGTTCCACTTACAACCACACTATTTTCTAAACATATAACTTTATAACTAATCAACAATGAAGGTCTCTCGACTTGGCAATAAATGATCCACCTTTGTTAATTGATCCACAATAATACAAATCCCATCATTCTTATAAGTAATCCTTAGAATATCCACTACAAAATGAATCTTTACATCATCCCACATCAATTCTAGAATAGGAAATGGTTGTAACAACCCACACGAGCACTAATTCTTGGCCTTTACCTGCTGACAGGTGAGGCATCACGCCACAAAATCTGCAACCTTCTTCTTTATTTTTAGCAACCAATATTTCCTATGAAGGTCACAATAAATATTAGTCAAATCAGGATGAACTTCCCACTTTTACTCATGAAACTCACACATCAAATCATCCCTCATACATATCATCACAACCACACATCCACAAACACAAACAACACCATTATCACCAACAACCCAACCAAAAGCTAAGTCTCCACCATTAAAATTTTCCTTCATAGCCAATCACTATGGATCCTCAAAATAACTCTCCTGGACCCAGCTTAAAAGCACAAACTCAACTACTACATATGCAAGGGTCGTCTTATCATGCTCATCCTCAACTTCCAGGTGAATCTTAGTAAATAATTTCATCATTCTCTATATAATGTTGAACTCCTGAACCACCTCATTCCGAGTCTTCTCTCTCAGTTAATCTATATGAATATTCCATTTTCCTAGTGTGTAAACCGTATTGAAGACAAAACAAGGCATGTATTCAACCCATATTTACTTCCTAAGGTTAAAATCACACTGATAAAATATGTACTTAAGTATTTCATGATCAGTCAATACTATCAACCGCTCTCCCAAAACGTAATCCCTCCAAACCAATAAGGCATAAACCACGATATAAAATTCAAGATAATGAGTATGGTAACTTATTTCATGAGGCCTAAAATATCTTGAAACATATTCTATGACCTGATAATCATGCATCTACACTACCCCAATTCCAACACCATAAAGATCACAGAAAAAGGATTACCTCTTACAAGGCTCATGTAAGATCAGGATTGGTGCGGTCATCAATAAATTCATAGATTCTTGAAAAGCATTCTCACATGCCTCAGACCACTCAAAATTAAGTCCCTTCCTGGTTATTCCTAATAGCGGTGCTACAAAATAGGATAAATATTTAATGAACCTTTCGTAATAATAATCCAATCTCTAAAAACATTGAACATCAGAAACATCCATGGGTTGTTCCCATGACACAACTATCTACACATTCTCAAGATCCACTAACACACCATCCTTAGATATTACATGACCCAATAAATGAACATTCTCAGTCTAGTAATGAAATTATAATAGCTTGGTGTAAAGATTTCGCTCTCTTAGTTTACTTAGGATGATGTCAAGATGTTGGGAAAGATCTTCATGAGTTCTAGATCACAAAAATTAGTCATCAATTAAGAAAAAAATAAACTAATCTAGATATGGGTAAAATATTTGGTTTATTAAATCAATGAACACTACTTGTGTGTTGGTCAACTAGAACAACATCTCCAAAAACTCATGCTACCCATACCTGCTCCTGAAGGATGTATTTGGTATATCAGAAGGCCTCACCAAATTCTGGTGATTCACCAATCTAAAATTGATCATATAAAACATAAAATCACCTATTAGCTAGTGAAAAAGTTAATTGATTTGTGAGAGAGGGTATCCATTCTTAACTGTCATCTGATTCAACTTCATATAATCTATGAAAACCCACAATGACCCATCAACCTTCTTGGAAAACAACAGTGGAGATCCCCAATGTGACATACTAGGATGGATCAACCCTTTATTATCTAATTCCTCCAATTGATATTTATGTTCCTGGAGTTATATAGGTTCCATTAAATATGGCATAATGGAAACTCATATCACCCATGTAGTAACTCTATTGTAATCTCGTTGTCTCTCTTGCATGATAGCCTCCATATTTCCACATCAAACACATACTAAAAATGATCAACAATAGGATCTAAGACTTGTTCCTCTATTCCTCCATAATCAAGTACAATAAATGACACTTGGGATGTGAGTTCTCCCAACTGCATGAAAATTATTCGTACATGGCCTGCTCAAACATCCCACTCACCATGAAGGACATAAGTGTCTCCATAAAAGGATGTGAACATTACCCGATAAGGGAAACATTCAATATTGTCTTGGTACAACAACAAGAAATCCATACCTAGAATCAGGTCAAGAATAAACATCTCAAGGATAAATAAGTCCCATAAGAAATAGTACCCACCAATATCTAAAGAAAAATCCCTTACATTGTATAATATTTTCTATTAGCACCCCTAGAGGTGTGTCAATCAACATAAACCCACACACAGGTTTGATAGATAGGCCAAAAATAACTACAGAATAAGTAGAGATAAAAGATTATGTGGAATATGTGTCAACTAAACCACTGGAAAACATGGAATCTATAAGGATCGAACTATGAATAGTTGATGGTTTATATTCACCACCTCTTTGGTAGACAAAACTGCATAAAGATGGACTATCCCTTTGGCAAGGGCTCTGACCAAACTCTCTAGCACTGCAATGCAATTCTACGGTGGACAATCTTTCCCAAGAGTTCTATGTCAACAACCTCTAAAGGTACGACCTGTGGACCTCCAACTAACTACCTGATATATGGTAATTGAATCACTTCCTATAATCTTCACTAGACTCATCCCTCCATCATTTCCAGACTACATATTGTTCTTATAGAACCTCTACACATTCCCCAATCTTCTACATGCTTGACACTCAACTGGGGGTCAAGAACACTAACTATGAATGTGTCACAGCCTGCCTCACTGATTGTATAAAACTCAATCCCTAACCTGGGAGACTGGGTCACTTTTCCGGCTTCCCTATCCACCACCACCGTAGTGAATATTCATGAAGTGGTGCTTCCTACTATCAGAATCCACACCACTAGTTCTCCCAATTGGAATGCATTTCTTATTTTGGAATCCACCTTATGGATTCATTCTTATATAATGTCTTGATCCACCACTTTCGCAACACTCTTCAAGAAAAATATATTCACCTACAACTTGATCTCGTACCTCTAAGTCTTTCTTGGAAACGTCTGTCTTTGGCCACCTCATCCCCTACCAAATATCGAATAAAACATTATTGGTTAGTGAAATGTCTTTCACATTCCATGATTTTAATATATCTATAGGTTATCTTAATATACTTTATAGACTTTTCCTATCTCAGTGTTTTAGGGTAGAAGTGTTCTAGAAAATTATCCTAAAAATATTTCCAACCGATACTATCATCTTTCTAGGTCTGAACTATAATATCCAACCAATATTTCACCCAGCATCACAGCATATAAGATTCCAGCTTGACCTGCTTCTTTGCATCAGTCTCTAATTGATCCAAAATATTCTGAATAGATTCTATCTAGAATTCTATATCCTCGGCTCCACCCTCTCAAAAAACACCAGAGGGTGTAGTAATTGAAATTCTCTATTCAGCTAAAAAATACATGGCACAACCTACCTAGGATCCCTTTCATTCATCTTCATGAAATGATCAAAGTTAGCATCTAACTCCTCTACTCCCTTGTGGTCCTGAATCACTAGGTTTTCTTGCTCCACTTCCGGAGGAGCATTCTATGTGATTTCCTCTATTTTCTCAACTATCACATGTCTACATGGTGGATTTTTTCGACAATTCCAGACATGAGATTTATATCACAAAAATAAATCTTTCAGAATTCATATAAAATAAGGATCTCTATCATCCATAAACAACCCATTCAGATAAACTATCCCAAAGTTCAATGTCACATACCAAACACTACCATTGACCTTTCCTACTAAGTTCTATAGCTAATAGAGGTAAAACAACTTAAATGATCATATTTTTACATTGAATACCATTTCAAAACAATTTCCACACTTACAACACAAATTTATATCCTTGGAACAATTACCAGTTCATTTATTTTAATCAACAATTTTTTGATTCATTTACAACCCTTAATTTTGAAAAATAATTTATTCTTTTTTTCCACATTTTGTTTCCATTTTACTCATTTACACCATTTTATTATAAACCATTTTATTCATGTTATTATAGAATGGTAAAATTCATTCTACCCTTTATGTCCCACACACATTTCATGTGTGTGTACCTATCATGATTGATGTTTCTTACATACATTGGTGCCTATAATGATACATGAATGCAAAATCTCAAGCCATTTAGACCATGTTCAAAATATCATAAAACTATCACAAAACACAACAAGTGAATCAACCAATGGTGAAATATCATCAAATATGACAACAAACAATAATAACAACATTTCCAACATTGGCTGACTTGGGTTTTCCCTCATACATGGGTTAGCTACTCCCAAGAACAAGCTCATTAACAAGGCTCAAAACATTCCTAACATCCTGTCTACCATCCCCAAATAGCATGTCCTTGAAAATACCTATTATGATACAACTTTGTAACATCCTTAACCTAGAATCTATAAAAATGGTTCCCCAACATGGGTCATCACATGACCTCAAAAATGCCTCCCCATATGCTAGAGATTTTCGACTGTTAGTGAGGGTATGAAAAGTCTTATGGGGATACTATACCTCATTTTAAGATTGATCCATATCAGGTAACAATTTAAAATAACATAAAAACATGTAATTACCAATGAATATTCATAATCCACATCACCCAAAATCCGGGTACAAACCATAGCCAATAGTAAATATGTCATGTCATGCTAAACATCACAAAGTGTACAAAACCCAAAAATAAATAAAAATAGTGGAATACCAAAAATGGTCCTAGGTCAAATTATAGACCCTCATACAAACACCTCCAAAACCCAACTCAGTACCCAAGTAAGGGAACCTTACCCTTATCATGGCCTGCAAGCAAGAAATATGCTCAAGTACCCAATGGAAGACTGAGCAAGGTGTGAGTTCAACTGAGTAGGTTACCACCAATGGTGTATACAAAATATCCATTCTAAATAGACAGTGAATGCTTATACTAAATAAATTACACCTAAATTAAAGATAGTTTGGGTTCTATTAGTTAACAAACCTACCTTTAACTAGTTGTATTCTTAGTAAAAGATTCATCATTTTCATATTCTTAATAACATAATTCATTATCAGCTTGTGTTCTATGGGTTGTGCATTTATATTATTGACCCAAGGGTTTAGAAACTCATCACTATGCATTAAGGATTAAGTCAAGTCCCTATCTCATAAGGGAAAAATGTTTCAAAATTAATAAATATCAATTACCTTGGATCCCTAGTACATGTAGTTTAATAAAATGAAACCATTAGAGGCATAGAGAATTATTCTGACTCCCTAACCTATGCATTCCTTAGGGGGTAAGAGCATCAGTCCAACCCAACCCATGGGAGGAGCCTCATTCCTTTATCCCACCACCAAGCCATGTTCACATGCTTATATATATCCATTCACCACAAAAACCATACCAAAACTAAACGCAGCCAATAAAAATAACCTTTATAGTCCATAACAATCATCATGTGAATAAATATCATTCCATAAACCATTAACATACATTACAAAATCAATTAGCCCAATTCCTATTTCTTATGCCTAAACTCATTAATGGTTTTCATCAACTCCCATACATTAACCAATTTAACATATTCAATCATTTCCATATGCTTACTTAAATAACCCATTCATTATTTCCCATGTATTTACCCCTAATTCATTTTCAAGTACAAAACAGATCCATTTAGAAAATTCACATTAATCCATTTATAAAAAACTTCCATGTCAATGAAAATAATTCCATAACCATTAACCACCTCTAGAAATAAATATCCATTAAACCATATTAATAAAAAAATTAACCATTATACATGTTCAATCTGGTCTTTATTTAATCCCAAGTCAATTTCTCACTGAACATTTATATTAATCTTGTTCGGGAAAGTCAATGCACCCCATGGGTGGCCCTAAATTGGTAAAGTCATCTTCCAAGAATTCTACAGGGATCATGAGGGTTTCAATTCATCATTAAGAAACCCATTTTAACAAAACTAACTAATATCTCCAATAACACGATAAGGTAAATCATGAACACAACATTATATGTAGAAATTCTCATAAAAACTATGGGATATAACATGTAGACCACCAACCACAAATCTGTCGATGAGCACACTCCTAATTGAGGACTTGGATCTGGATTCAAACACCCCTTGAATCTTAAACATATATTCCATTGGGAAAATATTATTTTAGATATTCCTAAGAATATCACCTAACATAAAATCCCTTATATAGAAAAGAGAAGAAAGGAGATGATTAGACTCACCAGTATCTTCGATTTGTTACCAACGGTACTCCAAATGGACAAATAAAATGAGGGAGATAAATCTTTGGGAGGTCTTGGGGTGTCTTGGATAATCACTAAGTATATAGGTAGGAGAAAGGGGGGGAAAATTTGGTGGGGGTCGCAAATTCCTGAAATGAAAAAACTGTATTTTTTCAACTTTTAAAGGGGTGCACGGTTTACCAGTATGGTTTTAAAAATCATGTTCAAATTGTGTACAAGACACTATCAAAGGGAATTTGGGTCACATGATTACCTAGGGATACCCACATAGTTTACAAATTTTTCTCCAATAGTGTGATATTTCATTATCCAAAATTTCACAGCTTGGCCTGCCACCTTGTACGGTTTACTTAATTTTGTGCCTGCCGTGCGCCAACCATGAACCTTAAAATGGTCAGAACAATTTTCATTTTATTTGAGTCCTGAACCATCAGAATTTCCACAAGTCACCTCAAACTCTTGGTAAACACTTCATTAACCAAAAAAAGATTAACCCAAAATTTAAACGAGGTCATACATCAAATAAGTCCCTGATATTACACATATATAGTATAAAAGATGAAAAAATAGTCGTTTAGGAAATGAAAACATAATAATTAATTAAATATTACATTGTTGGAATGATTAATATAAAAATAGTGGGGGTCATTTCCCTTTAAATATTAAAGTAAATAAAATGATAAAATTATTCAATAAATAAAAATTCAAATAGAAAGAAAAGTAGAATAAAATAAATGAAAAGTAAAAGTGATAAAGGACTTTGGCTAGAAAATAAATTTGAGTTCGTACATCTCCACCCATAAAAATATTGAGGGTTATGTTATTCCTTATCATTAATGATAGCTGAGAACCCAAAAAATCATTATTTTTTATTGGTTCTATAATCAAACCCAATATTAGTAATTTCACTTTATTTTTAATGGTTATGTAATGAAATCGAAAAACACTGACATTCGTAGTAGTGATCGGCCATAAAGAAGTAGAAGTAGGATAGGGTTTTTTCACAATTCCATTATGACACATTAAATTCTCTAAACATGGATTCAATTAAAAAATGTTTCAAATAGAGTAAAATAATGAGAGATAAAAACTATTAAAACAAGGAAGCTCAAATATAGGTCACGGGAAGTCATAATTGTAACATATAGTCACTAAGAAATATTTTTGGTATATTTATAGTCTCATAAGGCCCATGAATGATTTTATAGGTTTTGGGACTATAATAGAGTTCTTGTAAGGTGAAATTGGCTAGAGGGGTCAATCCAAAATAGTTACTTTGCTTTTTGGAAAATGTACACCAGTCAGCCGCTAAGACTCATAGGCTAAATGATGAGTTGTTCAGATTTTACTAACTAGATAATGGGTCTCACCAGCTATCTGGTAGTTGGGGTAGTATAAATATGCCACTATATTTATCACCAGTTATCTAATATATTAGCTCAAACTAGCTTATTTCCAAGCCTAATAAGTGACATCAAAATATTACTCTAAACTTCTTTTGAACCTATAGATAACCAGGCTTAACATACATTGATACTACATAATTTTAGATGAATATTCAACATATTAAAAATGTATATCCCTGTGGACTATAATAGTTTAGAATATTTGGAAACATGGAACGAATTATTTTAATTTGAGGATAGATCTTAGAAATATCCCTTAAAGATATTACCCCATAGTACTTCTACTTAAAACCATTCTTCATTAATTGGGGAAAAGGAAACAAAGAAAGTGTGAGCTCAGCTACTCAATGAGGGTAAAAAAGAGAGATATATAATAATAACATCAGCATAAGGGTATGTGAAAAATAGAATAATACTTCAATATCATATCTTGTATATCAATGATCATATATATGATTCATGGAATAAATATTGGAAGTTCATAAGACATGAATCCTAAAGGTTTCAGGATCATAATCCATGAAATCATAACATAGGAATAAGACATGGAATTTTGGTATACACATAAGCATAGATGATAATTTCCATAGTAGTCAAGGATTAATTCCAAGGACATATTAGTGTAATGGGTTCACTCCCTAGACAATCTTGGTGGTCATGGTTCACTCCCAAGACCATCTTACAAGAAAAAATCTTTTACTGAACTTAGTTCACTCCCCATTCTATCCATCTCTATATCATGAGATATAAATCATTACCCAGTGCATTATAGGGAGATATAGGTCCCACTCATCTCATAATTAATTCATATATATGTTTTCCACAAGATAATAAAACATCTATCATATCATGACCCTTAAGAAAGAATGTTTTCATAAATATAATATCATAACCCATGAAATGAAATGGGTATCATAAAAATCATATCATAACGTGTAGAAAATAGATAGGTTTCCAAGTCATTTAAAAATATAATAACCCATTAAAGGAAGTAGGTTTCATTGGTTTTTTATCATGGTATAACCCATTGAAGATAAACAGTTTTCATAAAAAAACATTTCATAAATAGCATAACTATTCAGATTAATAATAAGAACGATGTCCTTGGAAGATATCCCTAGTAAAACATAAACATTATAAATTAATGTTATCATACATGAAGAAGGATTTTGAAATATCACATGGAGTGTTTCTTAATAAAAATAACCTTTTTTAAAGAAATCATTTTTAAGACATAAAACATTTTAAAAATACTTTTTTCTTTAAAACACACTTTGAGAAACTTATAAAGTAAGATTCAAAAATCATTTAAACATTTCTCTAGGAAAATATACTTCTCTCTTCAAATTTTTTTAAAACATAAATAATTTTAAAACCCTTTTTATTTGAAAATATCTTTTAGAACTTATAAAAGAATCTTTGAAAATCATTTAAAACACTTTTTACAAAAAAAAATCTGAAAACCTCTTTCTTTGAAAACTGATATAAAATTTATAAAGGATTATTTTAAATAATTGAAATTTTTTTAAATAAACTTTGAAAGAATAGAAAGGAATATTCAAAAAACTTTTAAAAAACTTTTTAAACATAATAACCATTTAAAAACATTTTTCTTTTAATATAGGTTTGAAAACATATAAAGAAATATTTGAATCCCATTTAAAAATACTTTTAAGAAACAAAACATCTTTTAAATAAATTTCCTTGAAAATTAAATTAAAATATAGTATAAAAATTGTTTTGAAAACATTTTTTAAAAACATTATTTTTTGGTAAAATAGATTTCTGATATAAGAGAGAAAAAAAGTTGGATTTCCTTAAAAAAAATTATTAATTATCAAAAGTACCAAAGTGTTGGAAAATGGTACCAATACATGAATATATCATGAATTACCATAGTATAATAAAGTTCTTTAGTGTTCTTGATATATGGATCATAAAATTTCATCAATGGAAGCATAATCGAAAACAATCATGATAAATAATGAGATTATAGAAATAAACAATTACTACTTTGGTAACATTGAAACATAATAAAAAAGCTAGAATGAAATTACCTAAATAATAAAATATCATGAAATAAGGATATTAATTTTAAAATATTTAAATGGTTAGTATATATACCTCATAAAATAATTTAGGTGCATAACATAACATGTGTCTCAAAAAGGAAAATTGAGACAAAAATTACCTTACCGATTTGGTAACTTTTGAATCATAAACTCCATTAAATTGAGATAATCAAATGGATATGTAGAAACCCATAAATTTAATTATAATCATAATAGAATAAATTAATTATTAGTATATACACCACACAAATGAAATGGGTGGTGAATCAAGAATAAGTCTCTTAAAAATAAAAGGGAGACTAGAAATCCTCTTATTACTTGAGTAAGTTTTGAATCATGAGATACATGAAATAAAAACATAAATTAAAACATTTAATATTATTTGTTAAATTAAATTCATGATATAACATGTAATAGGGTATTATATACACTACATAAAAATAATAAGTAGTGAATATAGAATATATCTCATAGAAATAATAGTTAGATGAGATAAAAACTTACCTTAAGTATTGACTTTTCTCGAACACAATAAAACCTCAAGTATAATAAAAATAAGTTTATTATAAATCTACCATAGAAATATATTCTTATATATCATAACATATATTATTTTTCTTTGAATTTATATTACCCATTTATTAACAATTTCATGTTAAAGTTATGTTTTTAGTAATAACGGCTTTGTTTTTATTTTTGTATATATTTTAACATGTTATTCTTGATCCGCATACTTATATAGTGATTTAATTATTTATAAAATATAAAAATTTATTTAAATATCTTATATATTCAATATATAATTATTTATAATAAAATTAAAAAACATATAATTATTAAATATAGTACATCATTCTTGGCGACGGTAGGTTGTACGTATGCATGAACGTTGTTTCTGTTTTCTTATCCTATTAAAAGAAAAAAGGTGAATGAAATATATATATATATATATATATATATATATATATATTACCATTAAATTATAATTATTAATTCATATATATCATATATTTTTACTAATCCTATCCTTATTACATTAAATCTAATTTGTGAATGAATCACATCGCTTTGAGGAGTTGATAGTCCACACGTCCACAAAAGAAGTTATTGTATTATAAAAATGGAAATCATGAAGGTATGTGTTATATAATAATTATATAAACATAAATAAAACATAAATATCATATATATATATAATATAAATAGTAATTATTTCATTATTTATAAACTTTAAATTTTTAAGTGGAAGAACAAATGACAACAGTTCCTGAGATAGTAGTCCATCGAACACACAGACAATGATTGTGCATCCCATTTTTTGGAAGAGTGTGTGAGTATATGTCAAAAAAATGACATAAAAACATCTAATTATATTAAGGATATTGATGTTTTTTATAATATTTATATAATAATAATATATGTGTGGATTAAATAATAAAACAAAATAACTTGCGGAAGGTTGTTACCTCTTCATTGCGTAAGTCCTTTTGATTTCCCCCAAAGTGATTCCTTGGGCAGATTTATTCCCAAACTGAGGAATCTAAGATGAAGGGAGGGAAGTTTGGAGGAACTTTTTTTAGGGTTTTTCTGATTCAAATGGCTTGATAGGTGTGAATAATTGAGGGGCTGTGTGCCATAATTATAGTGTTGGAGGAGTGGAATTCTTATAAATATAAAAAGGTAAACACTCTTGAGAGGTATCCATTTCATCATGTTCCTAAAATAATGGTTACTTATAGATAAAATGGATTATATGGTTGAAATATGACCAAAAATGGATTATTGGCATGATTTTAGGTTATTTTAATCCTTTAGTTAAACTTTAACCACTAAGTAAACTCGTTTTTACCTTAATTATGGTAATTAATTTTAAACACTTTCACTAATTGGTACAAATTAATTTTTAAACACATAATTGGTACAAATTAATTTTTATTTAATCCCACAGACGGGATGAGAAAACAAGTTTTCAAAGTGAAAAAAAATGAAAAGATTTAAAAATTGTATATCCAATTTCATTGTAAAATTGGGTCCGATGATATAAATTGGATTAATTGATTTATAATTGACATATTTATTCTTTAAAAAAAATTAATTTTAATATTTAAATAAATTATATGAAAAATATTTTTTCAATTAAAATATATTTTTTTCCTACTATTCATCAAATAATGAAACTTCTATAAAAATACCCAAAAAAATTCCAAAGTAGTTTTTTATATTTTTATTTAAAAATGTGGTTTATTTTTACAAATAAAATTTATAATGGTTCAAAATTTATACTTAAAATAGGTGTTTCGTTGAAATCCAATATAATTACCTTTTAAAGAATACATATATTTATTCATAAAATTGGATTAATTATTATCTCTTGAATAGAAACAACTTAAGATGAATGTCTAATAGTGGAATGAATATAATATTTATATATATATATCATTTTAATTATCTATCAAAAGTGGTTTAATTAATTTATTTAGGTAAAAAATTGTTTGATTGCATAAATATAATTTTCCACAAAATATTTACTATATTATTAAAGGGGTTTTATTTTAATTTATAGTTAATTGGACACCAAATAATTCTTATTATATACACATGTAAACAATATTTTAACAATTTAATTAATATTTTTCATAAACACTATTCTAATAGCTAGGTGAAAACTATAATAATATTTAATAATATTATTAATAATGCATTATCGTTTGGTAAGACTGAGTCTTACATGTCACATAAGTTTTTGAAGGAACTCTAAATTATGTGTAACAAAATCCAAACATAGTTTTGTTTGTACTGCAAGCTAATCTAATTTTTTCATGTAGTTAAAGATTGACTGGGTGTTCTGTAAAAATCAAGAATAATTTGGTTATTTCATATTACAAAATCTATGTTCAGTATTGCATGAAATGAAGAATATCAAAAAGATTAAATTAATTTGAAAAAAATAATATTTCACAAAATCATTCGGTGTTTCATTATACTCTCCTTAAAATCAATTTCTCCTACCAAATTTTTCTAGGTTATCAAAGGTTTAATACATGAAACTTCCTTTCATTGAAAGATATATCGTAAAAATGAATACAAAATAATCCTTTAAAAAATAAATTTATAACTATAATGGTAACCCAAAGTAACTCATAACTAGGGTTCCACAAAGGAAAACATAATTGTTAGGTGAAAAATGGACATGAAAAATAAACCAAACTATCAACTTCTGATGGAGAGTGATAAAGAACTTTGTAAAGATAAAGTTAATGATCACAAAACCATAACCCAAATATGCTTGAAAAAAATTCATTTATATAATAATAAATGAGGATAATGGGACAAAATTTTATTTAATTACCCTTTTACTAATGTTTATTTTTTTACAAGGAGATATACATACTTTATTTCATTCCATTTCATATGAACAATATCACCCTTTGGTTGTGTATTGAATAATTTCCACATCATCTCTTACTCCAAAAATGAAGGTGAATTTGTTATAACTGAATCATTAATGAATAAAAATATCCATAAGTATAATGATAATTCATTCCATCTATCTTTAGTTGTCATTATAGAAAAATGGTTAGCATATGTTATCCAATATACATAAATCCACATATGGTGAGATAATACAATAAAATATAAAAAATTATTCGATGTTTAACTTAAATTATTCCATAAACGATTAGCATTGTAACCCTTCTGAACGATAAAAATATAAAACTTTATATAGAAGATCAATAATTTTCTAAAAATTATCTTAACATTGATCCCCCATTTATCATAAATTTTTTCTAGGTTGTCATATTCAAAACATGTCAATAAATTCATCATGTATTCTCTTAAAACATGGTAATAACCTCAATTACTATAAAACATTATTGAAAACATTCATTCTTCCTTATTCCAAAGATAATTGGATTTAATCCTGAAATCTAAAAAAGTTGAAAACTTCATCAATAATAGAATAAAACACTTTTTCAACAAATCCTTTATCAGTTATCAGGTCATAAATATTATCCAATTTTCTTTATCTATATGATCACATCTTTATCCATACTAAATATCATTTTCTCATCCCAAGGAACATGTTAAGGGTTACCTTACCCTAAAGTAACCTTTCTACTCAATCACTTTTCTAGGTAATCAGTATCATTTAATATATTCTAGAAAATCCTTAAATAAAAATTCTACAAACAATCCATATATACTTCATGATTCATTTAACATAATCCTTGAATTCAAATACATAAATACTTTAACGATTTCAACTCTTCCTTAATCCATTGACTAAGATTCAGTATCTCATTTCTTAATAATATGTTCCTAAAATATGAAATAAAAATCATTTCTACTAAATTTAATCATGCTTATAAATAATAATATTAGAAAATAATGTACCATTCATATGATTCTCTTGGTCTCTTTATCATTATAAATAACATCATTACTCTTACAGCCATTCATATTTTATTCATGAGATTTTTCTTTTCTGTATATATTTTCATAATGTACATACATTATACATTTAGAGAATTAGATAGTAAATTATACCTTAGGGATGCTATTATTATCATCCATTGCATTAACTAAAATTCTCATTTTCCCTTTGCAGTGAAATTATTTGTTTCCTATAATTCAAATCACCTTCCCCTTCATTTTAGATATTCCTCCGTATTATTATTCCCTTATTCCTGAATTGTAGGAATCCAAATATTCTTTACTTTATGTTTTTTTCCATATGAAATTTTTTGAAAGTATATCTTACTCTTGTTTGAGGTGTTATGAATAACACTAAAGTTCACATTGTTAATCATATATCATAATAGATGATTCTGAATAATAAAAAAAAATTTCTCTCCATTAATTATCCAATTTGGTTGAACATGGCCACAAAATTTTCCATCAAATTCAATGTTAACATAATTATTCCATATATAATCAATTGAATAAAACCAAAATCATAGTGTGAGAAACACTAATCGTTTTAGAAAACTACATCATCATGAAAAATTACTTATAGGACGTCTAAATCATGACACCATATTTTCAAATTTATGAAACCTTATGATTATACTAGATCTTCCTTGATCACCATCTACTTAAATATTCCATGGTGTTTTTCAAAGAGTTTTTGAATTTCCAAATCATATCCCCTGGGATTTTCAAATAAGGAGTGAAGAAATTACCATTGTCATACACTAGTTCCTGGTTGAGTTTATATAAATATTGTGTTTTAATGGTTGTTACCCATATGTACATATGTTCCAGATCCATAACTACTTGTAGTACCAAAATGGGATGTAATTAACTAGAAACCACATTCTCAATCCTTTACCAAAATTCTAGTACATTTTCCTAAACATTGAGCCATCATTAGACTTATCTTTATCAATATCCCTATACATATCATTAAAAATATCCATAAGGGTCTCATTAGAGTTTTCTCGTCCTAGTTTCAAAGTTTTGATTAAAACTTTCCTTTGATACCAACTATATTGACCTAGGAATAACATACATGGATACTGCATCATTTTAGACGAATATTCAATATATTACAAAAGTATATTTACAAGTACAATAATAGTTTTGTGTATTTGTAAACTGGGAACACATTATACTAGTTTTTTTAAATATCATTAAAATATCCCTTAATGATCTCCCCCTTTTGTACTATTACGTAAAACCATTCTTCAAAACCTGGGAGAAGGTAACATAAGAAAGTGTGATATCAGATACTCAGTGAGGGAAACAAAGGAAGATATATAATAATAACATGATCATAAGAGTATAAGAACATGATAATAACATTTTTAGATCATACCACATATATCAAAGAACATATACATGAGTCATAGAATAAATATTGGTATTTAATAAAACATGGATCATAAGGGAATCTAGAGAATAAGATATGAAATCCAAATATAGGAATAAGTCATGGAATTGTGGTAGATACATAATAATAGAATACATTATTTCTATATTTTTTTAGGATTAATTCCAAGGCAGTCATAGTGGAATAGGTTCACTCCCCAAACAATCTTGGTAGTCATGTTTCACTCCTATGAAAATATTTGTAGTCAAGGTATACTCTCAATTCTGTATTACCAAACAAATTCCTTTACTTAATTGAGTTCACTCACTATTCAAGTTGAGTCTATATCATGAGATACAAATAATTACACAGTTCTATTAGAGGGAGATATAGGTCCTACAAATCTCATAATGAAATCATACATACAAGTTCCACTAGATAAAAAAAACATTCATTATATCATGACCCACAAAAAGATATGGGTTTCATAAACATCATATCATAACCCATGAAATGAAATGGTTATCACAAACATCATATCATAAAATATAGAAAATATACATTTTATATAGTCATTACATAATATAGTAACCTATTAAAAGAAAAATATTTCATAATTGTTTTATTATTGTATAATCCATGGAAGAAAAACCGGTTTCATAAATATCATGACATAAAAATAATTACCATCAATAGAAAGAATAAGAATAGTTTCTTTAAATTATATCCCTAGTAAATAATAAAGTATATCAAGGAAGTAGGCTTTAAAAAATTTCTTGCGGAAAATAAATTTCATTGAAAAAAAATATTGAAAACTTATGAAGTAAGCTTTAAAATCCATTTAAAACATTTCTTGAGGAAAATATCCATTTCACTTTGAAAAACGCTTTCTATAACATAAATAATTTTTAAAACCTCTTTCTTTGAAAATATATTTGAAAACATATAAAAGAATCTTCGAAAATCATCTAAATATGTTTCTAAAACTAAAATGTTTTTGAAAATAAAAAATTTAAAATAGAATTTTAAAATTATAAAGTATTAATTTATTTCATTGAAATATTTTTATTTATAAATAACCACTTAAAACAGTTAAAGTCAGCTTTAAAAATCATTTAAAATGTTTTTTAGAAATAATACCTTTTTGAATATCATTTTCCTTGAAAATAGCTTTAATAACATACAAAAAAAGCTCTAAAAAATTTTAAAAACTTTTTAAACCATAAAACATATTTAAAATATTTTTCCTTGATAATTTTCTTTAAATAAAATTTAATAATAGTTTTAAAACCTTTTTTAAAAATATTATTTTTGGATAAAACATATTTCTTACCAAAGGGAAAAATAAAGTCCGATTGACATAAAAATAAATTTCTTAATTATCATAAGTACAAAAGAGAGGGAAATTGGTAACAATACACGAATATATCATGAAAAACTAGGTGATAAAATAATTCATTTGTTTTCTTGAGAGATGGATCATAATATTTGATCAATGAAATAATAGTCATAAATGATCTTGATTAATGATGAGATTGTAGAAATAATTTTCTTACCACTTTGGCAACTTTAACCCATAATCCACCCGAGAGAATAAAATTATATGATTCTTAAAATATCATTTAAAAATTATATTCATGAAAGAACATATCAAAGGGCATTATATACACCTCATAAAAAAATTTAGGTGCATAGCATAACATGTGTCTCAAAGAAGAAAAATTGAGACAATAATCATCTTAACAATGTCATAACATTTGAACCATAAACCCTATGAAATGGTGTTAATAAAATGGATATATAAATAAATATAAATTTAATTATTATAAAAATTTAACAAATTAATGGTAATTTTATACACCACACAAAATAAATGAGTGGTGAATAAGGCATAAGTCTCGTAGAAATAAAAGTGAAATAAGAAATCTACTTACTATTAGAGTAACATTTTAGTCCTAGGATCCATGAAAGAAAACATAAATTGAAACATTTAATATCATGAAATATATTACATTCCTTATATAACATTTCATAGGGACATATTCACCCCACAAAACAATAATAAGTTGTGAATATAGCATATATCTCACCAAAATAAAAGTGAGACGAGAAAACCCTTACCTTAAGTCTTGACATTATTCATACACATTCATAACTCATGTATAATAAATATATGTTTATTATAAATCTTACCCCAAACAAAATTCATATATATCATACCACATATTAATTTATTGTGACTTTACATTACACATTTTTTATACAATCTCATGTTAAAGTTTCGCTTTGGGTAATTGCTGCTTTTTTATGTTTTTACTTTTTATTCATGATCCACTTACATAGATCATGATTTAATTTTTTCTAGAATGTAAAACATGATTTAAATATAATATATATTCAGTATATATTTATTTATTGTAATATAAAAAATATATTAATATTAAATGGAGTACATCGTTCATCGGATACGGTAGGCCATACGTACGCATGAACGTTTTCTCCATTTTCTTATAGTATTGAAAGAAAGAAGGTAAATTACATATATGTATATATGAATATATTATAATTATATTATAATTATTAATTATTATATTGAATAATAATTTAATAAAACCATTTTTAATATATTCCATGTATAGGGTCAATGAATCACATCGCTTTGAGGAGGTGGTAGCCCACACATCATCAAACGAAGTAATCATATTCCCACAAATGGAAAACCTGATGGTATGTGTTATATAATAATTCAATTATCATAAATACATCATAAATATCAAAAATATAATATAAAAACATTAATTATATCATTATTCACTACCTTGAAAGGTGTTAATTTAAGAACGAATGACATCAGTTTGTGAGGCGTTAGTCAGCTGTACACACAAACAATGACTGTGTATCCCATTTGATGGTAGTGTATGTGACTATTGTTCGAACTAATAAAATAAAATAATATAATTATATTTAGTGCAATAATGTAATTTTATATTAATTATATAATAAAAATATATCTATGGATAAATAAATATAATAAATGTTCCTGTGAAAGGATGTAACCTCTTTTTTGGGTAACTCCTTTTGGTTTGCACCAAACGGATTCCATGGTTGGATTTCTTCCCAAATTGAGGCCCTAGGATGAATAGATATAAGTTGGGAGATGTTTTTCTCATTTTTTTCAAATCAAAAGGTCTTGAGGGAATTGAATAAGTGAGTGGGTGAGTATTGGAGGAGTGACATTCTTATAAATATAAAAAGATAAACACTATTAAGAGGTCTCCCTTAAATCATGTTCCTCCAATAACGGTTAATTTTAGATAAAACTGAGGATATGGTTTAAATATTTCTAGTAAATTTCTTTTGAAAATTATTATAGGTTATTTGGCCCCTTACGTTAAAGTTTACCACTAAGTAAACTTTTTTTTACCTTAATCAATATAATTTAAATTACTTTCACTAATATTTTTTGTCAAAAACTATGTTTTACTCACTATAAACTATAAATTATTAATATTAAAAATATTTAGTCCATTTTTCAAAATTATAAGCATATAAGTGGAATAAATTTATAAATCTTAATGTCGTAGTGGGACTTGACAACAAGTTTTTAAAGTGAAAAAGTTCAAAAGAGTTAAATATTTTTATATCAAATTTCATTCTGAAATTGGTTCAAATGTAATAAACTGAATTAAATGATGCATAATTGATCTATTTATTCTTCAAAACAAAATTAGAATTTAATTTTTCTATAAAAAAATTATACAATAAAATAAATTTTCATTTAAATTTCATTGTTTTTCACTATTCATCAAAAAATGAACCATCTAAGAAAAAAAATTACCCAAAGTAAATATTGATATGTTTCATTAAAAATGAATTTTATTTTTTCAAATAAAATTTATAAATGTTTTAAAAAATATATTTAAAATATGTGCACCGTTAAAAGGTGTTGAAATTGATTTTAGAAAGAACATATGTCTTTATGCATTTTATTAGATTTATTATTATATTTTGTCTAGAAAAAACATAAGATGAATATTAAATAGTTTAATATATATATATATATCATTAAAATAATATATAAAAAGTGGATTAATTAATTTATTTAGTTAAAACAAGTTTTTTTTTCATAAATATAGTTTTCCAGCAAAATATTTCTTATATTATCAAAAAGATTTTTTTTTTTTCAGTTTATTGGTCACTAAATAATTATTCTTGCATACATCTGTAAACTTTTTTTGATGCTCCCTTCCATCACAGAGTCCAAGGATTCACTAAGGAGAATATTTCAAGCAAAGAAGAAGGAATAATCACCAAAAAGGTGCAAAGGCATTAAGGCGTGCACATATACCTGCACGCTAGCCATGGGTGCACAAGTCACTTGCGCGCCAGATATAAGGAGCACAAGTCACTTGCGTGCCCTAAGTCAAATGTCTCCCAAGCCTTGGGTAGCCTATAAATACCCCTTGTGGACCCCCCATTTCGGGGATGAAAAATCCAAAAGTCAGATTTAAGCTCTCGACGCCCTAGTCTTTTATTGATGTCTTCTGAACACTTCTAAGGTAATTTCTTACCTAGAATGGAAGATCTAAAGAGGGGAATCAAGGACTAAGTGTTGAAATTCATCAACACTTGTGCTCCTTGGTGTCTAATTGTTAAGGGAAATGGCCAAATTTGTACGCCACCTTATCCCTTCAATAGAACTTGCACGCCACCATTTTGGAAGCCTTTAGTGGTAATACTAAGAGCTTGAGTGAAGTCTCGCCCAAGTATTACCCTATTGGTGAATCGTCGCCCAAGTACACCCATGTCGCTCAAGTATACTTGTGAGACAAGGAATTGTGCGCCTAAACATGACTTCAGCACCTGCCTCTTTTCGGGTTCCCCTCCATCTTATTCAACTCTTTTCTTCACATCCACCTCTCATCTTCAAGATTTAGCCTTCAAAACCCTCTTCAAGGCCATTTATGGCATGGTTCCTTTGATGGATTTTTATCCGAAAGGAATTCTGTGGATTGTCCCTCAAAACCATGTGATTTACATATATTTATGTCATAAAGGTTATAGATTTTCATCATTCAACCTCATCCTTCAAGATGAGAAGTTATCTAATATGGGCATCCTCCTTAGGAGTAAGCCCCAAGTTCCCTAACATGGGCCTCCTTTTCATGAGTAAGACCCAGTCACAAATTTCTTTTGATTTGGGTTTCCTTCTCAGGAATAAAACCAAATCACAATTCCCCTCCTTATTTGGGAAATCTTCCTCAGGAGTAAGCCCCAAGTTAGACTATCCAAATCTCCATAAAGCACATATACCTTTATGGACCCTATTCTCGGGCTTTTTCTCTGAAGTAAGTTCCGATCATTATCTATTTGGGCAGTCATGCATACATAAGCCCCCCATCATTTCCTATGATTTCATCTTTCATGGAACAATCATCAGGATTTACTGATACCTCTTGTTTCTCACACCGATCATGAATCACGTGAGCTTAGAGTGTAAAAGTAATTATGACATCTCTCTTTGAGCCATTAATCATGCATAAACCTCACACTTCACTCTCAAACTACATGGACTTTGATCTCTACCTTAAATTTAGAGTATGTAGAAAGCCTTTCTAAGGTTCAAGCCCATCACCCATTAATTCTCATCTGTCAGATATGAAGTTAAACTATATCTTAATTCCCAAACTACGTGGGTTATGATTCCTTTTATAAACAAGGATACATAGGTAGCCCATCTTCAGGTACGATCCCAACTCTAAAATAATCCATTTCTTTCTGAACAACAATAAACTTCAAGTGCCCCACTGGGTGGATTTAAAACCAGTATGGTTATCATAATAATCAAGAGATTTCTATATAATCTATTTAATGATACCATTGAATAAGAATATCAAATAAATATGGATGATTATCTATCGATGAAGAACCTCAAATACATATAAAATATTATCTAAATCTCATACATATCAATCATTGATTGTAAGATCTAAAGGAAGAACTCATTTTCATGCTTGGTAATTTAATAAGGATTCAAAAACATAACTCAAATCTATAATAGAGTCCCAGAGTAGACAATAATTCCCCCCAAAAAGGATTGATGAGTCCGACCACCCATCCTCTCGACCAATGAAAATTATTAAGCCTCATTGGTCCACAACTAGTGAGCACCTGCCATTGGAAAGTAGGCCCAAAAGGATATAGAGTCATTGGGTGTTTCCAGTTCTACGAATAAACCCGTTAAAACCTAATTGGAAATTTCGAACCTTAAATAAACAAGGTCATTCCCATTTCCAGAGGAAACAAAAATGGTGAACCCGACGTGAATCCTTAACCAAGTTAAATGATGTTTTACTTATTTGTTAGGCCCCTATTTAACTCAATGTGAGGGTCAACAAAGAAATAAATAACATATGTTCTCATCCAAATGATGTAGTGGCTGAACTTATCGTGATTATGTCTGTTATATTAAATAGGCACTCATTTCCAATATCTATCTGCGTTATAGAAATGGATTCTCCAAAGTTCACACCTGTGAATGCATCTGCAGCTACTCGTGTTGGATCCTCGCCCGCTCTGAGGATGACATCACCTACTCAGTATCTTCAACACTGAGTATCAGATGAACTAGTTAAGGAATACTGTAAACACAGTACCATTCCAACTCTGGAGGCCGCTCGACAATCCCTCCAAGTCAATAATTTACCCTGGTTGTCCGGACAGTGATGACCAATGATCAAGATGCAGGTGGTGCCAACCACCGTATCCAACTGTTTTGGGTCGTTATCCCCAGAACACAATCACCAGTCCCTACCTTATTATGGTTAGGTGAATGATAAGGTCACTCAAATACTTAATTCAAGGAAACATGAGTCCTTCCTGAGGGCTCCCATCAACAATCTCCGCCAGACTCGTGCGGTAGTGCGCCCTCAACATGATGAGGGTACCGCCTTTAGGGGTTCGTCTCAGGTTCCTCAGACCCAAGCATGCAAGACGACCCACTAGAGGCAAAATTTTGTCAACATGGAGTTGGTTCTTAATTCTTCCCCCTCTGGAGAAGTCCATCAAGCCAACTTTATGGAAAGCAATGATCAGGCACATACGCATGTCCGTTCTACTCCTGCTATCCAGTAGACTCGTCTGGCAACAACCCACCAATCCCTTCAGGTGATTCTGGTGGAGTATTATAAGCAGGCATATACACCAGTTTATAACTCATCATATAGTCTGCAGGCTCGTCTAACTACAACCAAAGGACCTCACCAATCTAATATGGTGACAACTGATAAGTAGGGACATACACCTATTTACAATCAACAATTATGTCTGCAATCTCATCTGCTAGTATTGACTGAAATGTTTTAACCATTCTTGACAAAGAATACACAACAGGTACATACACCTACTGATGTTCATCAAGACTGCCAATAGTCTCATTTGGTATCATCCGGAGAAGTCAGTCGGAAAGCCCCGATGACAAATTTGGAGAAGATTCAACTCTCTTCCCCCACACATGAGTACTGTCAGAATTCACTAACAGGAAAGAAGGATAGGAGTAGGAATACACACCTACTCCAAGCACGGAATGGACGTATATTCTCGTTCTGGCATCTGAAGTCACAAAGCATATTTTGAAAATGGTGAAACAGAAAAAGAAAATCCCTACTCATATTCTGGAAGCCTATCAGAATATTATAACAACTTCAGCAGAATTATAGGGAAATAAACATGAATCTATCCCTATCATTGGAGTTACTTATCAATATATCACTCCAGGACAGATACACACCTCTGTTCCAGTCCAAGAGAGTTGTGGGGTGTACTTCCCCATGTCATATAGACAATCAAGTCAGGCACATACACCTGATTTGAATGAAGATAATCAGCCTAAACTGATTATTTCTCCTAAGAAGGCACATAGACCTGCCCATAATAACCACTTTTTTTCAAAAAGTGGTTCCTAAAGTGAGTAAGAAGGTGTCTAAGAAAAAGACCTTCCCATCACAGTCAATAAATCAAGATCCAATCTGAAATAAGGCTTTTCCCGATAATGGAGTTCTTGATGCACTCAAACAATTGTCTATTGCAACTCAGGTTTCTAATCTCTCATTTCCCAATAGTGGGAACAATAATCTTAAAGGTCTTCATCAGAAACTTCCTCATAAAGGCTTGTTTCATGACACTTCGGTCGATCTTGAAGTATCATCTTCAGATGAGAGCCACGATAACCCTCTATGTGGCCAGAAGACCAAAGAGAAAAAGGTTTCATCTTTTGTTGTAACCCACCATGGTGGTCCTCCCCATGATGATGAATTTAGCTGTGAAATTCCTCTCCACAGTAGTAATTCGCATTTCCTGGAAAATTCTTCAAAGGACAATGTCGTGATGAGAAAGATCTCTTATCTTGAGGCACTTGCGAATGTGAAGCTAGTCTTGTCTGATGTTTTACCACTAGAAGGTGAAATACTTTCTCAACCAGAAGATAGCCTGGGGTGTAGGTCATTCTCCAAACCACCCATGGTTCATTCATCTTCTAGTTTGATAAATTAATTCTCTACCAATATTGTTGAATCTGATGTAACAACAAAGAAGCACTAGCTTTGGTCTAATCAGGTAGAATAATCTTCATCAAATGAGAAAGAGGAAGTGTTGAATATGAGAAAACAACTGGCGAAAGGTGAAGTACCAGTCATGTTTTGGCCTTTGGCTGACTCTTAGTATGATATTCCTGAAATGTTGACGAAAGATTGTATTCATGATATTCGTCTCAACAAGTGTAAAAATCTTTGTCAATTGAAAAATAAAGTATTATTTTATGATGAATATGAAAATCATGAAAACATAATAGAATGGTTACAACACCAAATTGGTTTGGCCTCTCTCTCAGTTTCCCGATATCTAAAGGGTGAAAAGCTACAGAGATCCCTTCAAAGTTCATGCCTTGGCATACTCAAAATATTGCCCTAGTTAATTGCCAATGCCCCATCTGGTATTCATATCAGGGGATGGGGTGTTCATGGAGCACTAAATTTCTCTATACTCTCTGGTCAACAAAGCCCGCCAAAAATGGTCTCATGTAATCTTATTGCCCATGGCTGGCCACAACCAATTGGATTTGTTTGTAACCAAAGGATTTCTCGAGAATAGGCCTCAACTAGTTCTTCCCAAAGCAAGGAAAACAAAGAACAAGTTGTAGAATTACTCTTGCATCAAGAAAATGATAATATCAAATAGGCTTCTTGTTTAGATCGGGTGCATCATCAGGTGACAGAAGTGTCATAAATCATCCAATGGTCATTTGAGCCAAGTGATATGAGTGGATGTAGGTTGATGCATCCAGCCAATTTCTGGACTAAAGTCTGCTTGATCAGGAGATCTTTAAGAAAATCTCATATGTATCAGCTCAAGAACCACCCCAGCTTGTCAGATAGGGGACTCTTTTAGCTCAACCTTCAGAATCAAAAAATAGTATTCAAAGAGTTGACCAGGTTCCGCAGGAACAGCCCTAGTCCATCGGAATGGGGACTTTTTTAAATCCTCAATATCTTCCTCAACGAAAGTCAGTCTTCTCTCGATTAGGGAAGAATCCACAAGAGGAACGTAGAGCAGATTTATCAGGATATTCCCTTCAAATTATGGTTCAACAAGAAGTTCCTGAGGTATCAACTAAACAAAAGGCATTGTCTCGTCAAGGACATGGAAGAAGACAGTATCACAGAAATGCCGATAGAAGAGATTCAATAAATTATGCATCAATAAATGTCATCAATTCCGTTTTTGATGATCCTCAAAAACATGAGGTTCACTCAGAGGTATCAGATGAAGAAGTTCATGCTCAAGAGGTTGTACACACAGATTCAAATGAAGAAGGTGTGCATACACGAAATCAAAGGTTTACCCAGAATCTAGGTATTCCTTCAAATAACCAACTGACCCCTCTCCTAAAGGCTTCCAACAAGGGAAAAGGGAAAAATCAGGTTACATTCCACCATTCCTCTGGATAAGGCTAATCACCCTCACTAGAAAAAAGGTTCGCACAACAAGGGGACAAAATGAAGGAATTAAGGAGGTTAAATGTAGAACTACTTCAAAGTATTCATCCTCCTCAGTGTGCTGGAGTCAGTCAGTTAAGGGAATTTGTTGCGGCTATTGAGATGGGTCAAGAATATCCTCCTTTACCAGTACACCCTCACAGGTCTAATCCAATGGGTCATGCGCAACAACAACCTGTAGTGTTACCATCAGTTGTAGTAGCAGCCACCATACCTGTCCAAGCTCCAGTTATTGCACCTGCTCAGTTCTAAGCTCAAAAAGATGTTTCTCAGAAGTTAATAACTACCATTGAGTCATTAATAGCTCGGTTGGAAGTTATTAAGGTAAAACATTCACAAATTCAACCAGAAAAGAAATTTTACTCTGAATGGGTTGATGTAATTCCTCCCCCATCAAATATTACAAGTACCACATTCCCAATTTTTAATGGTTCAGGAGACCTATGAAAAAACATAACACATTTTGTTTCTCAGTGTGATCCTATGATGGGAACTCTTCAACAACAAGAAGCAGTTAAGCTCGGGTGTTTTCTACAATCATTACAAGGGACTGCCTTTGTCTAGTATACAAGCTTGAAATCTCGGTCAATTACCGGGTGGGAAGATCTCCATCAACAGTTCCTTCTTCAATTCAGCTCAATGTTACCAAAGACAACAGTTTTTGATCTTAAAAATTTTATTTAAAGGGAGAATGAAAGAGATTTGGATTTCATTGCTCATTGGAAGGGAATAACATATTCTTTAAGCTTAGCACTCCCTCAAGAAGAGTTGTTTCCAATCTGTGTAGAAAATATGAGTGATGAATTACGCACATCGTTGATCCCTGTGAAATACATAGGAGGGTTTCAAGACCTTACTTCAATCACTCAACAGATTGAAGATTCTCTTATAAAGACTAAGGATAAAACTCGTTTAATTCCATCAGTTCCAAGAAGGAGAATGGGTAAAGCAGAGACTACTACAGTCACACATAAACAAGAACATGTACCTGCTTGTACTTTAAAGCCTTCATCTTATCAACGGGCTCCGCCTCCTGAGTGTTTACAAAAGAGTATTTTTTTCAAAATTACCAAAGAGATCAAAGATGGAAACAATTTGAGGATTTGAAGAACAAAATTTATTCTTTCCTAAATGAACAAATTCCTGGTTACTTTATTTCAGCTCTGGAAAATAATTTGGTTCAGTTTCCAGGACCTAAAAGGCTTAATAAAGAAGTAGATTAAGACCTTCCCAACTATTTACAATTTCATTAGATGTTGGGGCATCTAATTTAGGAGTGTTTTTTCTTCAAAGAACTCCTACAAAAAATGGGGGACTCAGGATAGGTAAAACTGAAAGGTTCTTCAACCTAGGTATCATGTGTTACTAGTACAGATCCAGAGGAAGAAGTCGAGTGGCAATAAGTCAAAAGAAAAAATGCACAGAAATATGATGATTGGATGGTCAGTAAAACGATCAACCGAACTCATTCTATTTTACAAACACAATTGAAGAAACAAATTGTGTCTTCTGCCATGAATGCCACAGCAAAACCCTCTTCATCATAGGGAAAATCCTCAAAGAAGCGACATAATTCGAAAAAAGAAGAGCAGTCATAAGAACATGAGCTCGTGTCAAATCCCAAGTTGTCTTTGAATCTAGCAGATTTTATTCCATCTACTTTAATGCCATGGGCACGGCCCCTCCAAATGGCATAGCCTAAATTGGCTAATCAGGCAGAGTCTTCATTAGATGAAGAGTTGATCTTTGGTTCTGTTAACAAGATTCAATTAACAGATCCTTATGCCAGTCACAGTTTCGATCTTGATCTTCATGAATTCTGTGTACCAAACAAAGGAATTAGAGAGAGTTCAAGAGGTCTAGGATACAGAAGAAGACGTGGATATTCCATAATCCACTATTTCAATCCTACCCCTACTAGAACTGTATATGCAGTAGAATCTCGTGGAAGAGCCCTTCAGTGGGATCAACAAGAACAAGCAAGTTCTTCCACCAATGGCAGATTCAGTCTTGGCACAATTATTTTGGAAGATTGGTTAGAAGTTACACCTTCTTCCTCTCATCAAATAAATAATCCTAGTCTGTCTAATCATCAAAATCCAAGAGTATTTCCAACTCCTACCCCGATACAAGATGCATCTAGTTCCAAAGCATCAACTACTAAGGCACCTCTGAAACCACATGTTCTTATTGGGAAACGCATACCTTTGGACCAAAAGTATGATTTCTTGAAAAATTTGGCCCAATTACCGACCAATTTATCAATTCTAGATTCCTTGAATCTATTAGAGGATCTTCGGGAGGAACTCATTGAGGCTTTTTAAAGTCCTCAGGAATTCTAAACTGAAATTGTTGCGGCTGAAGTCTACCATGTAGAGAATTACCATATAGAATGTCATGCAGTGATATCTTTTACTGATGAAGATGAAGATGATGTTGTGCATGGACATATTAGACCTTTGTATTTATCTAGAAAGGTCAATGTTGTAGATATCCGAAGACCTTTCATTGATAATGGTTCAGGAGTCAATCCCATCCCTATTCGTACACTTCTTCGATTGGGTCTCATCGAATCTGATTTATCTCCTTCTACTTTGATGTTTCTAGGATATGATAAAAATGAACAAGAACCACTGGGTGAGATTACACTCAGAACTCAATTTGGAGATCTTGTATCAAATTCATATTTAATGGTTGTTCATCATGACACGACCTTCAACATTTTGCTTGGAAGACCTTGGCTACATCAACATGCGGTCATCCCTTCATCATACCATCAATGTCTGAAATATTGTTTCAATGGTCAAATTGGGACATTGTATGGTGATAAATCCCCATTCAAAACATGTGAATCTCAATACATTGAGGCAGAATTCTATCACATCGAGGCTAAGGAGATATCCACAACAAAGGAGGTTACCAAAATTAATGTTCCATATGGTTTGGAAAAGATTCCAATAATCTCATTCATACATGTGAGTATAGATTATGTGTTGCTTATCAGTCAAAAAGATATGATAGACCCGAATCCAAATACCCTTATGGAAACTTCCAAAATGTCAATTACAGCAATCAAGCCAAACAGCATGGGAGAAATTGGTGATTCACCAAGCAATGATGAAAGCTCAAATGGAGATTTTTTCATTTCATCCGCTGAAATCCAGTAATTCTATACTTCATCAACTAGGCCAGAATAAGTTATAGCAATGTCAGAGATGAGCAATGATGTCGATTCTCAATCCATCATCTCCTCTATTTTACCCAAGGAAGACCCTTCATCGTCAATAGGGACAGAAATGGTAGCCTCTTCCTCAAGATGTTCAAATTTTAACATCTCTCCTGATCATGGAAATTTTGTTTCATCATCTACTATGAAAGTAGAAACAGAATAAATAACATGTGTTGAAGAAGAAGAGGAAGATCTTAGGGATGCTCCTCCGTCATTTGAAGAGGGTATCTATACTATTTTGGATGACTCAGAGAAATAAATATGGGTACAAAAGAAGATACACACCCCACTTTAATTAGTGCGGCCATGACTCTTGATGAGAAAGAAATGTATATTTTATTTTTAAAGAAAAATCAATATATATTTTCTTGGAATTATATAGATTTTCTAGGGCTTGATCCTGATGTTTCTACTCATCATTTGGGTTTTCCAAAAGAACATCAAGGATTCAAACAAGCCACAAGAAGAACACACCCAACTTATGCGTCCAAAATTGAAGCTGAAGTGGATAATATTATCAAATATAACTTCGTTAGAGAAGTTAAACATCCCAAATGGTTGGATAATATTTTCCCTACGAAAAAGAAGAATGGAAAAATTAGGTTTTTCATTGATTTTAGAGATCTTAATCAAAATTTTCCCAAATATGATTTTCCATTCCCAATTAAAGAACTCTTAATTGATGCAATAGATGGCTATGAAGCACATTCCTTAATGGGGTGATATTTTGAATATAATCAAACCCAAATGGATCCAGAAGATGAAAAAATCTATAGCCTTCATAGCCCCTCGGGGTTTTTTTTCTATTAGGTAATTCCCTTTGGCCGGAAGAATACATGTGCAACATATCAACGTGTCATGCACCATATCTTCAAACCCTTTTTAACGAATTTTTTGAATGTTATGTGGAAGATTTTGGGGTTAAATCCAGACAACATTCTAATCACTTGGCTGATTTGGAAATCATATTCCACAAACATCGGCAAAACAATTTGAAGATGAACCCCTTGAAATGTTCTATTGTGGTAACCTCAGGAAAATTTCTTTTCTTTGTTATACGCCATCGTGTTATCAAAATCAATCCTGAGAAGAAAAAATCAGTCCTTAGTATGTCACCTCCTCCGAATTTGAATGATTTGAGATTACTTTAAGGACACTTGGCCTATATTCGGTGTTTCATCGACAATTTGGTAGGAAAATGTTTACCCTTCACCAAATTGATGAAGAAGGGAGTCACATACCAGTGGACTGAAGAATTTTAAGAAGCATTCAATATTCTCAAGAAATACCTCTTGAGTCCACCAGTATTAATTCCACCTGTTGAGGGAAGACCACTTATTCTTTACGTGACAGCTTTAGAGTGATCATTGGGAGCCTTCCTTTCCCAAAAGAATGATGCTAGAAATAAAAATAGCCTTTACTATCTAAGTCAGACTATGATTGAAGTAGAAACCTGATATTCAAGTATTCAAAAGTGCTGCCTAGCATTACGCTTTGCAGTTCAAAAATTGAGACACTACCTGCAACATCATGAGGTCCACTTGGTATCTTGTAATAACCCGCTCAAATTCATCCTTAGTCATCCAATGCTAACAGGATGTCTGGAAAGGTGGGCAGTTATTTCGTAGCAATTTGATATCCAGTATATGTCTCAAAAAGCAATAAAGGGCCAAGATCTGGCTGATTTCTTTGCTTAACACCCTTCAGTAGAAGATAAATCTTTAAATATTGAACTTCCTGATGAGGAAGTCTTATCTATTCAAGATATTCTTCAAACATGGGAAATGTACTTTGATGGTGCTTCCAGAAGTCCAATAGGGAAGAAAATGGAAGATCCTAAATTCAACAAAGTTGGGTTGGGAATTATGCTTATTTCCCCAGAAAAGGAAATGCTACCTTATTCCTTCTTATTGCGGAAATTCGGTACAAACAATGAAGCATAATATCAAGCTCCCATCACAGGATTAGAGTTGGTGCTCCAGGCACAAGTGAATCACTTAAAAGTGAAAGGTGATTCAGACTTGGTAATCAAACAAGTCAATGGGGATTATGAAATCATAAAAGAAAAATTAATCCCTTTGTATGATTACGTCAGAGAGTTAATGGAATAATTTCCCTCAGAACTGACATTTTCTTATGTCCCGCAATCACAAAATGCTCATGCTGATGCATTGGTTAATATAGCTACAGCTCTGGAAGATCCAAATCGGGATGAAACAATCATTAGTATTTCCCACCGTCGTACAATTTCACCTTATGTTCAAATTATAACAGAGGAAATAAATGAAATTAGTCCCATTTCTGAACCATATGGTCATACTATAGGATGGATGACACCTATCAGGGATTACCTTCAAAATGGAACACTCCCGCCTGATAGATCAGGGAAAGAACAAGTCCAGTGACATGTGCTCAATTTTACTCTTTATGATAGCCCAGATCACCAAGAAACAATTCTATACAAAAGAGTTTTTGATGGAATTCTCTTCAGATGAATTGATGGTGAAGAGACAATGGTTGTCATGAAAGAAGTACATGTAAGAGTCTATAGTGCCCACTAGTCTGAACATAGACTGTCTGATCAAATTCGAAGGCTTGGATACTTTTGGACTTCAATGATACAAGATTGTGATGATTTAACTAAGAAGTGTTGTTCATGCCAAGTATGTGCCAACATCATTCGTCAACTCCTAGATTTGCTTCATACAGCTAAATACTCATGGTCATTCTCCACATGGGGAATGGATGTAGTAGGACATTATCCTTCAGTTACATTCAAGCAGTTTAGGTATATTCTTACAGCTACTAACTTCTTTTCCAAATGGGAAGAGGCAATACCTCTCAAAGAAGTTAGTTCTAAAAGAATTGTTAGTTTCATCAAGTCTAACATCATTACCAGATTTGGTGTCCCTCATACCATATTGACGGACAATGGCACCAACTTCTTTTCATCTGAGGTAAGGAAGTTGTATCAAGAATACAACATCAAATCCAACCATTCCTCTCAGTATCATGCAGTGTACAATGTCCAAATAGAAGCCTTCAATAAGACTCTTTCAAATATACTTCAAAATATGGTGGATAGAGATACGAAATCATGGCCTGATAAACGTTTTCATGATTTAGGGGCTTACCGGACCACCACCCGCGCTACTATACGATCAACTTCATATTCACTGGTATATAGAACAGAAGAAATCTTTCCCATTAAGGATCAATTACCGTCACTCAGAGTATCCATTTGTGATCACTCATCTTCATATGAATAATAACAAAATAAATTGGATGAATTGGAATGATTAGATGAGAAAAGATTGTGCACCCTGCACCACTTAGAAGTCTACCAGAATCGAATTACATGAGCTTTCAATAAAAAATTCGTCTTCATTCATTAATTCAAGAAGAATTTGAATTAGTTCTCAGAACTCCAATGATACCAGGAAAGAAACCCCCCAAGCTTGAGCCATAGTGGGAAGGACATTACTCAATACATAAGGTCTACTCCAATGGAGCTTATTCTTTAGTCTCAATGGATGGAGAACTCATCACAACTCTAACCAATGCATGTTTTTTGAAGAATTATTTTGTGTAACACAAATATAATACATTCAGAAAGATGTTAAACTGCATAACCAATTTCCTAGTTACATAATGCTAAACTGCATAGCACCCTTTCGTCTTACAGGACGTTAAGCTATATATTTCTCCAACATGATGTTAAACTATGCACCTCTTCGTCCCACATGACGTTAAACTGTGATGAAGTCCCTTAATAGATATTACATGACATTAAAGTGTATTTTGTCCCTACTACAAGACAATAAACTATGAAGCACCATTAGTCCTCACTGTAAGACTTTAAATTGCATAGTCCCCTCTTTTGTCCTTACTGCATGACATTAAACTGCACAGTCCCCCCCTAAGTCCTTACTGCAAGACTTCAAACTACATAGTCCCTATTTCATCCAACATGACATTAAACTATGTCCTATACTTTATGTCCAATATGACATTAAACTATACATCATTAGGGTTGTTTATACCTCTTGTTTCTCACACCAAGTATGAATCATATGATCTTAGAGTAAACTTCAACCATAATACCCTCTTTGGGTCGCTAATCACGTGTAAGTCCCAACACCATCTTGGGGTTGTCCTCAAGTACAAATTGGTCACTAATTCATTATTAATTGAACTACGTGGACTTTGATCATCGCCTTCTAGGTTGGGTACATAGGCAACCATTGGTGGTTGAATCCCAACACCAATCTCTTCATGTCGATTCACCTCCATCTCATACGATGTTGATCAGTAAAGCAGCCCAAAAACAATATTTTTTACACTGGTTCACCATCGTCCTTACTATATGATGTAAAACTATATAGTCTCTTATTGTCCCTTTCCTGAGAGGGAATCATCATTGACATTGATCTCCAATCATGTCATATTCCAAAGACTACGTGCATACATGGCAATGCCGGAACCTTTATTCTTGGGTCAAACCATCATTGCACTAAACTCCCCTTTTCACCTTTTACTTGTACAAACCAAATCTGTACAGAGGGTATTTCAAGAACTAAATGTATCTTGATTCCCATCTTTATGGGATACATAGGAATGTTCAAGCATCCCTCGAATACAACCCCATGTATTTGGGCCTAATCCCAAATTCCACTTTCAGTCCCTTAACTGAAAAATCCCTCTTTGAAAACATGAATGTGGTATGAAAACCCTAGTCTTCATTCACATCAGATTTATTAAAAACACACATTGTGTATTCATCATTATGGTCCGATATCTATGACCCTAAACTAAGATCTCCTACACTCTCATCCCACATGACATTAAACTCTTTTTTAAGAACTACGTATGGATTGATTCCCATCCTTATGGGATACGTAGTGAAGTCCAACACCTCAATTCAGGGCCTAGACACAACATGACTATGGTCAGCATTGGTCTATGTTTCTCCTTCATGCATTGGAAAATACCCATTTTTCATGTTTCATACTCCTAACCTTAAATACTTTCAGATCTCCATAACCCTTTTCTTGACTTCTGGTCACAAAATGTCTGATACCCGAGAGTTATTTTTCCTGACTATGCAGCACGTGTCCTTAGGCAGCCTTGCATAAATAGTCTACATAATGGACATGTCAGCCAAAAGATGCTATTATTTTACTATACATCCAATACCCTTAAATGGACATACATAATTCAACCCCCTAACAGGTTTGTTAAATAATGGTTAATTCATTCTTGGGAGAAAACCATCTTTTGTCTTTATTTGTATTAACAAAAATATGTAAGGATCCGAAAGAAAAATATAGTCATCCTTAACATATTTTGTCCCATACTCTTTTTCATGATCTGAAAGTATTCAAGTCTATGGTTTATATTTCCCTTCCCTACATTTGGGTCAGACATTCGTAGGAGTGACATTCATCCAATTCTTTGACAATATTGATTGGGAATATCCTCTCCATATTCAAGTATCTCAATCCATACAGCAGACTCTATACTTTGAAAATTTTGAATCTCCATAAACTTTCCCTGGAATTTTAGCAATAGAAAAGTAAAATTTCTTAGAGTTCTTTTGCCTGACTATGCAGCACGTTCCCTTAGGCATTCTTGCATAAGTAGTCTATATAACGGACCTGTTAGCCAAAAGATGCTATTATTTGACTATGCAGTCAATGCCCTTAAGTGTCCCTACATAATTCACCCCCTAATGGGTTTGTCAAATAGTGGTAACTTCAATCTTAGGAAATAATTTTTCTAATGCCTTTTAGTCATTTTTTCCTATCATTCCTCAGATTCAAAATTCCTTAAGTCATTGTTTATATTTTTTCCTCCATACATGAATATGGTAATATGTTTTCAGATAAATTATCAAGGAATTCAGTGAATTTTAATCCATTCGGTCAAAGCTATTTGACCATAAACATTAGTATTTTTTATATCTGACGTGCATGAATTTAAAGTGCCCACAAAAGAAAAGGTAACTCTGAACAAAAGTCAAGTCCTATCTCACTAAACATGCATTTTGTATGATTTAGGTAATATTGAGAAATAAAAAGATTCAATGTTTGTATGGTTATTTCTTATAATCCTAGAAAAAATAAAACTATGCTTACTAAGCCCATTGGATTAGGTAAAATTTTAAGCAGGTAGAAAAAGAAGGCAGGAATAAATGATTGAAGATGAAAGTGTTTTTTTCATTTATGCACGAGAGTTAGAAGGATATCCATAGATTGGATTCTCTTCTCTTTTCCAAGAATTAAAAGTGGAATTCAACATAACTCTTTATTTGATTTACGGCATCCCGAGCTTCATCAGCAACCACTTGGAATTCATTCATTGAACTGGATACAATAAGAGATGCAGTGATACAAGGTATTCTTGTAAAAATTATAAAATAATGTTTTTGAGTGCGATTTGAGAAAATTTTATACTGATCAAATAGTGACTCGGTTTCTGTCCAAGAGACTTGGGAGATAGATACATGGATTTGAGAATGGAGCATTGGAAGTAAAGAACCATTTGGAGAGATTACTCTTTTCAGATATTGTTTTTAATGTCATGATAGTATTATCTCCATCAACCGGCAGTGGAAAACATATCATCCCATGGTTTTCCATTTTCATATCTATAAGGAAATGGCATGGAGAAAAAATTTGAAAGTTCACATTATTGTTAATTCTCTTAATGCACAACATAACCGAAATAGAAGAGTAGTAGTGCGGCTGCATCTCGGGCATATAATTATTTTCATCTGGAATGTTGACTCCTTGCAGATGACCATGGCCATACAGGGGAAGGTAGATACTTAGTGGGAAATTAAGATGATGCTTCTTCAAGTACTTGGCCAAATCTGGGAGAGTGCTGTCTTAGATATCATAATAATCATGGATGACGATACTCATCATGTCATAAATCCTCTTTCTATCCAGCTTATTAGTTGTTCCAATTCTTCTGGGAGCCATTGAATCTACAAAAATATCGAATAATTAACTCTTAAGTAAGTTGATTTTTCATAAAATTTGTGAAGAAATTCGAAAAAATGGTAAAGGAATTAAGGTGCACAAGTAACATGTTGGTGCGCAAGTCCAAGTCGGTCGTGAAAATATGGGAACAAAGGTATCACCGTGCAAGTCCAAATACCTCTATAGAAGCATGACACTAATTGAAGCACGAACCAGTGGAAAACAAGTCACAATAAAAGAGCTACATGTGTGCCGAGAGCTCAGAAGTGTTCAAAGATGGGTGCTTTGCACAGAGTGGTGCCGCATATTTATAGGCAAAGTCGTACCTCGGTGCATCGAACCCTGTGCGTCTCGCCTTTGTGTGCCGCTATCTGTGCGCTCAAACCTGTGCACCCAAATATCCTTGTTTTTTCTCCTTTACCTCAAAGTCAAATCCTATTTCCTTTTTCGGATCCAACTATGAGGGGGGACTTTTTTTTGACACTCCCTTCCGTCACAGAGTCTATAGATTGACTAAGGATAATATTTCAAGAAAAAAAGAATGAAGAATCATCAAAAAGGTGAAAAGGGATTAAGGCACGCAATTATACCTACGCGCCAGCCTTGGGTGCGCAGGTCACCTGCGCGCTAGATAAAAGGCGTTCACGTCACTTGTGTGCCCTAAGTAAAATGTCACCCAAGCCTCAGGTAGGCTATAAATACCCCTTTTGGGCCCCCCATTTTGGGGATGAAAAATCCAAATGTCAGATTTAAGATCTCAACAACCTAGTCTTTTCTTGAAGTCTTCCGAACACTTCTAAGGTAATTTCTTACCTAGAATGGAAGATCTAAAGAGGGGAAACGAGGCCTAAGTGTTGAAATTCATCAACACTTGCATGTCGAGGTGTCTAATTATTAAGGGAAATGGCCACAATTGCGCGTCACCTTATCCCTTAAATAGAACTTGTGAGCCACCATTTTGGAATCCTTTAGGGACAATACTAAGGGCTTGAGCCAAGTCTCGCCCAATTATTACCCTATTGGTGAATCGTCACCCAAGTACAACCATGTCGTGAAAATATACTTACGCAACCAGGACTTGCATGCCTAAACATGACTTGCGCGCTTGACTCATTTTGGGTGCCCCTACTACCTATTAAACTCTTTTCTTCACATCCACCTCTCCTATTAATGATTTAGCCTTCAAACCCCTCTTCAAATCCATTTATAGAATGGTTCCTTTGTTGGCTTCCTTATCTGAAAGAAATTATGTGGAATGTCTCTCAAAACCGTGTGATTTACATATCTTCATGTCATAAAGGTTAGATATTGCCTTCATTCAACCTCATACTTCAAGATATGAAGTTCTCTAATCTTGTCATCCTCTTTAGGAGTAAGCCCCAAGTTCCCTAACCTTGGTCTCCTTTTCAAAAGTATGCCCCAGTCCCAAATTTCTTTTGATTTGGGCTTCCTTATCAAAAATAAAACCCAATCACAACTCTCCTTCTAATTTGGGCATCTTCCTCACGAGTAACCCCGAAGTTAGAGTATCCAAATCTTCATAAAGAACATATACCTTTATGGACCTTGTTCTTGGGCTTCTTCTATGAATTAAGTCCCAATCCTTATCTATTTGGGCAGTCATGCATATGTAATACCCACATCATTTTCTATGATTGCATCTTTCGTGGCACAATCGTCAGGATTTACTGATACCTCTTTTTTCTCACACGGATCATGACTCACGTGACCTTAGAGTGTAAAATTAATTATGAAATCTCTCTTGGAGCCATTAATCATGCATAAACCTCACACTTCTATCTCGAACTACGTGTAATTTGATCTCTACCTTAAAAGTAGAGTACGTAGGAAGCCTTTCTAAAGGTTCAAGCCCATCACCCATTAATTCTCATCTATCCCATATGACATTAAACTATATCTTAATTCCTGAACTATGTGGGTTCTAATTCCTTTTCTAAACAAGGATACTTAGTTAGCCCATCTGCGAGTACGATCCCAACTCTAAAATAATACATGTCCTTCTGAACGACAATAAACTTCAAGTGCCCCACTGAGTGGCTTTAAAACCAGTATGGTTATCATAATAACCAAGAGATTTCTATATAATGTATTGAAGGATACTATTGACTAAGAATCTCAAAAAAATATGGATGATTCTCTATCGATAAAGAACCTCAAATACATATAAAACATTCTCTAAATCTCATATATATCAATAATTGATTTCAAGATCTAAAGTATGTACTCATTTTTATGCTTGGTAATTTAATAAGGATTTGCGAACATAACTCAAATCTATAAGATAGTCTCGGAGTAGACAATAATTCCCCCAAAAAAGGTGTGATGAGTCTGACCTCGCATCCTCTCGACCAATGAAAATTATTAAGCCTCATTGGTCCACAACTAGTGAGCACCTAACTTTGGAAAGTATGTACAAATGGATATAGAATCATTGTTTGTTTCCAGTTCTATGAATAAACCCGTTAGAAACCGATTGGAAAGTTTGAACCTTAAATAAACAAGGTCATCCCCATTTCTAGAGGAAACAACTATATCTTTTTAATTTTATTAATCTTTTTCATAACCACCATTTTAATAGTTAGTTTATAACTATAATAATATTTTAATAATAATATTAATAGTACATAGTAGTTTCGTAAAACCAGGTCTTGTATGTCATGTAAGTTATCGAAGGAACTCAGAATTATTTGTAACAAAATCCAAACATAGTGTTTCATGTACCAAAAGATAATCTAAGTGTTTCCTATAGTGAAAGATCAACTTGTTGTTGTATAAAAATAAATATTTACTTGGTTATTTCATATAACACAATATATATTAATTGTTGTGTGAAATGGAAAATATCAAAATGATTAAATTAATTTGAATAAAAATATTTCACAAAATATTGGGGTGCTACAGAACACATCAGTTTATTGGATAACTTATTAATTTGAAAAAAAGGTAAGTTAAATAATATCAAATTAAATGGTCAAAAATGATAGGTTTTAATGACCCCATCCCTCCAAATATAACACAATGAAGGGTGAGAGGTAATGACCATTGAGTCCCGCCTCTAATAGGACTTGGGTTAGCGAGAAGCAATGAGGGTATAAAAATACCTCAGACATTATCATATAATATAAAATAGGATTGGTAGATAGTATAAACAACCACAAAAAAACACAAGTAGATGATATAAAATTGAACCCAAAATCATCTCACAATAAATGAAAGAAAAATCCAATATAATAAAATTATCCAAAGTAAAGTACTAAAAGAATATCCCTATAACAACAACTCAACAAAAACATTAAACCCAAATATAGAAATGTCCAACTCGGTCCCCAAAGTCCTATTGGAAACCTGAAAAAATGTTTATATACATAAGGTGACTATAAAATTATACCCATTAGTATCATACCCATGATCTCAAGGGAACATGTGAATATAGTATGCTACTATGCTAGTGAACAAACAAGAGATCCAAGATGCACCTAAATGAGTAAAATAACTAATACCAGCCTCAATATGTCTCTATCACAAAATCTTGCATCCAATATAGTAATATAGAATCAATATCATAATAGATAATGGTTTACCACTACTGTTTCTCCATTTATTTGATGCACTTATGCCCCAATGCTAAATGTCCTATGCTCCCATCCCTTCCATAAATATCACATCACCGTACATCTCACCCAAAGACATGCGTTCCATCCCTGATGTGGTTTGGACTGAATCACTACCTACCACACCCTTGCAAGGCCCAAATTTTTTTGCTAGAATTAGGTATAATTACATCATAGCCATCACGTCACATCTCACCCAAATACACTTGTTTTGTCACAAAACATCTAATCCCACAACCAGAGTGGTAGGGTATCATGTATATGAATGACTTAAACCCCATGACCTCCTCCTACCATGCATGAACCCCACTACATATCATATATTATCTAAGAATCATCGCATAACATCTCACTTGAAAACACCTGGTTCATCTCCACACATCACACCCAAATACACCTAGTCCATCACTGATGAAGGGAGAGTGAGGAAGAGGGGGTAGCCAACCATCTGTATCACCACAATCCTGGATGTTGGGGAAAGCACCGAAACCCCATAACTTATGATTGTTGGTATGTTTATCCAACTCGGGTGGGGTGTGTATAGTAATAACATAAACATAGAAGTTATATAGATATCCCACTATACTAGACTTATGGGATCAAAACAACAATAATAGCACATATGACCACATCACCACTGTCATACCAAACATCAATTTTCACAACTATTGCCATCAATATGTGTGACACACCACACAACCACTGCACATGGAACAATTACTCCCACTTTCAATTATATTTTTCACAACATTATAGATATAAAACATTCCCACCATTTCTCATTTACTAGGGTACATCAAAAAAATCAACACAACCCACCTTTCAGTCAATTCATTTAATCCATTTACCACATTTCAATTTCCTACCCATTCAAATTCATTTACCAAATTACAATTTATTCCATGGATAATCAGGAAACTAACATAAAAAAGAACACATTTTGGTTTCCATATAAAAAAAGAACACATTTTGGCTTCCATAATTTTCCAAGGGATTCTATTTCCTTACTTCTTTAACTAGCATGGGTGTTATCTCACAAAACATATTACATGGGAAACCATTTTATTTTCTATATGTACATTCATTAACCCTTTATTAAGGTTAAAATCACACAAAAATCTAGAAAGGGTCATCACATCATACCATATATAACACAAATAAAGATCCCAACAACTATTATTTTCATTACAGAAATAACATGGAATTAACTCATTTGAAACATATAACAAATCATCCAAACATGTAATTAATCCCCATCCCCATAAATTCCAATTATGAAAATTAGTTATATTTATCATAACAACCCTTATTATCCACCCAAAAAGAAACAAAACCATAAAATTAGCAATCATAGCACCTAAAGGATTGAGAACAGGGAACACTTACCTCAAAGAAGTATTTCGGTCTCACTGCACACCACTAGGTTAAGAGGGATCAATCTGAAAACCAAAACCACATAAATAAATGATGGGTAAACCTAAACCTCATCAAAGGGTTATAAAAAACACAGCCCAAAAATTCACCTAAATAAAGACGACACTACCATAGTGAAACCTAGAGAATAATGTGAGAGAAATAATGGGATAGGGAGAAGAAATTACCACATATCACTAGAACTCAATCATCAGAACTCATGAATCAAAGAAAGAGGATAGGGGTCTATAAGATCTCTGAAAAGAATCTTAGGGTTATCCCAAAAACATGTAGAAGAAATGGTTAAATGAGAAGTAAAACTTTCTGGTAATGATATAAATCGGCTGTAACTCACCTAATTTATAAAAAATTGCACTTTTATGATGTAAAACCCATGGGATCTAATAATCATACACCATAAACTCCTCTCTTATGGTGTAAGCCCTCAAACATTAGTTTACCTCTAAAAATCATGGATGATCATCCATAATTAAATTATGATGTAAAAACCCTTTTTATGATGTAAAACTTTTTTCTTTGTCTCTAACCAAAAACACAACTTGTAAGACAGAAAATACATAATACATAAAACAAATATTTATGGATTAAAATATATTTTTACACTCTAAATCTTCTTGCTACTGTAAACCTACAACTCAACTCCACCAAACCTTCTCTGTCCTTCTCCAGACACCTCAAACACCAAAAACCAACAAAGTAACAGTCTCAGAAGGCATGAGACATTACATTTGATACCTCTAAAATGATTCTATTCCAAGAGAATAAAAAAACACAAAAAATATGTAGGTATGAATAATAATCTCGTGAGATACCTCTCAAGGACATCATTACACCTCAACACAAACACCATACAAACAAACTAGATTGAAACACAACCAAAACAGCTCACACAACTAAATTTTCTATCTCTCACTAGGCACAACACGACACATCCAGTACTATCCCTGAGCCACTACCTATACACACAAAAATCTTCACAACCACCCAACCTCTTTAAAAACAACCTCCACACATCTCAAACTATCCACTACCCTAATAGACACACAACACTACCTTGTTCACATAATTTTGGGAATCCCATATTCTATGTTAAGATGTTAGCCACTTTGGGTGGCATTGACTCCTCAGCACTTTTTTAATCACATCAAGTATAAAACTACTTAATTAGGATTCAGGTCCTCCCTTTTTTATATGTCAGATTATTTATCACACGTAACACAGCAAGGGGAAACCACATATCTCATAAAACAACAAGGACCACACATCACATCACAAAGTAAAACAAAGTGGATAAAACTTCTAAGAACTCTGAGTAATAGGCACACATATGTCAGTCCCACTCCCAATAACTATCCTCTTAGACACAATGCATCTATAACATAGAAACCAATTGAATATTTCATCCACACAGCACCCACTCTTGATGATACTAGATCTCTAATAGTCACTCTAACAATTTCACATCATTATCAATATCCAAACTCTCCCTACAAAATAATGCGGGATTTATCATGACGATACTAATTAATCCGATACTTGTAGAAGACGTTTTGAAAACCCACTAGACACGGTGGTTATTATGACCAATATGCGACCTCCACAACACACACAAACACCTCAAAGGTCCTAATAAACTGGGGAGAGAGCTTATTCCCCCTACCAACACTTCACTACCCTCATTAAGGGGAGACTCTTAAGAACACATAGTCTCTAACCTTGAACTCCATAGGTCTCTACCTATGATCTGCATAGGCCTTATGATAGTATTGTGCCTCCCTCATCCCCTATAGAACCAATTAGATATTCTCAGTCATTCTTTATACCACATCAGGACCAAGAACCACTAACTCTTAAATTTATGTCCAGCACAACAGTGAATGACACAGCTACCATTATAATGCCCAAAACAGAGGCATGATAACACATGATTGATAAATATAGTTTTATGAAAACTGAAACATAGGAAATGTTTTCACCCAAGATCCACTAAGGTCCAAGATGCAGCCTCAAAACATATCCTCCAATGTTCGGATGGTCCGCTTTGTCTTCCCAGCTATATGAGTGTAGAAAAAAATTTAAGACCCAAATTTGAACCAAAAGCATGTTGCAATACCCTAAAGACCCATAAAAAATAATGAAGATCAAAATAAGATATTATGGAACTTTCTACCCCATAAATAATAACTACATCATCCACATATTTCCTCACTATAATATCTATAGTATTAAACTCATGTATCACCAAAAAATGATCAGATTTCATCAGTCAGTCCACTATGACCAAAATGAAACCATTATCTCCCTCTACATGGGGTAACCCATTGACATAATAAATAATGATTTATTAAAATTTCAAATCAAGAATATCCAAGGACTATAACAATCCTCCATGAATCCAGTGTTCCTATTTCACCAATTACCCAACCAGACACCTCACAAAAAACATTTCCACTAACTGTTTCATCTATGGACACCATATTTATCTCCCCAAGCCATGATAAATATTTTTTACAAGAGGGTTTATCGTTAAAGGTGAGATATGAAAGTCACCGATAACTCTTTCATGCATTTTCTGAGGAATAATTAACCTCTCCAAGAACAACATATAGTTATGACCATCCTTGAGCCACCCCTCATGGGCATCACCCTAGACAACTTGGTCATGAATCACCTCTTCCTCTAAGTCGGCCCACTAAGACTCATCCAATTACTATATTAAGGAAGACTCAAAAGTCATCTAATAAAGAAGACCATGTCCACTACTCTCTATAATTCCAAGATACATTGCTATAGGAACTTTTATCCCTTTATAAACATACATGGATTCTCGAGGCACATCTCCTCAGGAATTATAACTCAAAGAATCAGCAACCAAATTCCCCTTTATGAGGGTGTAAGGGATCTAAAAATCATAACCCTAAAAAAACTCCATCTACCTCCACTAATATAGTTTCAAATTTCATAGAGATTAAATATATTTCAACCTATTGTGGTCTATGAAAACCACAAAGCACTCACTGATGTGGTAACGTCGACCCAACTATAATGAAAACACAACTTCCACTAGCTTCAAATCATGGGTTGAATAATTGTGATCAGGTGTGTGTAACTACATAGACCCATATGAGATCACCTCCCTAGGATTAATCAACTCACATCCCAAGACCAGAAGAGATGTGTCACTTAAAACCTCAAACAACACAGCCTCTATAGGAAAATAAAGCATAGGAGAGTTGAAAAAATTATCCTTTTGGTAATTGAATGATTCCAAGAACTGATCAGTCTAAAAAATTAATTGTCCTTCAAAGTAAATATAGTTAGAGGAAATACAACTTGCGGGAAATCAGGTACAAAACTCTAATAATAGTCTTTGATACTAAGTAAACTATGAACCTTTCCATATTTTTGGGTTCTTCCCAAGAAACAACTATCTCAACCTTTTATGGATCCATTTCCACACCCTTTTCAGACACCACATGAAAAAGTAAATAAATTCATCACATCTTGAATGTACACTTGTATTACTTTCCATAAATATGATGGTGTTGAAGGACCTGTAAAAAATCTCGATGATGCTCAAGCTCCCAGAAACTCAAACACCTCTGTTAAGGGGAGAGTAGATACCACCTCTTGTATTCCATCACTATTGACAATAGAAACATTGAATGGAACACCTTCAGAATGTTGGGACACAACAAATTTTATTCTTTATGGTCACTAAGAAATAGAATCCTTTATATAAGTGGGGATCCCCAAAAATTACTAACAATAAATGGTACATATAACTCATCAAAAGATGAAATCAAACCAAAATAGATATCAAGATCCTAAAAAAAATGCTTCGTCTCTTGATCTAAGATGATCCCTTTATACTTTCTAAAACATTGTTAATGAAAGGAACACAAATCCATATTCCATGACTCCTACTTCACATTAAAATAGACTCTCTGAAAATAAACCAAATCTTCTTGCTAAAATTGAACTGCCTAAGCCACCCATCGACAATGATGAGGAGTCATTCATGAAAATCAAGGAGAATATCTGAAGCCTGGTAGCATTGAAGTTTTTCAAATATTATTTATTTAATTCAATTTATTTTCCTATAACGGCCCAATTAAAACATGAAAATAAGAAATCTTGATGTATGTACCTATCCTATGTCTCTAACCTATAAACAGATCAACCTAACTTAGTCATTCAATAAGCATAGAGTCTATGCAATAGATCATAAGGGCTCTAAAATTCCATATCATAGCAAGTCTCCCTATCCTCTTTCGTGTACCAAGATCAACTGGAATCATTTCACTACTAACCCATTTAAACCAAACAGTACCCAAATCTATCCTCTATCCTATATCTCAACCAAAACCTATGATAACACTCTATCATGCCTTATCCATCTAAGACACTACAATGAAAGAAGATAGATAATGATCCCCAGAGTCTCAACTCCTGTAGGCCCCAGGTTGGAGATAAGAACCGAGGGTCTAAAAATCACATAGATAGGAGGAATTACCCTCAAATATAAAATAGGATAAATATATAGGATAACCCCCCCACCTAATCGAGAAGATAATAAAAAAATTAAACCCAATACCATCACATAATGCATGAATATAAATAAACCATTACAATAAGTAACTAAATTAAAGTACCAAAAATCAAGACATATGGTAACAACTCAAAAGTAGCTCCAAAACCCGATCTAGAAATGACTAACATAGTCCCGAAAGTCCTATTAAAAACATAAATAAATTATTTATATATAGGGTGATAATACAAGTATACTCAATAGGATCATACCCAAGGTATCAAGTACACATGTGAAAATAGCATGCTAGTGTGCCAGTAAAACAATAGTAGATCCATCAAGAACCTAAATAGGTCAACTAACCAATAATAGCCTCGCCATGGATTTCTCACCAAATCATTCATCCAATATAGTAATAGGGCGTTGATATCATAACAAATCATGGTTCCTCACTTCCATTTACTAACAGATTTTCCACTCTCCTACGCAAATGTTTAATGTCACGTGCTTCCATTACATCCATACACATCACATCACCAAACATCTTTCCTGAAGAAACAAGGGCCATCTCTGATGTGGGTCAACATGAATCACTACATGACCCACCCTTTCCAGGTCTAGTATCCTGTTCTATAATTAGTAATAATCACATCATAGACATCAAAACATATCTCACCCAAAGACACATGGTTCATCCCATAACCTCTCATCACATAAATAGATAAGTAGGGTATCATAAAATGAATGAAATAAACCATCTTCATCCTCCTACCATGCATGAACCCCACCACATTTCATATCTCATATCAGCCTCATCACACCACATATCACCAAAAAAACACCTCGGTCCTCTCTACATATCATTCTTGAAGATACATGGTCCGTCATTATTGATGAAAGAGTGAGGAAGTGGAGATATCCAACTCTCTGTATGACCCCAACCTAGATGTTATGGAAAACACCAAAAAAAAATTCCCTCTTATAGTTTTAAAGTTATCCAACATGGGTGGTGTACGTATAAAAAAACATAAAAATATGTGGAACAAATATAACACACAATAAACAACCTATGAGTTCAAAACAATAAGAATAGTGCATACCACCACATCACCACCACTATACCACACATAAAAAGTCAAAATTGTTTCCACCACTATGTGAAACACTCCGCACAACCACTACAAAAGGAATATATAATTCGACATTTAGTTATAGGTTCCACCACTCTCTAGATATAACATGATTCCACTATCTCTCGTTTACTATGCCACTTCATCGATTTTTACACAACCCATATTTCATTTAATTCATATAATTCATTTACTAAATTTCAATTCCATGATCATTAATATTCATTTACCATATTACAATTTACTCCATGGCTAATAAGGAAACTAACACAACCACACCATGAAATAACTAGCCCATGTCACACAACCATAACCACAAAACCTCACATCCACCATTTTCATCATACCACACCATCCAATCAAAATCACCACAACTAACACACCCCACAACTAGAACACAACCACAACCACAATGAACCACATCTACATCACACCAAAACCACTATTCCCCACATCATATATGAAAACCTCACTGTATCACACCACCACATGGCACAACGCCACACCACATCAGCACCATCACACAACTACCCATGTCACATCCATGACAACCAACCAAAGCATCACAACCCCCACACATTACAAAACCTATCTAGTCACCTCCATCACCACAAAATAGATTATAATAGACAATGTGACAAAAAATAAAACCACACACAATAGGAACACATTTTAGCTACCATAATTTATTAAAGGTATTCCATTTCAATACTTCTTTAATTAGCATGGGTATTATCACACAAACCAGATTCCATGGAAAACCATTTTATTAGCCACATATACATTCATTGACCATTTATTTTGGTTTTAATCATACAACAACACAACAAGGGTTATCACATAATACCACGTACAATGAAAATAAGGATCCCAACAACTGTTATTTGTATCAAGGCAATAACATTGTATAGACTCATCAACAGTAAATAACAATGCGTTAATACATTCTATTACGCCCCATCCCCATCAATTTATCTTACAAAACATAAATATATTTATTATGTCGACCCATTATATCCACCCAAATGGAAAAAAACTACGAAATTACCACACATATCATGTAAAATAGTGAGAATTAGTATTCCCTACCTCAAAGAATCTTTCTGGTCTCACTACGAACCACATGGTGAAGATAGAACAACCTGAAAACCACTACCACAAAAGGGAATAATGGATCAACCAGAAATGCATCAAAAGAATACCAAGATAAAATCCCAAACATGAAACTGAAACAAAATAAAATTACCACAGAGAATCTCAAAAAAAATATTGTGAGGGAAACAATGGAAAATGGGTAATAACTAACCATGTATCACAAGAACATGATTATAAGAACCCACGAATTAAAGAAGGAAGAAGGGGATAGAGGATATCTGAAAACAAACAAGCATTATCAAAAAACCTATAAGAATAAATGGTTGAATGAGAATGAAAATAATTCAAGAAAGATATAAATAGGTTGTAACTCACCCTATTTACAGTTTAACCCACACTTTTATAGTGTAAAATCCACATTCTATACAAAAAATACACTATAAACTCCACTTTTATGGCATACCCCTCAAACTTTGGGTTTCCTCTAAAAATCATGGAACCTCAACCATAATTAACTTACATCATAAACATTAGTTTTATGACATAAAACCTTTTTTGAAATGTCTTTGACCTTAAACACAAACCATAAGACTCAAACTAAAAATGATGTAAAACACATATTTATGGTCTAAAGACACTTTTTTACATAAAAAATATCCCTAATATTACACAATTGTAACTCAACTCCATAGATTATCTTCCAAACCTCTTAAAACACCTCTAACACTAAAAACCAAAAATGTCACAGATTTGGAATCCATGAAACATTACACTAGATACCTCTCAAATGATTCTTATCCTCAAGAATCAAAACTGAACTGGAAAAAGAAAGGTGTTTGAATAATAACCTCACGAGATACCTATTAAGGATAACATTTCACCTAAATGAAATGAAATTCCAGTCACGCTAAATTAAAATTCCCACAAAACATCTCACACAACCACATCTACAACTATAAACGGACACAACACCATGCATTCACTATCAAACATGATCCCCAACCATTCCACACAACCATCTACACAACCTACCGACCAATAAAAAACAACCTACACACATCCCAAATTCGAAACTATCACAACCAATGCAAAACAATGCACTGAGAATATAATTCTAGGAATCCCATATTTTATTTGAATATATTATCTTTTTTTAGGTGGAACTATCTTCTACATGTGATTTTAATCATGTCAATTATAATGAATCTTGATTAATATTTAGGTCCTCTACTTTTTATATTTTGGAATCTTTGTCACGCATAACACATCACACATCAAGGGGAAACAACACATATCATACAGAAATAAATTCTAAATGTCACTTCACAAAGAAAAAAAGAATAAGATAAAAACCCCAAAAACTCTAGGTGCTGGAACACATCGATGTATCTCACTCCCAATTACACTTCTCAATAACACCAAGATTCGACAACACATAAACCAAGGGAAGAATTCATCTATAAAAATATATCTCCTGATGATCCTGGATCTATATTATCCACTGCTTGAAGATCACATCTTCCTCGATATCCAAATTTTCCTAGAAAATAACGTGGGAGTAGTCATAAAGATATTGGTGAAGCTATTACATATGGAAGACGCCAGGGATCCTCTCCAGTCATAGTTGAAATTCCAATCGATACGCCACTCCCTAACACTCCCCAAAACCTCAATGGTTTCAATAAACCGGGGAGAAATCTTACTCCCCATGCAAAACCTATGATTACCTCATCAAGGGGAGACTCTCACAAACACATAGTCTCCTACCATGAACTATATGGGGATCCTCCTATGATCATAATTGGAATTATGATAGATTTTCACCACCGTCATACTCTATCAAACCACCCTGATCTTCTTGATCATACTCTACACCACATCCATACCAATAACTTCTGACTACTTAACTTATGTCCAACACAACAGAGAATGACACGAATTCCCATACAATACCTCAAACAGATCCATGCCAATGAATTAATGATAGCTGTTCTTTTATTAAAAATAAACTAGAGTAAAGTTACTCACACAAGATCTAAAAATGTACAAGGCATAATCTTACAACATAAACTCCATCATTTAGATAGTCTACTGCATTTTGCGATCTGTATGATAGTGTAAATAAGTGTTAAGGTAAAACTAAGAAAAAAAATCATGACACAATAACATCCATACCCATGATTTATAATTAGGTTCTTTGTCATAGATGATGTCCCTTGGTAGCCCGTAAATCCTAACAACATCATTCACATGTTGTCTCATAAAAAATATGTGGTAATGAACTTACTAATCTATATAAAATGAGTTGACTTCATCATTCGTTCTACTATCACCCAAACCACATCATAGCCTCCCCAATCATGGGGTAACCCAATGATGAAATCCAACAAGATGTCGTCCCATTTCAACTTAGGAATATCCATGGACTGCAACAATCATATAGGAACATAGTGTTTCACTTTCACTTGATGACAACCTAGAAACTTCACCAGAAACTCTACCACTGAACATTTCATCCCAAGCCACCAAAGTTGTCTCCTCAAGACATGATAAATATTTTTCACACCAAGATGTTTCGTTAAAGCTATGGTGTGGAACTCAAAGATAAATCCCACATTCAACTTCTACAGAATAAAAAACCTCCCCTAGAACAACACATGGTTTCTGACCATCCCTTACAAGAATCCCCATGGATAACATGATCACACTTCCCCTATACCTCTGATTCTCCCCACTAGGAATAACCCACATACTATATCAAGAATGAATGAACAATCATCTAATAAATACAACCATGAACACTTCTCCATCTGACGTCAATATGCATTGATGCATGCTCTTCATTCACTTTTAAAACATACATGGATTACCGAGCCACATATCCTTAGTACATCTGACTTAATTCATCAGTAATCACATTCCCATTTTCCATGGTATAAGAGATATCAAAATCATAATCTCAAAGAAACTTTATCCACCTACATTTTTGTAGTTTCATATCCCACTGGGAGAAAATATGTTTTAGGATCTTATGGTCGGTGAAAACCACAAATCCCACACTGATGAGGTGGTTTTGACACAAATTTAGGGAAAACACTACCGCCTGAATCTCCATATCAAGGGGTGATTAGATTTAATCATGGGAGCGTAACTACCTATACCCATATGAGATCACTACCCACTTCTATATCAACACACATTCCAATCCATGTTGAGACGCATCACATAAAACCTGAAACAACACACCCTCATTAGGAAACCAAAGCATAAGATAATTCACCAACATCTTCTTTAGGTAACCCAATACTACATAGAACTGATGAGTCCAAACAAAATCTTGGTCCATCCATGTAAACATAGTAAGAAATCCTCCAACTTGACAGAAATCAGATAAAAATCTCTAATAATAGCCTATGACACCAATAAAAATATGAACCTTTCCATATTATTGGGTGTTTTCCAAGAAAAAACCACCTAATCCGTTTAATGGGTCTACTGACACTACCATCTAAGATACCACATGTCCAAAGAAACCAGCCACTCATGTACAAATCATTCACTTCGACAAAATTACTAAATCTGATGGTGTCAAAGGACCTGTAAAAAATATATAATATGCTCGGTGTTATCCTCCTCTAACAACAAGTATATCAAGATGTCATCAATAAACATGATAAAAACCATGTCTATACACACATAGAACACAGATTTCATAACCCCATTAACCCAACTAGTGCATTCGTAACCCTGAAAAACATGAGCATAAACTGGAAGTGCCTATACATGCACCTGAAGATAGTATTCGAAATATACTTATCCTTCACCCTCTACTAATTATATTAATATCATATATTGACCTTATAAAACCAACTAGATCCTCTCATCTAGTTTAAGATATTGTCTATCCTCAGAAGAGGGTAAATTTTTTTCACCATTACCTGATTCAATCTTTGGTAGTTTATACATAACCTTAAACTACCATAAACCAACTTGTAAAACAACATTGGAGTATCCCATTATGACACACTAGGACAAATAAACCCAATTTACATCATATCATCCTTCAAAAGACTCAAATCACATTGATATATAGGTTCCATTTGATATGGGTCTATCAAAATCATAGATTTACTAGACTAAAACTCTCTCCCCAACTTGACATCACATTGAGTGGGTAGGTTTATGAACTACCTCTATGAAAAAAATCATGAACTCCTTCAAAACCTAGGTAACATTCTCCACTTAATATTGTTCTAATAGATCTTCCAAATAAGAAAAATCGGCTCTAATTACCTTTCACGCATATGATAACCTTTCTCGCTAATGAACATCACTCACTGGCCATCCACATCAAGAAATGAAACTATCTTATGGAAGTATTCAATGAATAGACACATGAAATACATCTAATCCATACCAATTAAAACATCATATGTCTACATATGTAAAATAATAAGTCTCCCACAAACTAGTGATGACATGTAACCAATATACAACCCCGACACACATCAATCAAAGCATCCTTACCTCCAACCAATATAAATAACACTAGGGGTACTGTAAGTCTTTCCACATCCATTACAAAATCAAATAGAAATGTGGGAAAAAAATGAGTTTTATGATTCTGAATTGAACAAATAAAACACAAGATTATATGATAAAATGATCATACCTCAAGAAACTTGTGGCTCCGATGTCATTGTCGCCTCCAACATGTGCACTTATCCATGCCCTACTCCTCTGCCTCTCTATTTCCCACCATAGTCACACTCTATATTTGATATATATATAAGGGAACTATCATAATGATTCTGAATACCTACATTGTCTTCCCTCATCTGTTGAACAAGCTTCGGTGGTCCATGTCATTGAACTGCCTAGCAGGCAACTGCTACTGTCGCTGCCAAAAAGGGGCCTGAACACCCACCTAATACTAGACTCTCTAACTGGTCAAAAACTGGTCCTAGAGGTTTCTATTTCCTCTAAAAACAAAACACGAAAATGGGATGCCTAATATAGGTACTTTGGAGATACCTTCCCCATAATAAAAGAAAGGTATCTGCCACAGTCAATTCCCCACTGCCCAGAACACTAACTTTCTGAAAGCATGAAACCCACTTCTTAAAACTCTACTTCGAAAGATTCTATGTCTTCATCAATATTATGGATAAAATACCAAGGAAATAATATACTCAATAAACTCTAACATTTTTTACCTCTAAATATTTTGGCTGCAAAAACGGGGTGATTGTGTACCTGATCATTAGGTACAAAGCCTCCTCCAGACACCGCGCTCTGGACTCCTCATCTAAAAATTATATAGATAAAATTGAATAAGGTCCTTAAACATGATCCCATGATCCCTTACACTCAAACTCCTTTACTAAAGGTATATTCTATTCTACAACTTTGCTACCCTCATTGTCGATGACATGAACTCTAAACATAACTTCTTATGAAATTTGGGCTACAACACATCTACTTCCTTATAGACACTATGAAATAGCATCCACTATAGATTTAGAGCTCCCTGGAACTAAATAACCACCAATGGTACCCATAACTCAGCACAAGATTGAATGATATCAAAAGTGATCTTAATATCCTACAACCAACACTCTAGATCTAGATCTCATATACTCCCCTCAAACTTTCCAAAACATTGTCACTAAAAGGAACAAAATTCCATCTTCCTTGCCTTATCCTCCTATGTCAGATCAACTCCCTGACAATAAATCATATTTTCATAGTGAACCTTAACTACCTGATACACTCATGGATGAAAACTTGGATCCATTATTGAAATTCAAGGAGAACATCCTAGGTAAAGTAACATAGAATTTTATCAAATATTTTTCATTTAATTTGTTTTATTTTCCCACAAAAACCCAATTCAAACAGAATGACATGAAATCATAATGCCCGAAACCTATCATAGGTATCTACATTGATAATATATCCCCCTCAATTTTTCATTAAATTATCCAAAATTATATACTATAGGTCACAGGGGGGATAAAATCACATGTAATAGATGGTCTCCCTAGCCTATGTCACATTCCAAGATCAACTAGAATCATTTACATAAAAAACCATGAAAAACACATAGTGCCTAACTCCAATCTCCATCAAATATATCAAAAAACCTCTAATACCACTCTATAATGGATCATAACTTTAAATATATGATAATGAAGGATGGAAAATAATGTCCCATGATTCACACCTCGAGTAGGCCCTAGGTTGGCAATAAGCCCTGAGGGTATAATAATCCCATATACGGGAGGCATTACCCTCTAATATAAAATAGGATCATGGGGATAAAAAACAAAAAATAACATATAATATAATATAAAAATATTCCCAATACCATTCCACAATGAATGAACATAAATATTCCAATATAATAAAAGTATCCAAAGTAAATTACCAAAATATAATCCTTACTACCACAAATCAATAATATCTCCACAGCCCGAGCTGTCATTTTTTAGAATGGTCGCTAAAGTACTCCTAGAAACATGAAAAATAGTTTATATACATTGGGAGATCATACAAGTATACTCATTATAATCATATTGAAGGTCTCAATTACACATGAAAAAAGAACATACTAGTGTTCTAGTAAACAAATATTAAAACCAACAATCACTTAAACTGGTCAGCTCACCAATCCTAGTATCACCATGTCACACACACCAAATATTTCATCCAATATATTACTATAGCATCAATCTCATAACAAGGAAAGTTTACTCATTTTTGCTTCCCCAATAATTTTACACTCTCATTCCCCAATATGAAACATCATTTTATCACATCCCTTCCATACATATCACATCACCACATGTATTTCTCGATGAAACCTAGGAAATATTTTATGTGGGTTAGGATGAATCCCTACCTACCTCACCCTTGAAATATCACATATCTAGTTCTATTATCATGAATTATCACATCATATTTGTTACATCACATCTCATCTAAAGAAACCCGGTTCATCACATTACATCTCATTTAATAACCAAAGAAGTAGGGCTTCATGAATATGATGGACATCAACCTCATTCCCTCATCCTACCACACATGACCCCCACCTCAAATCACATCTCATAACATTCTCATACCATTACATCTCACCTAAAAAAATGGTTCATCTCTGCACATCACACATGAAGACACCTGAACCATCACTACTAAAGGAAGAGCACGGAAGAGGGGGTATCCATCCATCTATATCACCACCATCCTAGTTGTTGGTGAAACACCTATAACCCAAAACATATAATCATTAGTAATGTCATCCAACTCATGTGTGGTTTTTATAGAAATAACATAAAAATACAAGGTATATAGATAGCCCAAAATACCCAACCTATGGTTTCAATCCAACTATACTATCACATACCACCACATCACCTCCACTATAGAACACATCAACCATAAAAACTAATTCCACCACTATTTGAAACACACCACACAACCACAACACAAGGCACACATACTCCCAGTTTAAATTATAGGTTTCACCACTTTCTAGATATAACACAAGTCCACTATCACTCATTTACTAGGCCACTTCATTCACATTTACACAACCCATATTTCATTCAATTAGTCTAATACATTTATAACATTTTAATTCCCAGAAAATTCATATTAATTTACCATATTAATGGTTATTCCATGTATAACTTGGAAGCTAACAGAAGCATAAAATTCTATAACTGGCCCATCTCTCACAAGAATTTCCACAACACCTTGCATCCACAATTTTCATCATACCACACTAGCCAAACCTTCTCACCACTAAAACCACACATCACAATCAACTCACAACCAAAACCACCACACACCACAACTACTATGCATCACAACCACAATGAACCACTTTCTATACCACAACCTCATCACATCATGCTTACACATGGTACAACACCTCCACACATCATCACCATCTCACAACTTCCCACTTATATCCATGCCAACCAACTACTAAATCACAACCCCACACACCACACCACCCATATAACCACCTCCATCACTAATGAACAACCTGAAATATGCAAGTAAATACAAAAAAACAATGGCACAAAACATAAACGCATTCTATATTCCAAAATTTATTTAGGGGCTTCCATTTCATTACATATTTAATTAGCATCAGTGTTATCACACAAACCATATTCCTTGGGAAACAATTTTATTATCCATTTATATGTTTATTAAACTTTTATTTATGGTATGATCACACAATAATGTATCACGGGTTATCACATCATACCACATACAGTGATAAAAAGGCTCCCAATAATTGATATTTATAATAAGACAACAACATGACATAAACTCATCAACAACATATAACAAATCATAAAAACATTTGATTACTCCCCATCCCAATCAATTTCATTTATTCCAATTAATTATTTTTTTATGTCACCCCATTACGTGCACCCACTGGGAATAAAAACTACGTAATTGTCACACATTGAATGTAAAAGATTGAGAAAAAGGATCCCATATGTAAAATACATTTAGGTCATGTTGTGCACCATTGTGAAAAGAATGAAGAACTCAAAACCAAAACCACATAAGGAAACAATATATCAACCAAACCACACCAAAGGGTTATAAGAATTTCATCCCAAGTATACACTTAGATAAAAACAACACTACCAAATAAAATGATAAAGAATATTGTGAGGGAAACATTTTGAAAGGGGGAATAACTTACCATGAATCACCATGATTTGATCATTAGAACCCATATATTGAAGCAGGATCAAGTGAGATATAAGATATCTAATGGTTTTCTAGGGTTTTCCCAAAACTACGAAGAACTAACGACTTTATGATAATGGAAATCAGCTATGAAATGCATAAATAGTAAGCAACTCACCAGATTTATGATTTAAACCACCCTTTGATGATGTAAAATTCACAGGAATTGCTAAACATACATCATAAACTCCACTCTTTTGTTATAAACCCTCAATCTTCAGTCTTTATCCAAAAATCCCGGTCCCTTTTCCAATATAAACTTATGGTGTAAACTCCCTTTTTACAGAATAAACCATTTTTCACATTTTCTCTTACCAACAACACAATATATAATCAGAAATCTATACAAGCCATAAAACATATATTTAAAGCATAAAACCTCTTTTTATGTTGTGAATCTTCATATTGTTTCACACCTTCAACTCAATTCCATAGAACCTCATTCATTCTTCTTCAAATACATCCAACACCCAAAACCAACTATCTTATTTCCTAGGAAGGTATTGTCCATTACATAAGAGGAGTTTGTGATCATTAAAAGATAATATATTCTTGAGTATAATAAACATAACATAATCAGGGCATACAAAATATTTTTTATAGTGTACATGAAAACTAATTTAATATTTTTCATATAAACTAATTTTATAGTTTATATAGAAATAATAATTAGTTTATATGTAATATTTAAATTTTTTTAATGTAAATTAAATTTTTTTTATTTGTTTAGTGTAAACCCAGTTTACATATAAACTACTTTAATAGTTTACGTGTTAATAGTTTTCATGAAAACAAGCTGGAAGATTATCGTTCATGCATATTAGAGTGTATAGGTTCTCTTTCACCAATAATATTGTTTATTATTATTCATATAAATATATCATGTGTTCTTTTTTTACTCACATTAAAATTTAGGGTAGCCTCTTTAGCTTCAAGAAAATAAGAAATCACAGCCTCTACACTTTTCATGAAAAAAAATTTAGAGCTTGCTTTAATTCATGTTATCCAATCATATGGATTCTGTTCTTATTTATATAGAAAAAAAAGTTACATGTATCTTATAATCCTCATACCAATATATTTTACAAACTAATATAGAGTCTTTATTTTTAAAGTTCTCTAAATAATTTATTACATTTTCTCAGCCTTGGGTATAGAGATATTGACTAACTTTAATCAATTTGAAAAATATTTTCAGTCAAAGAATAATTTAATCACTTATGAAAATAATTTTGAACCACTCATCTTCAAGTGATGATGAAAATTAGGTTCCATGAGTTCATAAATAGTACTTTTTTCATGTACTTCTTAATTTCATGCAATTCTTTTAAAGTCCATGAAATCACTACATACCACTTACTGCATAGATTTCACATTGTTATCTCATATAACTCTTCACATAGTGATATCATATAATATAATCTCAAACTGATCCCATGTGGATAACTCACTTACTAACCTCACAATGCATCCTTCTCATTGTAACCACCATGGACTTAAATTCCATGATCAATCCACATGATCAATCCCTTATTGTATACTCATATGGAAAATAGATCTCATTCACAAATGAACCTTGCAGCATTTATTACAAACTTTTCTGTCTACCCATTCACCACAAACTCTATTCATCATGAACCAACCTCCCAACATTGAAAAAATCCCCTCTTTATGACCATGTAATGAATTATCATAGTTCATGATTCTATATTAAAACATCACAGTATGATAACATTTTTTTAAAAACTAGATAGCCTCATGTATTTTTTATCACTTTCCAACATTGCGTTATCACATCCTAGTCACAATTAATCACAAAAATATTCATATTTTATCATATATAGAGAATCTGTTTTTCATTCCTTTATAAATTTTCTATCACTGTATAAATTAAAAACATACTGCATCGAGCATGGATTAATCTCACATGGTGGTTCATTATTGTACTTTCATAGAGTGAACCCTAGAATATGGAGGATGATGATGAAGTCATGGATCAAGTTGAATTAATTATAATGAAGTCGTCTCATTATAAAACACATATGAAACCAATTAAGTATATAGTTTTTAATGATGGATGAAAACATTATGCATATAGAAGAGTCCCACATAAATTTTATACATCATATGGTGCTTCTTAATAAGTAAATATGTTGGTGGTACCAATCATCCATGAAACTCGGGTTGGATTTAGAAATACAAACACACACTCTGTGCCATTGTGTGCTACCCCATGTGCACCCTCATCCTCTTTCCCACCACCAATGTACACCCACCATACAATGTGTTGCTATACCACATCAATCCACTAGTTTCATGCTAACTCTTTCTATACTGGCTAGGCTGGATGAAGTTGATCTTGCTCCTACCAAGAGCTCTTGAGCTAGTTACCATAGTTGAGGTTGGATAATTTTTTAATATACACTTATAAGAAAAGTTAGTTAAATTATCATCACGAAATGGTTATCCAAATATCAATTCCCATACCTTTTAAAATTATATATTCAATCACAAAATCAATCTTCTTTAGATAAAAATTCACCTTCACATTTTTCATGTTTTAAACAATTTTCTCTTTAAATTCACCATTAACACATGTTTTTGGCTTCATGAACCACTCCCAAATCATGGTAAAGTCACAATTCCTACTATCCCATTCCTTTTCATGTTTCTAAATCTCGAGGTGCTTGGAAGAATCACGGAGTGGGTTTAGTAGATTTTTGGAGTTTAAATCTAGAAATAGGATATGTTCATGATATGAATTACAGTTCACGACATGAGAGTTCAGTTCAGAACCCAAAAAGGAATTCGTGGCCTGATAATATAATTTCCTAGGGTGTGATTCGTCATGTGTACCATCGGTTCACAATGTGAAGGGATGAGGGTCTAATTTAGTTAATTTTTCTCTAAAAATTAATGATGTGAACATTTGTTTCATGTTATGAATTAGTCCTAGGTTTGTGGAATCTTGGTAAAAAAATTATTACGTCTTAATGTATGGAATTTTTTTCTATATAACATTTGATAATATTTTAAGGAATATTTTTCAATTATGGTGTATATACAACATGGGATTCCTAGTCCCATGAGCCTTGGTGATGGAATATTAAATATATTAAATATATTATATAACATGTGTGTAGTTTTTTAGAAATAATTTAATATTTCTTGAATGGTTTCTTGGATGAGAAATCTAAGACCCCCATTAAATTCCGAATGTGTTTTTTACCCTACGTGCTACATAACCTTTGTCTGTATTGAGTATTTATTTCAAAATCAGTTGCAGAAATATTAAAAGATAATAAGTTTATAAAATGATTTATTATCCATTTAATGGTTGTGACCTATATTACTATTATTTAATCATAGTTATGGACAAATACACTAGTTATCCCTATAACCCTATGGATTTAGAGATTAATGTGTAGGAAGTATTTTGTCGTTGCTAATAGATTGTGGATCAATGATCAAAAAATCACTAGGACCATCATTGATAACAAACTTCTTGGATCTCGCTAATGGAAAGAATGTAGAGTCATTTCTCATCAGAAATCAATTTGATTTTTATGTAGGATTTTTCCTTTTGTTAAATTAATCTACAAATTAGTTTATGCCCTATCAAACAAAAATTAAATCTTAGTGGTTTAATTCTCGAATGAAAGATTTATTTTCCATAGATAATTATTTTTCTCTGGAATTGGGAATTTATTGTTGATTATCCCTATTCTGCCACATTCATAATTGTTAACATCAAATATTTGAGAAAAACCTAAAAATTAATGAGGATTATTCCTCATTAATATTTTTTATTTTTTATCCCCTCCTTTTTTGATCATTCATCGTCGATATTCTGATTGACTGGAGAATCCACTATATCCATAAATTGATCATTGCACAGTTGATCATTGGTGAAATATATCTTTTATTAGGGTTAAAATTCAGGATTAAAAGCATGATTAAGGTATGATGACGATGAAAAAATATTGTTTGTTTGGATCATGTGTTCTCCATTCCCAGTTTGGAGATTCAACGATGTGGTGTAATGAAAATCAACTTCTGAACTCAAGGGTGGCTAGAATAAAGCCTTAAAATACTACATGAGATTAGTCAACCATAAATCCAAAATCTAAAGGTGGTATTTTTTTTGGATCGATCTGCGACTATAGCACATGAAAAGACGCATCATAAATTATATGTTTTATATGAAAAACTAAAATACATGATGTGTAGTTCATAGAAAAACACACCATAGGGATCCCTTTATGAGGTGTATAGGGTTTAATCACAAAATTAAATATCACACATCATGTGACATTCTACATGTCATGTAACCATATATTGGAAGCCTAGGGTTCACCTTATGAGTACACCTGCATGTGAACATCCAGAGTATAGGTGCATTACTAGAGATCATGAGCATGATCAGAGTACACTAGCACGACCAGAGTACACTGGCACGACCAGAGTACACTGGCATGACCAGTGTACTTAGTCATGTCTAGAGGAACACAAGAATAGGCTAGAAGACATGGGCAGGTCTGGGATTAGATTAACACATCATTGATTTAATATACACACAGTATACCCCTTCCATAGTTGGTTGAATCACCTGCTATCCTCATTCTAGTAGATTCTTAGTAGGGTACATTACCATGGTCCTTCCCTATGAGGGTATAGTGAGGAATCCCATCATAAAAATTGTATGATTAATCCCTTCTATGGGTTAGTCCTAGATAGATTTTGGAGTCTCGTAGCGTGTCATGGGGTGTGATCCTCTATCATTTAACCATAGGTTGGGTCATGTATCTCATTCCTAACATTCAGGGCATGTGATCCCCATACTAGTGAGTTAATCTATATAGGTTTATGTATCCCCAATATTTCCCCAGTGTGATACCCTACCTATGTATCAACATCTTTTAAGTTCTATCATGTACTGCTTTATGGAGAGTCATGATGGTCATAACCTCTAAGATGAGAACCATCAGTGTTAGAAAGACTCGAGGAATGATTTCTCTTGGATGAGTGCCATCTTAGATACTTGGGTATAACCATTGAATAGTTGTATGGCTTTAGCCTTACTTTTATATTTGGGGACTATCTTGAGTATACCTAGGTTTATTTTATCGTTGATTATGAGATGAATCTATTTGAAGATTTATGTTTGGTCATTTTAGGGTACCTTATTGGGTATTTTTATACTCACCCTTGCATGTAATATACTCACATATGTCATGTACAAAAAATAGGACTTTTAATGGAGATATACATGTACCATGAGCAGATGGAGCATATTTTTGTAAGGTCCCACGAGTTACATCTCATTATTCATCTCTTTTATCAAGAAATTTAGTGTAACAGCTAGATATTTTAAAAGGAGAAGATTATATTCAATAGAATAATGGAAAAATAAAACTATTTTTATCTTATGTTACACGAAACCCCAATATTTTTATGTTTTATGGTTTCTCCAACATGCAACGCTGAACTTAAACAACATGTGATAAATATTACCCTTATATCTTAGTAGTTAAATTTAGGGGTATGAATAGTATTAAATAATTTCTGAAATATATATGTATATATATATATTTATGTATATATATGTCTCGATCAATATAAATTATTGATAAATTTTTAGTAAATAATCAATCACTTTTTAGTAAAGTGATATTATTCTTTAAAAATTTGTTTTCTTCAAAAATGATCTTTATTAATTTTCATGAAAAAATATTATAATAAAATTTTTGTAATTTTAAAAAATTTATTTGAAAAAATTAAATTAATTTTTGGAATCAGAATATCAAAATTTACTTTGTGTGAAATTTGGGGATTTTTCTAAATATAATGATTTTTCGGTGAATTGTAAAAAATACCAATTTTTTTAAATATATTTTTTTCTTTTCAATAAATGACTTAATTTAAAAGTCCAAATATTTTTTTAAATATTATTTAATGTATCCTAAGTATTATTTAGTTAAATTTAATCCACTTAATTACTTTTTAATCAAATTTATATTTTGGTTTTTTATATAATTTTTTTTGGGCTACAAAAAGGTTTTTTCTAAAAACTTTTCTTCAATGCATAATGTTTCTCCTTTATAATTAATTAAAATAAAACCTATTGTAAAATTTTTTAAATTAAAAATATAGATTATATATTATTAAATGTTAATTTATTTTCATAGAGTGAATATTATTAGTTGTTGACTTATCATAAAATCATCTTTTTCAAAAAAAATACACTTCTTAAAAACCTGTAGTATCTCTACATCTACGAGATTAATATTAAATTAAAATTTTCCAATTTTATGAATTGAATTTGAAAAAATGGATTCTATATTTCCAATCATCGTGATTTATATTTTTTAATAATACTAACTTAATTATTCACCAAAGTGATTAGTGAAAATAGTTAACTTTAATTACAATGATTAATGAAAAACTACTTTACCAAGTGATTAGTAACCTTTGATATATTTTTATGTGTTTTTGGGACACTATTACATGAAATTGACCCATATAATAAGTTATATAAAGAAAAGACAAATAGTAAACCTTTTTCCTTTTTATTTCTATATAGTCTTGGGATAGGGAAATCAAAATATGTTCAGATATATATATAATTTGAATGATAAATGAGTTTTTTTATCTTAAAAATTTATCTTTAATTTTTATAGATGAAATAATTACTTAAAATTATTAATAAATTGAATTTTAGTAATTATTTTTTAAATAATTAACTAAAATAAATAATATTATTTTTATTAAATGTGGTGAAAATTAAATTAATTAATATCTTTCTTTAATTTTTTAAAAGAATATATCATATTGACTGACTGAAAATTTAATTTTTATTTCAAAAGCACTTTTGGGAAAAAGTGGGAATCACAGATTAAAATCATACAAGAAGAAAACTAGAATAATATAACTAGGAACTGGCTCACCCTATCTACTACATAGTTATGTCAAGCCTCTACGTCACATAACCACTTTGCAAGATGTCTCGTGCAGAGTTGCATGGGGCTAAAATAAATGGTGAAGACATATCCTCTTGTGATTCCAAGTCTGAATGGTGAACCACGATGAATGCTTCTTACTTTTATCATCATATAGAGTTGGTCCTTATAGTTTTTTGATGCTTTCACCATCAAAATAAAACATAAATCTAAAATCCAAAGACTACATCAAAACCCCCCCAAAATAGTTTTCAAAAAACCACCACTAATAATTTTCCAAATTTAAAATCCAAAAAGACACCAAAAAGGAAACAAACCAAGATTCATCATCGATTTCCCTGAATTGAACACTAAAACTCACATCACAAAGGACCAAGATGACCAATGTTCTAGTCCTCCTTTGAGAGAATGGAGGATTCCTAGAAACACAGCAGAGAACTGAGAAAAAAGTGGCAGGGAGAATCGCCTGTGAAACCACATCACCATTATCATGTTACATATGTGTGAACATAATATATTATAACTTCATATTTATCGTAATTTATTTAATTTAAATTAAATTATTTATTTCAAAACTAAAATTAATATTATTTTATAATAAATTATATTTTATTAAATGATTTAAAATTACTAAAAACCTTATCTTATTCAAAGTGGTTTTTAAAAAGTTAATAAATATCAAATATTATTCATTCATGATGAAATTAGTATTTTATAAAGAACATATTGACCCCTAAATATTAAAAACATCATTATCACGGCTAGAGTTAAAGTATTGTTTTTGGGCGTTATATGTTATTCTCTTAAAATTAATTTCTAAAAAATATGGGACTTGTTACACCTAGATTTTAAATTCAATGCTTTATTTAGAATATTATTTTGGTTCTTATTTTTTTCTTGTTTTTTGGGTGTTTTGAGATTAAATTTGGTATCTCAAGTGTTCTTGATCTGAGTCACTATTCTTGTTATTCTAGTATGGCATTTTTACTTGTCTTTTTTAAATGGAATGGTATAAGTATGAGGTGTCTTGGAATTGAATTTGTTACACTTCAAGTACAACCTTTCATGGGGTATGTTTATTTTGGTGGTTTATAACCTTTAGTTAGATGAGTTTTGGGTTGAAAAGGGTGTTTTATTTTGGGAAGTATTTCCCCTTATTCTTGTCTTATATTTTCCCCCTAGTTTTCCCATCATTCGCCCTTTAATTTTTTAAAAAATTAAAATGTTTTGGGTGGAATTAATAGGGTGTACGGTTTGGAATATGGTTTACTAAATCATGCATCTAAACCATGCACAGTATTCAGCACATTAAAAATATTTTTGAAATTCCAATTTTCCCTTTTAATAAATAATCCTAATCCCACAAATTCTTTTTTTATTACACCTAACATCCATGGGAGGTCTTCAAGATTCCTCAAGCTCCCTTGGAACCCATTTTTTAAAGGGGGTTTGGGAGGGAAGAACATTAAAATCATGAAAGTAAGTGATTCTCTCTTTGTTTTCTTCCTTTTCCTGTGGGTTTCTTCCCACCCCCTTGGAGTTCCAAATTTCCATCAGTTGGTGTTTTGTACCTTGGGTTTATTTTTTAGTTTCTTAACACAATCTTGTGGATTTCGGATCTTTTTAACTCCCCTGTGGTGTGGCAGTGTTGCGGTAGAAGTTCCGCACAATGTTTTTGGGTTTTTGATATTAATGTTATGTCATTCCATGTATAAACATTCATTAATGAGTAAGATTTCTTGATTTTATTATTTATCATGTTTCTATTATGTTTTTTTGTGGTGTGAAATTTCTTTTTGATTGAATTGGTTGAGGATTTAATTGTAATGTTTCATATTTTATTGAAATGGTGTGTTTATTTTTGTGTAACTCATGTGGTATCATTTGGGATCATTTTATAACATATGACAATGGATCATTAAACGAGTCTTGGACTTCCAAATCAGTTTTGGTTGGGTTTTGTGGGATTGTGTCCAGTAAAGAGGGTTTTTGAATGGGGTTTATATGCCGAACATTGTTATACTTCTTGGAAGTGTTTTATAAAAATTGTAAATTGTTTATTGAGTTATAAAAAGTGTTCAATTTTTTTACTATTTTGGTGGTATTATGCTATTAAAATGGGGGTTTTTAAATATAAAATGATGATTTGTGATTTCAAAAGGTTTTAGATCATTTTATGAATTGTTTAAATGATTAATTAAATAGTAATAAGACTGTGAAACATGTTTATAAGTAGTTTTTTTTGGGAGTATTTTGTTAAAATGAATTTGAATGTGATTGGAGTGTTATGTGGAATGATTGTGGGACTTTTGGTTTTTGTGTGTTTTGGAAATGGAATTTTTATGTTCAAATGGTATTTTATGATATGTGTATCTTGATTTAGCACAAAGAGGAAAACCTGGGTATCTTGGTGGGCGGACATGTACTAGTATGATAGTGATTTAGAGTGGCCTCATCCTTGTTTCACATAGCATGTTTGATGACGAAAACACTTACTAAACTATTATGATGATGTTGGGGACCACTAGGTTATGGGTATGTTCCCTACTGGTGGATCATTTATTAGAATAGATGTTTTTTATGCATACTTTTACACAGAGATACAAGGTACCTAGGGTCCCACAACTATCTAGTGTCTAGGGTTATTCTTGTAACTAGTGCTCGATGGATTTATTATAATCACCATCGGTATATAGTTGGTTTTACAGGATACTACAATAGAATGTGTGTTCTATTTAAAAAAAATCATTCTTTAATTTCACCCTCTTGAAAACGTTTTTCATTTAAAGTTTCATCCCTTTGAATTTGATACTATCATTTTTTTAAATAAAACATATTAGATTTTTGTCTCAAAATTTTTATCACATGGAATATCCCTAGGTGGAATCATATTGGTCTTATTCCTTGAACCTAATTTCACCTTTGGGTATAAGTAGACTTGTTATTTTTTTCACAGGTTCGGGTAAATAATTTAGTGCGGGTGGTTCAGGTTACTAGTGGCCCTTCTTGGTGCGGTGTTGTGGAAATGGCTTGAGGAAGATACCCCCTTGCCTTGTGGTGGTCCTTGGGATTTTATTTTTGGCTTTATTTTCTTGTTTTAGTGTTTAGCTTCTTTTTTATTTTATATAATTAAATTCTTAATTTTTGTAAATAATGGTTTGGTTGAAAATTTAAGATTCATTTTATTAGCCCAATTGGTTGTTTTAAGTTTCTAAAATTGGATAAATAATTACCAAATATTTATCTATCATACTCGAGCACATGTTCCAGCCCATGGTGATAGGTAATGCCCTTTGGGACTTTCCACAGACCGGGTCGAGTGTCAGTTTTGGAAACAATGATGATTTTAAAGTGGGTTTTCAAATTCTATTTTGAGTGGAATGAAATATTTTGGTTTTGAAAAGTTCAAGGAAATTTGTTTTTATACATGGTGTTCTGTTGGGTGAAAAGATGAATGGGTTATGTGTAAGGAAATTTGGATGGGTCCCCAGGTTGGCATGAGTTAGGTGCTCTTGGTGGCACTATAACATGTATATGTTAGGCCCATGAGATACTATTGAATAATGAACTATCTATCAACCCCATTTATTTTCAAAGAAAATATTTTTTAAGGAAATTTATATTTTTATAACCCATGTTTAGAGTTGGGTGTATTATGATTTTTTGTGAATGTTTTTGTGCGATGTTTTGAGTTCAAGGACACCTCTGGTTTGAACTATGTTTTGGATTTGTGTTTCTTCAGTAAGTAAGGTTCAAGTGTTGGTTAGTGGTCTATTATGAGAAATGATTCGAGAATTCTCTTGCAGTGGTTACCTGCTTGCATTTAGACCTGTTTTGTGGTATGTTTTGACCAAAAGACCATCTTGGTTGGGTCCTTTAATTTTCTTGTTGTCTAAGGTACCCCTCATAAGAGTTAATGAATGATTGATGTGAAACCTCAGGTGATTTTTCATCAGTATATCCTCCTATTGATCAAAAAAATGACTTTCTTCTTGATATTTGGAGATTGAGTCTAACCTTTCTTTTTTCGGTTAACTAGATCCTCCTGTATTAATATAGTGGTTGTGGAAGTTTAAAATAGACCATAGTCTCCTAACATTCTTGAGTCATAAAATTTGAAGTTCTACACCGTTGTGTCTGTAGGTTATATCTGGAAGAAGTGAAGGGGAATTCTAGTGAGTAAGGGTAAAGAAATCTAGATTTTAGGGTCTTGGATATAGTATTTAAGGGAATTTGGGTATTTCATTGGTTTCTCATAAGAAAAGGATTCGTGTTTGGCCACTAGTGTGGAAAATCTGGTCATTTGAGGTTGTTATGGTTTCTTGTGGAAATGTCATGCTTCTTGGGGAATGGTTCAAGGTACAAATCCTTGTAATGTCTATACTCGTATCTAGGGTCATGTTTGGTGATTTTGTTTTGTGTTTTTTATCCTTTAAGGGAAAAGGTGTAAATTGCATAAATTTTTTAGGACATCCACTCAAATGAAATTCTGTCTCTCTTTCGAGAATCTCTGGATTCCTTGTTCTAGGTGAAGGTGCATTCATTGTGTTCTTTCTTATAATGTTTATTTTTTGGGGTGAGTGGGGTAATGTATATGCCCCTTCGAGGCCCCTGCCTTGGTGATGGTTCCATGAAATGGTAAGTGGTTTTCAGGATGTGTTATGTTCTGTTGATGTTGTTGGATCATGGTGTACTTTCATATGGCACCGGAGGAAGATTTTCAACATAGGGGTTTTTTACACTTTAATGTGAGGAAGGAGATGCTTCAATTATATGAACTCTACTCATAGTCCCCTAAGTGAAGATGATGCATAGATAGGAAAACCAATGATGTGAGGTATCTTGGTTTAAAATCAATCTATAGTGTGGGATGTGGAGACAGTTTGAGGTTTTGATGTGGTGGTTTCATTCCAAGTGCTTCGGTGTGGTGGAAAGGGGCATACAGACACTTTCCCTTGGGGTTTTAATCCATGTTGGTGTAAAATTTCCTCCTTGATTATAAGGCAGTGGGTTTTGTTTAGTTTTATCAACCCCTAATTCTTAAACCCTTGTGGTTGTAACTCTTCGTATGGTTTTTCATGTATGAATAGCCTTTTAAGATCTTTTAAATCTTGGTATTGGTCAGACTTGTCTAAGTATAGTAATGTTAATGGTAGTGGTGAACTAAATAATTTCCCTATTGGTTTGGGTTTCATTGATTTACCCCCCCCCCCCCCCTGCAGTGGGGATTGGGTCTTATGGGATTTTTCATTTCATCCTGGGATATTTGGTTAAGATGGTTGGCTCTTATAGTGGGGATACCCACCATGGGTCTCATGTAAATTCTTTTGGGAATTAGTCTAATTTTAGTTTATCCCTTATGGGGGGATTCTATTCAGGCCTCCCCCTGTTGGTGTCCTGGTTCTATATTGGGAAATTAAGTTGTCTCTTATGGTAGGGATTCTATTCGTGTATCCCCATATCATTAACTCAGTTTCATCCATGGTGTTAGTTTGGTGGTAGGTAGTCAAGTTCGTATCTATCTAACCACCAACTTCTATTTTGGGTAAACGTCGGGATTGGATCGTGCCCAACAGTTGTGTTGAAGAAAGGTTGTGGTGACCTCATTTGAATTTGTTGTCTATTTTTGGTAAATTTCTTGAACTTCATCGAGTAGTGGTTAAGCTTTTTTGTCTTGGTATGTGGTTCATTTATGCTTTCCCATTTCTAGAAGGTTTTGAAAATGTTGGTTGGGTAGAGTTTCCCTTGCTTTTTTGATCAACTATAGGTGTTTTAGCCTTTTGGGGGCGGGTGAAACTTGGTAAGGGATTCCATCTTGGACTATCGGTTTGGGTTTGTTTTGAATCTGTAATTATTGTGGATTTATGGGTGTGGAAATATTTATTGTTCAGAGAATTATCACACTTGGATTTTCAATTCCATTCATTGTTTCAAATCTTCTTTTGGTTCAAATTTTTGTCTTGGTTTCTAGGTGTTCTGAGATTAGATTTTGTGTCTTCGGTGTTCTAGATCTAAGTCATTTGTCATGAATTTCTTGGATGGTATTTAACCATGTATTTTTAAAAGGTAAAAAATTAGGATGATGTTTCTTGGAATTGAATTTGTGACACTCCTAGTGGCACCTTCTATGGGGAATGTTTACTAGGGTGGTTTATACCCTTGAGTTAGAGGAGTTTTTGGTTGAAAAGTGTGTTTTATTTTGTGAATTATTTCCCCCTATTCATGCCCTATATTTCCCCCTAGGTTTTCCATAATTCTACGTTATAATTTTTAGAATATTAGTAAGCTTTGTGTGGATAGGATAGAGTGAAATATTTGGCCCCACCATTTACTAAATCATGCAACCAAACCATGCACAGTGTCCAACACATTAAACATTTTTTTGAAATTTCAATTTTGACCTTTTTGAAATAAACCCAATCCAATGCATTCTTCCCCAATTCCACCATTACAGCCATGGGAGGTCTCCAACCTCCATCCAGCTCCCTTGGAACCCATTTTTTGAAGGGATTTTTGGAGGGGGAAATATCAAAATCATTCACGTAAGTGTTTTTTTCTTCGTTCTTCCTGTGGGTTTCTTCCAGCCCCCTTGGAGTTCCAAATTTCCAGAAGTTAGGGTTTCATACTTGGGGTTTATTTTTGAGTTTATTGCCTCAATATTTGTGGATTTATGTTTGTCGTCACTCCCTTGTGATGCAGTGGTGGTGCGGATGAAGTTTCGCACAACAATTTGGGGTTCTTGATACAAATGGTAGGTGATTCCATGTGTATAAATTCATTGATGAGTTATATTTCTTGATTTACATAGTTATTATGGTATTCATATGTTTTTTGTGTTAATAAATATGTTTTTTAAGGAATTGGTTGAGTGGTTAATTTTAATGTTTCATTTTTGATTGAAATGGTGTCTTTTTCTTGTGTAACTCTTGTGGTATCATTTGGGATCATTTTATAACATATGAAAATTCTCTATTAAATGTGTATTGGGCTTCCAAATCCAGTTTTCTAGGGTTTTGGGGTTCTTTGGCCTTGAAGGAGGTTTTTTTAATGGGTTTTATGTTCAGAACATTGTTATACTTCTTAGAAGTATTTTATGAAAATTGTAAATGGTTCATTGAGTTATAAAAAGTTTACAAAGGATGTTTATGTATAGTTTTGGTGGTTGTATTCTATTAAAATGGTTTTTTGAAACAGAAAACGATGGTTGGTGATGTCAAATGTTCTGAGAACTTTTTATGAATTTTTAAAAAAATTTATTAAATTATAAGAAGGGTCTGAAACATTTTTACGGGTTTTTTGTTTGAGTATGATGTCAAAATGAATTTAAATGTGAATGGAGTGTTATATGACATTATTGTTGGCTATTTGGTATAATTTTTTTTTAAATGTACTTATCATGTGAAAAAGGACTTTTATGAGATGTGTAACTTTATTGAGCACAAAGAGAGAAAACTCGAGTATCTAGGTTGGAAGACTTGTACTAGTATGCTAGTGATCTGGACTGGTTTTGTCCCTATTTCACGTAGAACATTTGTAGATGACAACACTAACTGAACTATTATTATGATTTTGGGGACCACTAGGTTATGTGTATGTTCCCTAATAGTGTCTCAGGCATGAGAACAAATATTTTTTATGGTTACATTTACTTCAAGATAAGAGGTACCAAGGGTCCCACAACTATCTAGTGTCTAGGGATGTTCTCATAACTAGTGCTCAATGGATTTATTGTACTTAACTTTGTTATACGGTATATTTGGATGGAAAATTCAAAATAATTTTTGTTTTATATAAAATTGTGTGTTATTTAATGTAACCCTCTTGAAAGCTATTTTAATATAATGTTGAATCCATTTGAATTTCTTACTAGAATTTTTGTTTTTATAACTCGAAAGATTTTGGTATAAAAATGACTATCACATTGAATCTATCTAGGTGGAATCCTACTGGGCTTATGATTGCACCCTGCTTACACCTTTGGGTGTAAGTAGAATTCGTAATTTTGTTCAAGGTTTAGATAAAGATTTTAGTGTAAGTGGTGTGGGTTACTAGTGGCCCTTCTTGGTGCGGTGTCATGGAGATGGCTTTAGGGTGATGCCCTCTTTCCATGTGGTGGTTATTGTGATGTTCTTTTGGGCATTCTTTCCTGGTGGTAGTCTTTGGGTTCTTGTTTAAGTTATGTAATTCAATTATGAATTTTGGTAAATAATGGTTTGGGTGAAAAATTAAGATTCGTTTTATTAGCCTTGTTGGTTGTTTTATGTTTTTGAAATCTGGTAAATTGTTCTCAAACATTTATTTATCATACTCGGGCACTTGTTCCAACCCATAGGGATAGGGAACTCCCTTCGGGCCTTTCCATAGACTAGGTCGGGGATCTGTTTTGTTGGCCACCAGATCTAGTTTGTGACACAGTTTTTAATTAAAAAATTGGGTTTAATATTTATAATAATTGGATATAAGTTTTATAATTAGTCTCAATTTATTTTATTCTTAATGGATAAATTACATAGGTTAGAAAACTAGTTACCTTAATCAAAAAACAAAATGAAAATAATAAGTAAACGTAGAAGTTAAAGAAAAAATTGTTTAAAGATTGTGTTTAATTATCTGTTAGATGTTTTTACTGACCATATCAACCCTAACCACATTTAAATATGAATTTTTGATCCAATTTAGGCAATTTTGACCTCTTGATGGTGAATACATTTGATTATTTACAGGAATTACACTCCTCCAAAACTATAAAAGGGAACTCACTCCCCTCACTTATTCACACATCACAAGTAATTTGGATAATGAAAAATCATAAAATTTCCCGTAAAAACTTCCATACTCTCATCTTAGAAGCCTCAATTTTTTCATAAATAAAATAAATGAATTCATTTGGTTCAAACCAAAATGAGTTACCCAAATAAGAGGCAGTGTTCATCACTGAGCATTTTTTTTATTTTTTTCTCCACCCATTAAATTCATTTTATACCATGATAATATAATGTCATCAGTATAATAAATATATTGATATTTTTTTATTAATTTTATGACCTAAATCTTCACACACACCCATCAAATGCTTTAGGAACCCATCGTTTATGTGTAAAGAGGACAATCGCCTCGTGAACCGATGTCATTCATTTTTTCATTACCACCTTTCAAGGATGAGAATAATGATGGATATAAAGTTTATGTATAATATTTATAAAATAATTATACTTATAGTTTAATTATATCAATATCCCATTTTTTACATTCCATGTCGTAGAGGATACGATAACATCGCTTGTGGGTATGGTGGACTACCGCCTCCTGAAGCGATGTGAAGAATTTTTTACTAACGTGTTACATGGAAGGTAATAAAAGAATTGATAATGAATATGTATGATATAAATGAAATAATTTTGATATTTTTGACATAATTATATTTCTATAAATTTAATATATTATTTTCATTATTACATTTTCATAGATTGAAAAAGTGATAACGTCGTTCTTGAATGTGTGGAATACCGCCTCCTTAAGGCAATGTGATTCCTTTTACATCACAAGAATGATATATATAAGTATACATAATTAAATATGATTTTATTTATGATATTATGATAATTATTTAAATATATAATATTACAAACTTTTTTTCCATAATTATCATTGAAAAATTGAAACGTTACTCATGCATATGAACAACCAATCATCTCCAAAATCGTAACATTAGTTCATTTTTTATAAACATATTTTATGATAGGTTTTAAAAGTATAATTTATTTATAAATATGATTATTATTTTATGATTATTATTTGATATATTTTTAAATAATGACATTTTGGACCACAGTCAACCATCCAAATTTATTTTTGACACATAAGCCGAATACGGTCAAAACCTCCAACTTAAACTTAATTGATTAACTAATTATAAGTAACTTGTTTATAAGTGAAATAAAATTAATAATAATCTTTTAAAATGTTATAAAGAAATAAAATAATTAACTCGACATTATTATTTATAAATATAAAGAACAAGATTAATGACTTTGACTCATGGTATGGTTTTTCTCATCTCACTTTTATTTTTGTGAGATATATTCTATATTCAGAATTTTTTGTGGTGTATATACTACCCAATATTTTACTGTATTATAATTATAATTAGATTTATTGGGATTTACATATCCATTTTAGGATCTCTCTTTCATTGTTTTTACAGCTTCAAAGTGATAGAAGTGGTAAATGAATTTTTTTATTACCTCATCATTTATTGAGATTGTGTATGATTAAGTATCTAATTTTGAAATCATATAATTATCACGACTTCTCTTATCCTATATTTATTTAACATATATTCATTTAATAATACCATTTTTATAATATTTGTGTCACTGACTATCCCCTGGGGCCTATTCCGTGACTACCCCAAGCCCGTCTTCCATAGGCTAGGGGCTGGAAACTAGCACTGAAGGCATATTCCCTAAAACTGGGAAGGCATTGCCTTTATAACTTGTAAGCACACACAAAAAAGCACAAAACAAGATAAAAAATCAAGTAAACTAAATAGTAAATGGAGTGAGTGCAGTAAGTAAAAGGGGCCATAGTACAAGCCCAACTAGAAAGTACAACAAACTGAAAGTACAAGTAAACTGGATTAGATCCTGTGAACACCCACCAAGGATCCTACCTAAAGGGTAAGTACATATATCGATTGGTCTCCTCTGCAGTACGCCTCATCTAAGGTCCCCATCCAAGCTACCACCAATCCTGGTACTCTCGTCCTCAGTCAGCGTTGTCTGTCGTCTGCACCAAACACAATGAAGTGCGGGCATAGCCCGTGCAGGGGTGAGTATAATGATACTTAGTAGGGACCCTGAGACCCTCAAGGTCTCACAAAATCTACAAAGGATAACCCACAAAGCATGAAATCAAATGATAACCCTAATTAGTTATATTCCAATACATGTACCTAAGTTATCATGTATACCCATCTCAATCATGAGGAAACACAGAGTCCATCCCAAAATCTCAAAGATCAACTGTTCCACAAAGTAAGGAATGCCATAATGGTAAGTAATGCATAGGTATGCCACATAGAAGAATACAACCAAGGTATTACCACGAAGAAAAGTGCCACACACATATAAACTCAGCTCACACTAGGTATAACTTAGGTACAACATTAGAGATGATTAGATGTAACCACTAAATCATCTTACTTTGTTAAGAGGCATACCCATGAAGAAATCCAAATTGAAGACCCACACATGATCCTAGTACATCTTCAGAAACACACAAGATCCTATTACATCATCAGACCCATAAAGAGTCCTAGTACATCGTCAGACCCACAGAGGATCCTAGTACATCGTTAGTAAGTCGTATGACCCACACAGGATCCTAGTACATAGTCAGTACATCGTCAGACCCACACAAGATCCTAGTACATCGTCAGTATGTCATCAAACCCACACAGTATCCTAGTACATCATTAGTATGATGTCAGACCCACACAGGATCCTAGTACATCGTCACAGCCATCTACATGGTTCTTTAACTAAGCTCGCTTGTCTCCGAGAGGGTTTGCTGCACAAGCCACTAGTTGATACTCCAACTGTCATGAAGTCCCAAGAAGCAGTATCCCAAAGGACCTCCACATCATAGGGGTCTCAATCCAATAGATAGTGCATCAATAAGATGCTCGGTCTATAAGTTATTACCCTTTTAGTCTCAATGGCCCAGTTGGATTTGTGCTCGCTCCCACCCGAACATACCCCAACATTATCCAAAACTCAAGTAGGGTATACCAAAGGTATCGTTTCTCCCCAATGTTTCCAGCGCTGTAGATGGTTCATCAAATGGATGCTTAGTGATAAATTTATGTCCAAATGTATGGAATGGGTTGAAACTAGACTGGATCCGGTCTGACCTAGTTTCGGTCAACCTAGCTCGACCCTCTGGGTCCGGTTCAGCCTGCGTCGTGACTCGACCCACAGTGCGGCCCAACCAGGGGTGTGGCGGGGCACCACGGTGCGGCGGGGCATCTGAATTACAGAAGGGTGGCCATGGGGCGGTGGTGTGACAAGGTGGCTATCGTGCGGCAGTGTGGTCACAGTGCGGAGGTCTTCCTTGGCTAGCCTGATGGCCAGATGTGCTCTCTGCGTGGCGTGGTCATGCACTGCGCCTTCGTTGGTGGCCGGCTTTGCTACCCATCTTCTCTTCACTACTACAACACTAGTCGTGATTCTCTTCTGTTGGGTGGTGCGGTCACACCATCACCTTTTTCGCGGTCGGTGGTGTGTTATCCGCCGTTTCTATGCCCCACGAGTGTCGATTTTTGTCCTCCACCATTGTGAAGAACACAAAAATAACTTCAAAGGATTGCGAAGAGGTCAGCCCACGTTCGTTTGGCCCACACCCTCCGTGTTAGGGCGATAGCAAGTGGCTCAATAAAACTTGAATCACGTAGAACATCAAGAATGGGTAAGGGGGGAAATTCCAACAACAACCCTACCTAAGAGATATGTTGATGGAGGTTGTGAGGAAGGAGAAGATGTCGTTGGGGATAGATGTACATCAGTGAAATCGGCATTTCTTTGATCGTCGGATCATTTTCGTTGAATAAATTCCTCACCTGTGTGAGCGTTCTTCATTGGGGAGCGCGTTCTTCATTGGAGAAAATAATCCTCCAAAAGGTTATCCTCTTCTAATTCCACCCAAAATGTGAAAATATCCCCCCTGTTATTTTATGTTTATCAAATTTAAAGGTTGAAACAATTAATTTTCGGAAAAATTAATTGTACCACGTTGGCATAATTAATTAGCTCCCATTAATGGGTGGAAAGGATTAATGGGGAGTTTAGAGGTTTCTACCCCCATTAAGAGGGTTCATGTGGTCCCCGCCCTTAAATTTAATGTGGGGGTTAGATCAGGTGGTCCCCACCTCTAAACATCCACATGGGAGGATTGGCTATGGGTGGTCCCCACCACCATAACCAATGTTGAGGGGTTTCAACAAATAAATTAAAAATGTTAACATTTTTATTTATTTCACTCTTTTGTGAAAAACAAAAATTCTATCATTCAATGTCGACCTACTGCAGTCGAGGTGAAGGTCCCCATAAAAGAATACTAGTGCTGCGAGGTCAACGGTGCCCTCAGATTTCAATTCTGAGCACCAGTTCAAAATTTACAAAAACCTTCTCGTATGTTTACTGACCATACCTAAAAAAAGATCAGAAATCCATTACTGGAACACCAGGACTCGGAATCATGCGCCGTCAATTTTAGCGGACTCGTAAAATCCCCATTTAATTTAAAAAATTACATATAAATTCTAGGCCTTCACAATCTGGTAGTTAAAATAACTGATAAATAGTTTTTAAGAAAATCTGAATTCATTTCTCTCTTCAGTTGGAAATATGTTCTCTCCCAAAACCATGTTTTCTATAAATTTATTTAAAAATGTTTTTAAAAAAATCAAAAACCAAATTACATTTTACTTGTGAAATGTTTAAAATTATTTATAAGACTTAATTTATATATTTACAATTTTCTTTTGAAAAAAATTATTTTATAAATATTTTATTTTTTTAAAAAAAAAATCAAAATGAAAAGTATATTTTCTTTAGGAAGGTTTTTAATAATATTTTTATGGTACTTCCTATTCATCAACGAAAAAACCCTATATTTTTACTCCAATGGGTATATTCCGTATTGATATAATCCTTATTCTTTCCCTGGATAGATTACGATTGCTTCCAAGATATTCTTATGTAAGTCATTCCTTTTTATTGCGTTTATTATAATTCAAAGATATTGTTTTGGAATGTACTTCATTTAAATGGGTTAATCATGTTTCAAAGATATTGTTATGGAAATAGTTTCTTTTCAATGGTTTAATCATTTTCAAAGAGATTGAAATGAAACAAATTTATTTTACTTGGGTTAATCATTTTGTAATAGGAATAATGATTATTTATATGATTTTTATGATCAGATATCTATATACTTTATTCATATTGTGATACATGGACATATTATATGATGGGGTGTCCCATATATTGTTAAAAGAGCCTAATACTTCTTACGCAATGGGTTTTCCTAGATATCATTAGTTGATCCAGTTACAACTTATATGATGGGTGGCCTAGATAGAGTTGGGTGATCCTGTTACAACATATATGATGGGGTAGCCTAGATAGTACTAGGTGATCCTAATATATCATATATGAAGAGGGATCCCAGTTATAGATCCCCAATGAATTGGGTAATGATTATATTTTAATTTGACTATATGGTTGTTACAATTAAAAGGGTATTGAATGGGTTTTATTAATTTGATGATCTCTGTTACCGAAAAGGGTTTTAATTTCTTGTTATGGGTTTATATTGTTTCTTATGATCAATATTGATACCAAATGGCTCATGGTTACTAATTCAAATGAATATTTCCTTTTTCATGTTTTATTATTTGATAGTCCAGGAATTTATGGGTGTGGGTCCTTTTATGATTCACCAATACACTCTCATTATGTTTTCAAACCCTAATGCACTTCTTATTTTCAGTGATGAACTACAATTTATAATGCTTGTGTTTACCCTTATTGATAATTTGATCTCATCCTTATTATGTTTAATTCTCATTAGGTTATAAATTAGGATGTTTAAATAATTATATCTAGAAATTATTTTTATGAATGATGAAAACTTATTTATGTGAAAAATAAAAAGTTGGGTAAAGTGGGTGAAATGATTCTTAAAAGTCTATTTAATTGTTTTTGTAGGGTTTTTTCCGAATTCTCTAAAACTCTAAACCTAAAAGGTCTTCATGGTTTTAAGTGATCCAATTTTTTCATTTTGATATTTTAAGGTTTAGATAAAAAAATTGGGTCAAAATTGTCATCATTAAAAAAGAAATGTAAAGTTTACATTTTCAGCATCGAATCTGAGAGTGCGGGTTCTGAGATACTATAGTTGGAATCTATTAATAACTTATGTGGGCTAGTATTTTTATTTTTTTTACAATATTTGTCTCTTAATATATTTTGTAATTTATTTTACTGCATGCATCTTGATTTCAGTTTTATCTTTCCTTCATACATTACATTGGATTTTAGAGATGTGTGTGTTTGTATGGGTACTTAAAGATAAGGTCTCCTATGTGTGTCATATGACTACTCAGCCATTGTCTCTAGATCCTGACCTATTATAAGTGGATCTGGTGGGATATGCTGGTATTTCTACTTACCAGGAAGGCACTTGAGGGATAGTACATGAAATAGTGGTATCAGTGGATAATTTCATCTTAGGAATTGAGTTTTGAGATATTCTAGCTATGAGTTTTTGCTTGCAAGGTAGAGAAACAATGTTAAAGTGTATTGAGTTTGGATATCAAGCTAGGTAACCCAATGGTTTTGTGGTGGAAAACGTATCCATTCATTGAGAGTCTGATAACCTACTTTTTGACTCAATACATGTTGGCACTGGTTATAGGGAAAACATTTGTACATGAATCATATATAAATGGGTTATGGTTTCCATTTCCTTGTTGAGTAAGCTCCCCAGATATACTATTTGAATGTATTATGTTATGACTTCTTTTTAGGAAGCATTAATTATGAGAGCTAGAAAGGGTTTTGTCGAAGGATTGTGGGGATGATCTTCCTAGTTATGATGCTTTAGTTTAGGATCCTATAGAGGAGGTGGTGCCTCCTAGTAGTTTTTCAGTCCTACCTCTACTAAAATGGATGTAGGATTCCCTAGAAGTGATGGTTGATGATGTGTATATATTGATCACACATCATGTGTTCTAGTTATAGATACCCCTTAGGTATCAGGGAAATTCAAATCCCCAGGTTGTAGACGACTAGATCAAGGCTGTGGGGTGAGTTATCCACCGTGTTAACACCCATCTCAATCAGATGGTGGACCTAGCGGGGAACCTTATACATGGATTTACATGTATATGGTGGAGATTGATGACTCAGATGCAAGAATAGGATACACTCATCTTGATAAAGTTAGAGTTCCTCTTAAGAGGTATGTTTTACCTCATGAATCTACGATCAGTGCATATACAATAGATTTTATAGCTCTTACAGGGAAATATGTAAGTAGCACCATATACGTCAAGGTTCACTAACATATTATGATACTCTATTGACAAGGTTCATGATGTGTAATTTCAATAAAAACCATTAAATTGTGGTCTTAAATGAGATATTTGTTCTAGGGTGGTGTCTCTCTATATCCCATCCTATGCTTGAGTGTTGGATCATGGGTTGGTGGTAGAGAGCTTCTGTTATAATCAAAATTTTGTGGATAGTTCTTGAAGTAGGAACTCAAGAGTTGGGACATCAACAGTTGATAGTCGACCACATACATAAGAATCCATAAAAATGATGTGTTTTTAGATACAATCATATGATATAGGTTCTTTTTTTAGGTTTCTTAGGATGGTTTCATTCATCCAAGGGAGAGTAAATGTTACTCATGTGATGAGTGAGGATATATCGCATGGGATTTTCTGAACCATCGTGCAACATATAGGGAGATGATCTATTGACCACCTAGGTAGAGGTAATATTTATAGTAATGAAGAAAGCATGGATTTTTACATGGTATAGTAGTTCGAAGTGAAATCAGAGGTGGATAATTCTTTGATCTTTTTCCACCACCACCCCCAGGTGGTCCAGACCATGCTTATAGATCTAGCCTTTAGGGACGTGGGTAGATTCATATTATAATGTATTAGAACCAAGATTCTATATGAATGATTCTAGGTACTATATTTATCCTCACTACTTTAGATAAGTATTTAAAGAAAAAGGAATGACCTACTCTTTTCTTTCCATATCCCTTTTCAGAGATCAAGATATTCTAGTAGAGACTTTAGCTCAACCATTGCATTTGAGACTCTTATTGGGGGAGATACAATGATCACACACATATTCTCACCGTGTGACCCAACTCTTAGAGGAGATAGATTCTGATGGGATATTTCCATGGCCATTATGAGGCCTTAAAAAGTTTTTCTATGTATGAAATATATCTCTTGAGTTCATGAAAATATTGATTATTTTAGGCGCATGAAGATGTGTGGTCACATTGAAGGGACAAGGTTTTACATCATTGTTGAGAAGGAAGACTATGAAGAGTGGGATGGGATAATTCATAGGAGGATATATCCAATTACTCATCATTTTGATATTATTATCCTTGGGTAAATAGATGTTATGAGCTTCTAGATACCTAAATTAGTAGAAAAGTATGAGGATGTCATCTCTAAGGATGTGTTAGGTCTTCCTCCCCACCAAGAGATCAATTTCTAAAAAGAAATTCACCCATTTATTTCCCTAATATTTTATCCAGCATATTGGATGGCCCCCAGAGTGCTTTGGGAGTTGAAGGTGTGGTTTGAGGAATTGCAGAGGAAGGGATTTTCAGACCTAGTGTGTCTCCCTAGGCATCCCTAGTATTGATTTCAAAGAATATGGAAAGGATCTTGAGGTTATGTGTGGATTACCATCACCTAAATCAGGTGGCCATCAATAATAAGTAACCACTTTTGAGAATCTATGACATCTTCGACTAGTTAAAAGTGGTAAGGTGGTTATTGAAGACTGACTTCAGGTCAGGTTATCACCAGCTACAAGTTTGAGAGGAGGATATACCAAAGAAAACATGCTAGTATAACTATGAACACTATGAGTAAATGGTGATCCACTTAATCATTAAAAATTCCCAATAAGTGCTCATGGGACTCATGAACTATATCTTTTATCCCTTCTTGGATAGGTTCTTAGCAGTCTTCATTGATAAAATCCTGGTTTACTTGATGTTAGTGTAGGATCATGTGGAACTTTTGAGGATGATCCTGGACATAAACCAATAACACTATCTTTATATGAATCTCTCTAAGAGTTTGTTTTATATTTTAGAGGTCGAATTCCTAGGACATGTCGTATCAAAATTGGGAAGACCTATAGACCCAGTAAGGTTGTAGCAGTACTAGCTTAGGAGCCACCCAAGAGCTTGACTGATGTGCGGATATTCCTAGGGTGTGTGTGATAATATCAGAGAGTCATGGTAGATTTCTATAGGATATCATTACCATTGAATACCTCATCTTTAAAGGAGATTTCTTTCATATTGGTAGAGAAGTTTCATTGGGATTTTTCAAAGTTACAATTGTGGTTGATGAGTACCCCTATCTTGATACTTCTAGAGGAGGGTGATGAGTATATGGTGTTCTAAAATTCTTTCAGAACTAGTATTGGATGTATTTTGATTCATAGGTGGGTGGTTATTTCCCATGATTCCTAGTAGATAAAACTCAATGAGCATCAATACATGACTCATAATCTAGATTTGGATGTAGTAGTATTTTCCGGGAAGATATAGAGACCCTACCTTATGAGAGAGAATTTTATCATATATTCTGACCACAAAACTCCCATGTATATCTTTTCATAAAAAGATAATAACTTGAGATATAGGTAATGGATAGATTCCCTACATTATTATGAGTTTGAGATAGTCTATACTCTCAGAAAGGTAAATGTGGTGGAATACACTATCAGTTGGATATCTTGTTCAAAGTTGGTGAGAAAGGAATCAGATTAGTTGGACTCATTATAGATATACTTTGTAGAAGAGGACGGTGCAATAGACCACTAGTATATGGTAGTTACCCTATCCATAAATTATTTAGCATGTTAGGGATGTTCATCTTAGAGATATCAATTATTATACATTACACGTCCAGATATCCTCTAGACATGCTCGTGATAGATTTTCTAAAGGTGGAGATCACCACATTCTTTTTTAATTGGTGGATGATGGTATCATCCATACTGAGAGATATATGTTACAAAAATATTTTCGTACATCCCCCTTAGAATTACTTCTAGGAGTATAAAATATTTACCTTAACATTCAGCATAAAATGTTATATACAAGTAGAATACATAAAAAATATAACAATATACCTTAGAAAAATTAATATGCACAGTATGTGGGTATAATTAATAATATCTAACAAGAAGTCCACTCATAATAAAAATTGAAAATAGTATTCAAAACACCACAAAAATTTGGGTGTTTATCTTTAACTCCAATATCAATATTAAATCAAAATCTATAGTAATATCTCTAATAGTAATAAATCTAACACTAAAACCACTATATGCGTAATAATGTCATCTATACACCTCAGTGAAATTGTTCATATATTAATATTACCTAATCATCATCCCTAAATCTTCCAAATTATTCATAAAAAAATATACTCTATGAAACACTACTTGTCATCACTACATTGGTCTCTAAAAATTTCCACATGGATCGAGTAAAATTTCTTATTTATGATAAATTCATTCCATGAAATCTAATATGACTAAATATATAAAATAATTAGAAATCAAATATATAATTTCATGGTTGTGTCAAAAATATCATGGTTTCATAATTAAGAGTACTTGAATTCAAAAACAATGAATTTCAAATTCAAAATAAACCCTTAAATCCAATAATTTCATTCTTTGAAAACATCATATTGAAATTTCACCATGATGTGGTGATCCCTTAACTCAACATGGTTTTTTCATTGCAATTATAGTTGCTTATAATTGTTATATCAACTAATATTTTTATAATTTTGAGTACTAAATTCATAATCTTCATATTTTTAGGAAAAAAATATTGAGAATTCCCCATGCTTTCCTTCACAAATTGTTTTTATTAACAACTCTAGAATACTCAACTCTTTTAAATACTAACCATAATGATATGGTACCCTTCAACTCTCAAATTCTCTAAGAATACAAGGGAACTAACTCATTCCATTACCAAGATGAATTACACATTTTGTACTCAACCATGTCATAAACCATGATGTAGTATACAATCCCATGGAGTCTAGAATTTTTTATTTAAAAAACAACCTCAACAATGATAGTGGTTTTCAAAACACAAAATGGTTGGGTTAAACACAAAATTTTACTCCCCATGTTTTCCTTCATAAATCAATCACTCCACCTTTCACTTCTCAATTTTAACCATGATATCTAAACTTCTTAAGAACCATGATGGTGTTTTAATAACAATTATGTGTTGTAATTTATTATAGCATGGTTTGAAATACTTTTTTCAATAAATTATTTAACATCTTCCAAATCACTTATGAAAAACATCATGATTATATCCAAATCATTTATCAACATCTAACATTAATTAACTTCCCTTTTAAATAAACAAAACACTATTAAAACATGTCAATCAATAAGAACATTATGATCCATAATTATTCAATTGAATGTACTAGGTTCTAAAAGAAATTATCTCTTTGGTGGAAATTTCATATTATATAATAATGGTCCAGAACTTTTCAGCCTATTCCTTCATGAGATTAGAGTGTTTGATGTGTTGGAAGGGTTTTGTGAGAGGACCAGTTTGGGATATACATAAAACTGAGAGGGGGTGAATCAGTGTTGGGGAATTTTTAAACCAATTCCAACTTTTTATCCATGTACCTCTTAACTTGTTAGGATCTTTATTCTCTTATTCTCTTTTCTTGGTCGCATCAAATAATAGAAAGTAGTAATAATATACACATGATATTTTTGAAAGGGTCACTACCCAATAAGATAAGATACCTCCTTTCCATGTATGGTGATGACCAATACATGGATTCTCTACTATAATTTGATAACTATTATAGTGGTTTGGCTAGATAAAGAATCCTCTGGCCAATGTGAGTCCCTACACTTTGGATGGGGGAATGAAAAAATCCTTCCCAGTGTGAGTCCCTACACATTAGAAGGGACAGGGAGACAATCATTTCTTCTTGAACAAGTGATGACCTAGTATAACTGGCAGCCACTAGCTATTTCTTTATACTGTATGTGGAGATATTCTTCTTTCTTCTTCAAAAGGTTGGTTAAACTCGTGATCTTCTATAGTGCTCTTCACTTGGTTACTTACAAAGTAGTAGGAAAGAAACTCTATTATTCGTCTCGCTTATTATCTAGTGAGAAACTAAATGCACACTTCTTCTTCTTCTTTCCTCTTGTTTAGTGAAATAACTGATGCAATAAAACTTATTCTTCTTTTTAGCAAGAATAAAAAACACCTATCTGATTATTGAAGCAATGAAGATAAGATTACATGGAATCATCATATTCAAATTATTCTCCTTTATTATTTTTATATATGCCTGAGATCATGCATGTGATATTTAATTAAACTAATATTTTTCTACTTCTTAGTGCAGTCGATATTTATTTAACTTAATTGCGCCCTTTTTATGTATGTTTTCAAGCCTAAATATTCTCTTAACTCTTTCTTCTTCACACACATGCACATAAAATTTTGGTTCTTTATTTAAATATTTTCATGTGTTCATGTGAATGCAATATTTTTTGAACAATTTACTCCTTCTCTCTTGTGTGAAAACCCCAATGGGTATAATTCTTTTCCCACACACGCATCCTATTCTCTTGTAATCTCCATCTTCAAAAAAACAAAAACCCCTACAAATAGAAGGATATACTGTGTAACCAGAGTGTGTTTACCTTTGTGAAGGTTGTGGTATCATGGTTATTCTTTATTCATGGAGTGAATAGATATTCTATACATAGTATTTGTAGTTATTCTTCACAGAACTAGGAATATTCATGATTCTGTATTCGGAAGGCATAACAAGGGTGCACATGCAACGATTGTGTACCTGTGGGTTCTCCTTCTTGAAAAATAGTGAGGGTTTGGGTTAACCTATCATATTTTCAGTTTTATTTCGTTGCACTGATTTTTAAACTCTCCCTTATTTTAAAAGACACTTAAAGAGTTCATTTCATTTGCTGAAGGCATGCTGATCTATGCTTGTACTTCTCAAATAAAAAGCTCAGAGTTGGTTTGTTTTTCGAACGAGGTCTCTTGGGTTTATGGACGGAAGAAACCTACTTCGGATCGAAGCTTCTCCTTATATAAGTAGAGATCACAACCTCTTACACATTCAAATAATGAGAGATATTCCATGAATATAAACTCATTGAATGCCTTGGATATTTTTCATGTAAATATTTTTACATCCGTGTAATGATATGTCGAGATTTATGTGGTGTTTTTCCTTTCAAATGAGTTCCTCATCTATGGTGAATGAATCATTTTCATGTGATACAGATTTCATGTTTCTCATTTTTAATCCATGATCAAATCCACATGGCCTTAGCAACTTTATTTTCCTCATCCTAACTTCGTTTTCTCATGGCATGCATGCAAATGCAATTGCATGTATTCCAATGCAATTGAATGCATTCCAATGCAATTGCATGAAAGATTTCATGACTATTATATGGCCAAAATATAGTTTAGTGGATCATCATGATGGTTGAATGATCGATAGATGTTTGGTCTTCATCTCTGGTGAGTAGTAGCAGCAGCGGTGTCTGGCGCTGAAGTAAGAAGACAATGGTGCAGGGGAATTGTATGGCCCTGGTTCAAATGTTTACAGTGCGGATGATATGAAAGGTGTAAATTTTTTCATGGAGTGTGGATGAGATGGATGGATGGGATTACTTCTGTGTTTCTAAATTTTGAACAGTATCAGTTTCTCTTATCCAACATCAAAACCAAAATTAGGTTGGAGTGTGGTATATCAATCAAGCTACTTCATCGAGGTCCCAAATTTATCCTCCAATCATGGTACCACCTCATATTGTGTTCTCTGCGGGCACACTCTATGCCAAATCTCTATGTAGTATTTGTCCCAACTATGCATGGTCTTTTCACCATGCTCTCATATAGTCCTTCACATGACCTACATGATGCCTACAGGCTGACCTAGTAGCTACCCTTGGGCATGGTTGACCCTGTGTCCTACATGTTCCTAGGGTAGATTGTAGTTTTTTAGACGAAATTATTTTATGTAAGGCCAAAAAAAGGTGTTAAAATGAAATGAAATTCATGGACACCTTTGTAGTTTAGACCCATGCATGACCACCTCTCTTCAAATTCCAATCCAAGGCACACTTTCTTCTCTTCTTCATTTTATTTTCTGAACATGAATCCCAGATCACTTCAATCATCCTTAATAGGATACTACATCAATGTTGTCAATAATGTATCACTTTGTTATATAGGTTCTATGAATTTAGGATCAGTACATAAATCTTCTGATTTAAACAACACGGATAATTTACCAATCATTGAATCTAATATTATGAATCCATAAAAATTATTCAGGCATCATTACTTCAATCCACCTCCATTAACTTTGGAGCTCCTTATTCATTTTCAAAAGTATTGACAACTGTTGAAAACAAAGACAAATAATACAAAAAAGTATTCCCAGTAATATTCCCCTTTTTATTTTAATGGAAATAAGTAAAATTTCTCTCAAATTAATGTTTCAATATCAAAATGATAATATTCTTTCTCCCCTTTACATTTCTTTCAAACATTCATTTCACTTTATCCCCCCCTTATTGACAAGAAATACAATGTTCAAGGTCGAGAGGGTATCAGTCCCTAATTAAGAAATGTTCCATAAATAATTTCACACTAAGCCTATATAATCTATGATCGTTTTATAAAACTAAAGGATTTGATTTAGATAAAAAAATATCCATTACCCAATGATCATGACAACTTATAAAATGAGAACTCATATAATTTTCTTCGGGGGTCTTTCCACATTCATTCTAGGCTGAGGATATTGAATGTGAGATGAAATCATTTTATGAAAAATCAACCTGAAACACATGTACTCACTTTAACAAATGGACCAAAGACATTAAATTGTAATTGGACGGATAAGTGACCTTGGGGAATTTCTATTCTTCTTATGTCACTGATTAATTCAGTTACTCCCCCTTTATAATATGATCAGTATTTTGATTAACCAAGGATGAGTAATTGATAAATTACATACCTTTTCTAATGAAATTATCTTCAATAAATTTACAAAGTAATTTAATTTGATAAAAATTGAAATAATAACTCTAGTGTCTTCTTTATTTGTCTCCCCCTCAAGAGAAGAACTGCTCATCATTATTGTTGTCATGAATTGATATCACTCAATATATCTTAGGTTATACCCATGATAACTTTCTTCACTTTATATTCCCTATATAATAAGAAAAAATAAATAAACAAATATTTTGTGTCATAAGGTGGATCCTCCTTGAATCATCAATGTGAACAACAAGTTTGAGATGATTTTATCAACCTAGATGATCCATTTTCTCCACTCTTCACACTTGTACAATTGATCTTAAATTATGATTGTGATTTTTTGATCATATCACTCCATCCATTTCTTTGTTTCTGATCCTTCTTTCTTAAATTTATTTTAGATCACTAGAATCTCCTGGTGAAACTTTAATCTTTTTGAGAAATTATTCTGGAACTATAATAACTTTAATGCAATTTTTAAGAGTGTTTCCAGGCTTGTTGCACCTCACACATAGGAATTCCATTTCTTCTTGTGGAATCTTATTTTTAATTTTTTTCATTAGATTTATCTTGTGCATATTATATTTTACTCATTCTTTCAAAATCTTCTATCCAAATAACCAATAAGACTTTAGGAAATGAGGCACATTGATCGGATCTTCCACATGGGTTCTTCTAGGTGTAATTTTTTTGTAGTTTTTTTGGATTCACCACCCTTCACCTTCTTGGATTTAGAATCCAAGGTCTTCCCAAATTTACTTCTTGGAATATTTATGGGAGAATTTATCTTTACAAAATTCTTCTGATTTCTTTATAATGTCTCAATAATTTAGTGTAATTTTTTTTAAAATTATATGGAATTATTATATGACCACACACTCTCACGGCATGTGATTCCGAGGTTTGGAGAACCCGAAATGGAATTTTGAACATTTAAAAGGAATATTCAATAAATGTGCAGGTGGGTTTTTCTAGATTTTGAACTAGTGCTTGGATCAAAAATATGAGGGAACCATTGAACTCAGAATGCAGGGATTCACCTAGATATGACTTAACTTCGGTCGACAAGGGCTAAGTGGAAAAGTTATTTTCCAGACTTTTCGAGTAAAATATTAAAATAATTTAAAATAATTATTTTACTTCTTTTCTCCCCATTAAGTGGAGGATGACAACATTGTTGTGCAGAGATGAGGCAGTGATGAGGAGCATTGATGAAGGGTCAATAATGGCTCCTTTGAAACCATGACTTTGTTATCTAAATGACTCATTAAATGTGTCTCATTTAATAAGAATCATTAATGGGTGAAATATTGTTGTGATTTTTAATTAGTTTAATATTTAAAATGTGTTGGAGTTTAGAAAAATCTCTGACAAACTTCCAGAGAAATCCCTATCCAACGAAAAATAAAGAATGACACATCGGCAGATCATCACCGGCTTCGACGTGCCTCGAAGAACGGAGTCGAAAGTGACGTTGACATCCTGAAAACTTGAGGCCGAACACATTGGAATCGAATATCAATGAGGTATGGGTTTATTAATTATATTTATTTGATGATTTCTTCCTCTTTCTCGAAAATTAATGATGAACGCGGATCAACTGACTAATGGGTCCATCCAAAAATCGCTCGTTCTTGTTGGTGGATATTGTGTGGGGATTGATTTTGGGTTTTTCAAGCTGTGTGATTATAATCATGTTATCCCCATGATTAAACTCTAACATGTAGGGTGTGAGTGGACCTGAATAAGGCTTGTTCCCTTCCCCATAGTTATTCTTGGTGCATACTTTGAAGTCAATCAGTAAACTTGATGTAAAGAAAGATTTAAGACCTTCACAGCGTAGAGAGAGATCTATGGGGGTTATAGACACGGGAGATGCGAAGATTGGACCACTAGAACACTTCCGGTGGTCCGTTGAAGGTTCTTTTATTATGCCAGCATTGGCGGTGGTGCCGAATATGTGTTAGATAGTGGGATCGAGGGACACCTTCCATGTCGGCAGCTGGGTGGAGAGGCGCTCTGAGGCCACGACCGATTGGCTGTGGCGACAATGGGAGACGGGTGTTGGGCACCGCATGGAAGAAAGAACCATGTCTAGGTCGTCTAGTGTCTGAAGAGCCATGGTCCATCAACCGCAGCTGGAGGAGGCCCCACATCCATGGGTATAGTAGGGGTCGGACAAGGTGCAGCTACCATGTCCTGCTTGGACAGCACCCCAGCAGCCGCACAGTGCGTCCGAACTTCTGCTGGCGGGCCGATCCTGACCTGCTTCGGTGGGATAGACCCGCACCGATTAGGTCAGACCCACACCGGTGGCAGAACAGCACCCAGCAGGCCAAACCCACACTGGCAGGCCAAATCTGTTCCCTTCGTGCTGGGTCGGACATGACCAGGTCACCGAGTGACCCGGCTGCCTGGACCCATGGCCAACCCGGGCCGGGTCATGTAAGGTCAATTGGGCTTGGCCCACTGGACAGGCCGGACAAGACCGAACCCAACCCAAACCTATTTAGTTCTTGTCCCTATAATTAAACTAGGGTTCCTGGGACCCCCAAGCCAAGTTGGTCGGGTCGGTCCGACCGGGTCAGACCTGGTATAGACGCAACCGACCCCTGTTTACTAAAACTTCTGTATCTCTCTGACCGGGTGTCCAATTGACGCATCGTCCATGACATTGGGACACATGCTGCAGACCATTCCTTCTTATTTAATCCACCTATGTTTTGGTAGAACTTGGATTACGGTCGGGTTGGATCAGACTCAAATCCAATTGGGACCTTTTTACTAAAAAAACCTATAACTTACAAACTGGGCATCAGAACGACATGTTGTCTGTTTCATTGGCACCCTTACAATGATATGGTCCTTTGGGTTTCTATACATGGTACTTATTGGTATTTGAGTTATTATTAATGGATTTAGGAGTAGATCCTCCAAAATTAAAGAGTTCTAAGTGTAGGAATCCAGTGGCAGGCTTTAACATGAACAAATATTAGCAATCCTGCATGGGTCAGCACCTAGCGATCCTAAGTGGTTCATCATCTTGCAATCATGTGTCGGTCAGTACCAAGAAATATTATGTGGGTTAGCACCTAGAGCTCCTTTGTGGGTCATCACCAAACGATCCTCTATTGGTCAGCACCTAGAGATCCTTTGTGGGTCAGCACCTAGCGACCCTATGTAGGTCAGTAGCAGAGCCTCTCGATAGAATAAGATGATCTAGAATTATGAATAATCATATTTACTCTTATTTGTAAGTTATTCTTGGTGTAATATGAATCTTTTACTTTGTGCTACATGTTTGAGATCTTGCTTGTTGTGATTACCTTTGTGGTGTCTTTCTTTGTGGTGTTTTCCTTCGTGGATTACTAAGAGACCTCCATGGGTCTTGGGGTCCCTACTAAGTATTGTTATACTCACCCCTTCAAAGGCTTCGTGAGAAAATTTTCTATCTTTAGCAAATGATGGACATCCTTGATCAGGACTTTGGGGATCTAGGACGAGACAATGCTCAGAGGTGGAACGATAGATGTGGTGTGCTGTAGTGACATCTGATAGAGAGATATACCTACCCTTCAAGTAAGATCCTATGTGGATGATATTCGGATCTTTTACTTCATTTTTTTGTACTTTACTTTCTGTTGGGATTGTATTTTTTCCCCTTTACTTTCAGTTTACAGAATTTAATCTCAGTAGTTATGCTTAGTGGTGGTTGTACTATATTTCATTATTTTGTGGTTTTCTTTGTGTGGTATGCCCTGTCTGTGTGTGTACTGGTTTAAAAAAAATTCCTTCCCTTTTTGGGTTATCCCTTTCCAGTGCTAGATACTGGCCCTTGGCTTATGGAAGGTGGGATTGGCATAGACACGACATGGGCCCTGGGGGACGGGTCATGATAAAGTGGTATCAGAGAGGTCGGTTCTACCAGAGAAACTACGATTCTGTAATTTTTTCAATGGATAAATAGTGTTTAGTGTCTTGAGATTGTATTTAAGTTTATGGAGTCCAATTTTGGTGCAGCGGGAAACATATACATACAATAGGATCTTGAGTTCTATTTTCTGACTCGGTACACGAGAACACTGGTTGTGTGTGTTTTGGAAAAAAAATTCTCTTGATATTTTTTTGATTCATCTCACCAGGTATAACTTTTTGACCATGGCGCATCTGTTTCATTACAGGATGAATACACAAAGATATCCATCCAGGATTATAGTGAGAGATCATGATAATGGCCAACCGAACAATGAGGCATCAGTTCAGGGACCACTTATAGAGATAACACCTTAAGGTGGTGTACCAGTAGCACCACCACCTAAAGAGCAAAATATTCTACCAACCTCACTAGCGGACAGTGCACGATCTATGAGCATGTTGCAGGAGTTCTACAGACATAGGCCTATGAGGTTTCGAGGAGAGATAGATCCTCAGGTAGCTGAGGATTGGATAGAGGTAGTTACTCAGGTTTTTCGCATAGCAGAGACACCGACAGACCAGATGGTAGTTCTAGCCGCAAGCCATTTTCAGGGCATGGAAGCGAGGTGGTGTTGGTTCACACTCCTGACACATGAGAAGGTGACCCTTCTCTGGATGTGCTTCTAGGGCCTCTTAAGGGTGTAGTTCATACCAGAGACACTACTCTAGGTGCGTATTCAATAGTTACTACACCCACAGAAGGGAATTTTTACGGTGGCCCAATACTCAGCAAGGTTTACCAACCTCTCCCACTACTCCACCAACATGGTGCGAGACCCTTTCTTCAGGGACTAGACCATTAACCAAGGAAACTAATAGGAGATCAAGGCATCGATGATTTCACTCCGCATCCCGATAAAGGATGGGGTGCTAGAGAGAGACCTATTGGTGAAGAGTTTCCTATCCAAGAAGGTAGAAATGGTGAGAGCCACCACTGGACAACAGGTGGCCAAGTCATCTACGGTAGGTAGTAGAAAGACGACACAGAGGCCCAAATGGGCCAAACCTTCCAGAGGAAAACCCGAGGACATCGGGTCATAGGTGAAGAACTCATGAGGTGGAGGAGGTCATATGAGGACTAGAGTTAGTTACTCATGTGGTGGATAGGGTAACATGGATCGTGACTATCCAACTCCCCACATAGATTACCATAAGGCAGTCCAGGGACCATTAAGACAACGAAAAAGGTTCAAGATAGGAGGTCTGCATGGTGGAAGACATGGTAGGGGAGTACGCTGAGTGGCAGGCGATGGAAGAAAGTTCGAGTCACTTCCACCACCACCCCCAGGAGGACCACCATAAGATCTGGGAGCTGGTGGAAAGGGGCGGTCCAGCATCAGGAGATGAAGGCCTATGGCCATAGTTCTCTATATATGATTAGAGGTGTGACCTGTGTCTACTCCACCATAGCTTTAGTTCTCATGGAAATAGGTTCTAGTCACTCTTTCCTTTCCACAGACCTAATTTGAAGCTCTGAGATTCTGGTGGAGTCGTTGGCTCGATACTTATGATTATCAACTCCTACGGGGGGGGGTCAATGATTATACAATAGTAAAATAAGTGTGAGATTACTCTAGAAGGCGGGAGCTTTGTCTGGGATCTCCTAGTTGCAGTGTTGGGGCCTTACGACTTCATCTTCAGTATAGACTGGTTATCCACATTCCATAATTAGATCGACTGTTTTAGGCACAAAGTCTGGTGTGTCCATGAGGATGGTACTAGGTTTTTCTTCACTAGTGAGAAGGGAACCTTTGTAGCAAAATATGGACTTTCTCAAAGAATTTTGCAGCCGATCACTCACCATTTTTCTGGCCTCACCCTTGGTGAGGTGGGTGGGGGGAGTCTGAGATTTCATGTATTGGTGGTCAAATATAAGGATTTTATTTCTAAAAGATGTCCCAGGACTACCTCCTCACAGAAACGTAGACTTATTCATTGACTTGTACACAGGTATGACACAGATATCTACACTTGCACACAGGATGGATCCCACAGAGCTTTGTGAGTTGAGGGTATAGCTAAAAGACTTTCATAAGAAGGGGTTGGTAAGGCCCAATGTTTTTCTATGAGTAGCCTCAGTGTTTTTTACCAAAAAAAATATTGGATCTTGATTCTATGCATGGATTTCAAACTCCTAAACCAGGTGACCATGAAGAATAAGTATCTACTACAGAGGATTGATGACCTCTTCAACCAGATGAAGGGAGCGAGGTGGTTCTTGAAGATATACCTCAGATTTGGCTATCACCATCTTTAGATACGGGATAAGGATGTACCGAATATATCCTTAAAGTGTTGTTATGGCCACTACCAGTTCTTGATGATGCCTTTTTGCGTGACCAAAACACCAGTAGTGTTTATCGGACTCCCAAATAGGATATTCTAGTCTTACCTTGACTGTTTTGTTGTGGTCTCTATTTATGACGTGTCACGCTCTAGCTCCTGCGTACCCGGAGCTAGTGCCATATAGAGGATCAAATTTGGTTCAGGCTTTGGGAAACCAGCTAATTTTGAAATGATTCTTCTACTAAAAGTTGTAACCTGAAAATTTTTAATTCAAAACGTAGGGTGAGCATACGAATACCTAGTAAGGGGTTTAAAAATAACATACTATACCCAAAATACCTTTTGAAAACATTAATTAAACCATTCATAAAACAATATTCTTAAATAAAATCAATAACACATGTTACAAGTCATAATAAAAGTGCATAACTAGAAACATGCTAGAAAAATTACCAGGACACATGATTCATACATAGGCATGCAGAATAAAAGAAATTCTAAACATGTATGTCATGAGAAAATGTAAGAACAAAATAAAAATCAAAGAGTAATGAATAATCCATGTTTTGCATAAAATAATAACTTCAATTTCATACACTAAATAAAAAATCTACGAGTTATAAACATATCTCATCCCATAAATATACAGGACATTCTAAAACAATTTTTCAAGGCATTGGACGAGACGTCTAATGATTTAATGCCTCGGTGGAAAATCCATAAGATCTTTAACCAGGAATATTATACTAGTCAAATAATCCTCTGGTTAATTAATTTACATTGTCTTAATGAGGGATGTGCATATGTCCGACCATGTCAACGTCTCATGCCAAGACCTAGGGGATAACTATAACCGGACCCCAACCCAGAGAGGGAATCCAACTCGGGGTTCCTCTGTAACTGGACACTAACCCGGAGTGCCTCTGTAACCATACACCAACCCGGAGGGTCTGCTATAACCAGACCCCAACCCGGAGGGCTTACTTTTACTAGTCCCCACCCCGTAACATACTAGGTCCAATGCATTCCTCATATCTCTAAATCAAATTGCACATACCACTTTGATTTATTAAATCACTTATTTTTTCTAGTACACATATTACTTGATTTCTTAATTCACATTATTCAAAGTGTCCCATACCACCTTTGTAACAATCTGTAATTACTTCCAGTGGACTATAATTGATACATATCAAGGCACTCCATGGGCAGCTACACCCCCTGGGCAGGGCACACCACCATCCCCAGTGGCATCCATTTCCTCATGAAGCCCTTGGGAGGAGAGCCATGCTTCGTCCAACTCTCACATGTGAGAGTTCCTAAGGATCGGATACATTTCTACCTCCTTTGCCTCTGATACCAACTATAGAGACCCAAATCTTGACGTAAAAAGACATTACATTACTTTTTTGGAATATCTAATATATAACAAAAACTGACACCAAAGGATCGTAATAGTTTAGTGTCTTTTGAAACTCAGAATATAATCTTCTAATCCTGGTGAAAGATCTTAAAAATATCCAATAAAGATCTTCATTTTTTTCTTTTACATAAAACCTTTATTTATATCATGGGGAAAAGAAAACATATAAAGGGTGAGCTCAAATTCTCAGTAAGGGTAAGCATTGAGAAAATAAAACAAACCATATACATTTGAACTTCAAAACATGAACAAAATATTTAAACATCAAAATCTTGAGAAATGACATAAAACATGGAATTACTTAAGGCATGGATCATAATGGATCATCAATCATGATAAAAATAGCATGGGAATGAATCATGTAATTTTGGAAACCATTGAGCATATGTTATGATTTCCATAGTAGCCAAGACATTGCTGCCAGGACCATCTTAGTGGACAAATTCCCTTTCTGAATCGAGTTCACCCCTTGTTCCATTCCTGTGTCACTGAACCGGATTAACTTACCATTCCAGCCATGCTTATCTCATGATATATAAATCTTTACCCAATGAATTGGAGGTAGATATAGGTCCCACCCATCTCATAATGAACTCATTCTTTCGTCTGCCACAAAATCATAAATCATACATCATAGCATAACCCATGTAATAGAATGGGATTCTTAAACATCATGTCATCGTAACATAATCCATGCAAAAAAATGGATATCATTTCATCATAAGAAAAATCAAACCATGTAAATAATGGAGACATTATACTTGAAACATAAACATATTAAATAATGTCATTTTAGATGGAAAATAGTTTTTGATAAAACACTTGAAATGAATTCTTGAGGAAAATATCCTTTCTTCTTCAAAATCATTTTCTTTTCCCAAAATGCCATGCAATTTTAAAAGAAAAGGGTTTTGTTGAAAATAATAATGCAATATTGTAGAGGAAGCTCAATGAAAATGAGGCATTATGAAACCGTAACAATCCGTTCACGCCGTATAATTTAAAAATAACATTCTCCTCGTACTTTTGTCGGAAAAGTCATAAAGTTCCTTGTGTGGTAAACAAAAGTAAGATTCCTTTAATAACATGTAGTAAATTTAAAAAATGGGTAAAAATGACATTAAAATTACATGAATTTTATTTTTAGAAAACATGGACATGGATGATAACAAAAACCCCAGTAAATACTTAAGAATAAACAATCTCGGATAAGAGCGAGATTGGAATAGTTATCCCTTACCTTAGGTCCGATATGCTTCGTACGTATCCAAAACTTCTGTATAATGATTTAAATAATGTCATTGACTTTTTACATAATCATATTCATTGTTATGATATCATATATGGTTCAATTATGACTTTATATTACCCGTTCTTTTGTAAATTCCATGTTAAATCAGCGTTTTGGGTAAAATCGTTTCATTTATCGTACATGTTTCGACTTGTTGTTCATGATATTATTACTTATATCCTGATTTTCTTAATTCCATAATATAAAAAATGATTTATATATAATATATATTCCTCATATACATATATATATGATAGATCGATGAATGGAATGAAATACATCGTTCATGGAGACGGTAGGTCGTACGTACGCATGAACGCTGTTTTCGTTTCCTTATTGAATTGAATGGAATTAAGTGGATTACATACATATATATATATATAAACAAATCCAGTATCATTATTATGTCATATATTTCATTATTATTCATTATATATACTTTATAATCATTCATGAATGGTTAACATGGAGAATGAATCTCATCGCGTCGTGGAGACGGTAGTCCGTACGTACGCACAAGCAATGATATCATTCCCATGATCGTGGAATTGTATTGAAATGTATGTATAATATTTTATAATCAATATCACTTTAAAATAATAATATATAGTTATTGTTTACACCATTATAACCATCCAAGTAAGGTGGTGCTGGAAAACAGATTACACCGCGGCGTGGAGACGATATTCTGTTCGTACGCATGTGGAGTGATTTTGTTTTCCATAGGATGGTTAGAAGGTGAAATAGGGTTGTTGAATATTTATAATAACATATCAGTATATGAGTGATACTAATGTTATTACTTCATAATGAAACAAATAAATATGAGGAAGTAGAAGAAAAATAAATTTGAAAGAATCAGTAACGGACATTACCTCTTCTTTGAAGCGCCTCTTCTTAACCTCCTATTAGGGCACTAAAGATGGTCTTTGAAGAAGACCAGGACCTCTAGTATGTTCATAGTGAGGTGGATAAGAGAAATTGGCAGGGTTTTTCTGATTTTTAAGGCTCATAGTGGTTTGAGGAGGAGAGGGAGGAGGTGTCCTTTTATAAGGGAGGAGAGGTGCACCTTAGGAAAAACATAAAATATTATTTTATTATAAAGTCATATTCGATTATTAATAGCTCAAAATTGACTTATTTAGAAAATAAGGTGGGTATGGGTCTAAATACTCTCAACATATAGATTTTTGAAAATTTTAGGTTACTATTTTAACCTTATCATTTAAATTTAACTTTAATTTAAATAATTTAACTTTTACCATGTCTTCTTGTTTTATTACACTATATAGTTAATAAACTTACTATAACAAGCCAAAAGAACCCAAAGTGGTTCATTATTAACATATATAACCTTATCTATGTCATTTGGGAAAAAATTAGATTTTTAAGAATAAAATAAGAATTAATAATATAATATTTGTTTTAAAAACTATTTTATGTCAATTTTGACACTATTTGGTAATTGATTTTTGTGAAAATCATAACAACATGATTAGTTCGAAAATATTTAATTAAATAAATACTAACATGTCATATTAACCTATAAAATTAGTTTAATTCATAAAAAAGTCTCAAATTACGTTTATTTGGGTATTTATAATATCAATTATTTTAATATTTCATTATTTAGGTAATTACTGCATCACCATTGTGTCATAAATAAAATACCTTATTTAATGTCTAAAAATTATAAATAAAATGCCATTAGGTAGTAAATATTTTTATCTTTCTAATGAATATTTATAGTCAAATTTCTCTTATGTATAAACTTATATTAAAAATGTTTTATTTATTAAACTTTGATTTTAACTATTTTAACTCTTCTTTAAATAAAATAATAATAAGTGTCCTAATCTAATCCAAGTAGACATACAGGGTAATATATTATTCCTCAGGTTGTTTTTGGTCTAATTAAACTTATCCAATATAATTAGGACATAGGTTAGGGTAATAATAATATCATTTTTACCCTTAATTACCCTATTTACTTTTAACCGTGGTAAATAAAATTAAAAAGTTACTATTCACCAAAAATTATTTTTATCTTATTGAACCAAATTTTACTCCTTGATATTAACCGTGTCTCTTGGATTTTTGAAATTCCACTGACAGAAGTGGTAAAATTATGTTTTATGTAGATTTTGAAATTCTCATAGGAGGTGGGTAAAAGACGGTGAAATGTTTTATAAAATTTTTATATATATAAAATTATTATAAAATGACTCAAATGAATTATATTGAACTTATATAGGTATTATGTATCAACATTTACGTAAAAAAAATTTAAATAAAATAAATAATTATTTAAATAAAAAGTTGGTTTTTAAATAGTAACCCAGTGTTTTCACTATTCATAAAAAATTTAAAGTTTTCAGAAAAATACCAAAAATTCACCCTAGGATAATTTCGATATTCCGAATCCAAAAATGAAGTCCATTTTGAAAAATAAAATTTAAAAAAGTGGGTATTACTATTCATAACGGCTAGTTTATATTATAGTTTAATAACATATTGTTGTTTAGTGAAACTCGGTATTGCGTACAACACACGCTATCGTGGAAGGTCGCGATTACGTGTAAAGAAATCCAAGTCAAGGTTGTGTGTAGTGAAAGATTCGTTTGTTATTTTGTATAATAGAATACAACCGTATTTCATTTATACATTCAATATATATATATATACTCAATGTTGGGTAGAATAACTTCTATCAAAAGAACTTGAAATTTTGTGTAACACGAGCCCATAATAGTGTTGTGTATACATTGTTACATAAAGAACATGCTAATTTTGGTGTCGCATACAACACAAGACATCAATGAAATTAAAAATAATAATTCTCATAAAATTTCAGGTTGTTACATTCTACCACCTTAAAATAAATTTCGCCCTCGAAATTCGTCAGGGTTATAAATGGTTTACTACTTGAAAGTTTATTTCATAGAAACCCACATCGTAAAAAGGAATACTAAAAATTCATTTTAAAAAGGGGATTTATAATCATAACTGTCACCCAATGTAACTTGGCACTGGGTTTCCACATAGGACAACATAGGTGAAAATATGGATATGGAAGAGAAATATAACCATCAACTCCAGATAAAGAGTGGTAGAGGACAGGGCTATGAAAAATCCAACAATCACAAATACATAAATTTTTGATGATCTAAGGTACCATATAATTTATCAGATATAAGGGCACTTGGACAACATTTTTGGTTTTCAAGATCATTTCCCTAAAGTTGAAGAATTTAAATTAGATGAATTACTTACTTTATTTTGGTACAATCTCACTGTTGATCGTACCTTAAACAATTTCCACTTAATCTCTTAAAGAAATAAAGTTGAATATGTTTTTTGAAATTCTTTATCAGATCATGTGATAGAATGATAGGTCATTCCATATGTCTCAAACATAAGGTTAGCAAAAGTAATATACATAAGTCCATCTATGGTGAGGTTAATCATATATGATTCCAAAGATGGACTTATACTTAATCTATCATACCGATTAATAAAATAAAACTAGTTTCTACTAACCAGGGACTTCCTATAGGCTAGTGGTAGGCGATAAAGGACTTCCGCACTTCAGATGTGGGTTCAATTCCCACAGCCTTGTCTGACGCAACGGGTTGTTGCCCGTCCTACAGGTTGTCCCTTTCTCTAAAACTACACTGTTATAGCATTCCATAAATAATATCGAAATTTTGTTTTTCCTTAAACAATACTATATGATGTCCAACATAATCCATTCCAATATTTAGGCTTATCCAAAATACATATTTCCAATCTCATAGTATAAATAAAATGATTACTTGAAATGTCACATAACATGCACGTGAATACCATCATTTATCCCCCATATATAATAAGATATATCTTGTTGGTCACATTCCAAACATGTGAATAACTTAATCATGTATTCTTTTGAAACATGAATTACCATATAACCTTAGTGAAAACATGAGTTCTGTCAAAAGTTAACTCTTTCCACATACCAAAATCTCAAAAAATTTATATACTCAAACCATGATATCACTTTGTTCTTATATCAGTCATGAGCTAACGAATACTATTAAACATTTCATTTTCTTCTTATCCATTCATTTTGCGCATATCATCTACTTTCCAAAATATTTGAATCACTTTTCATGGTTACCAGTACCATATAATTTTTGAAAACCAATACATAGATATTCCAAAATTCCACAATACCATAAATGAGATTCCATGATACTATTTTAAAATCCCATTACATAAACACTTAATCATTACACAACATCATTTTCATACTCAACATCACAAATAGTGATTACATGTGACTTCCCTTTATCCTTTTCCTTAAGAGTTTTCTCATGTTGATCATCATTAACCCTTGGATTAGGTCATTGATTATAATAATTCCTCATTTCCTTGCACTTGAAGAATTGAAGTGTTGGTGGTGCGTTCTCTACATTATTTTCTTTATTCATATCATTAGAAACCCTTTTTCTATTACTTCAACACTCAGCTGCTCGATGACCTTCTTTTCCACACTAAAAAAATTTTCTAGTCCCTTTAATACAATCTCCACCATGCTTCTTTCCACACTTTGAGCATAACGAAATATTCATCTTCTTTTCACCATTATTATGAGATTTATCCTTGAACTCCATATTTCATTTCTTGTCAAAACCATGATATGGATATATTACACCAACTTCTAGTTCTACCTTGATATCACAACACACAATTTCTTCATAGATACTGAAGTCTCTTATAGCTAATTCCCTTTGAAGACTTGGTTTTATTCCACTGAATAATTGATCAACTTTACTTTTAGGTTGGATGAGAAAGCCAGATGCGTACCTTGCAAGTCTTGTAAAATTCGCTTTTTATATACCAACAGATTGATCATCCTTCTGCTTATTCTCAAGGAACTCATTTTCCATCTTTGTTTGAAGAATATGAGGTAAGTACTTATTGAAAAACAAGTTCTTGAACTCGTCCCATTCCATGGATTCAATTTCATCTTGGGGACTTGTATTCTTAATTAGAGTCCACCATTGATCTGCTTCACCTTCTAAAAGGTAAATATCCAGACTGAATTTTTCATGTTCCGAATAGTGAAGTATGGAAAATATCTTCTAAATGGTACTGATCCATTGTTCAGCAATAAGTGGATTATAAGACCCATTGAAAGAAGGTGGACGTTGCCTCATGAAGGACTCAATATAATATTGTTCCCTTCTCTACTCCTTTGGAAGTCCAGAATGATTTATAGCTTTTTTATGTATAGCAATAAGATTTCTCACTCCATATCCCATGACATTGGTTTGTTCAGGAGGACAATCATTTCATTTTCCATTACATTGATCAACACGGTTCCTTCGGGTTCTATCCATCGTCTAAAACCCAAAAAGAATAGTGTGAGAGGCAAAAATCATGCTAGGGAAAACATCATAAAAATGTGGTAGTACCTTCAATATATAACATCTTAGGTTTAATTATAAGATCGTTACCATAATTCTAGTACTATAACCTATACTTATACTTAACCTTAGGAATATCCCTAGACATACCTTAGAAATATCTCTAGGGATCTCACTAAAGTTTTCACATCCTAGTTTCCAAATGTTAACTAATCTTTTCCTCTGATACCAACTGTAATGGTCTGGAATTACTTCCAGTGGAGTATAATTGATACCTATCGGGGCACTCCACGGGTGGCTACACCCCCTAGGTGGGACACACCACCATCCCTAGTGGCAGCCATTTTCTCATGAATCCCTTGGGTGGAGATCCATGCTTCATCCAACGCTCACATGTGAGAGTTTCCAAGGATCGGATACATTCCTACCTCCTTTGCCTCTGATAACAACTGTAGAGACCCAAAGCTTGATGTAAATAGACATTAAATTACTTTTTAGGAATATCTAATACAAAACAATAACAGAAACCAAAGGACCGTAATAGTTTAGTGTCTTTGGAAACTCGGAATATAATCTTCTAATCTTTGTGAAAGATCTTCAACATCTCCATTAAAGATCATCCTTTTTTTCTTACCTAAAACATTTCTTTATATCTCGGGGAAAAGAAAACATATAAAGTGTGATATCATATTCTCAGTAAGGGTAATCATGGAGAAAATAAAACAAACCATATACATTTTAACTTCAAAACATGAACATAATATTTAAACATCAAAATCTTGAGCAATGACATAAAACATGGTAGTACGTAAGGCATGGATTATAATGGATCATCAATCATGATAAAATAGAATGGGAATAAAGCATGTAATTGTTGCTACCATTTATCCCATGTTATGATTTCCATAGTAGCCAAGACATTGCTTCCAAGACCATCTTAGTGGACTAAGTCCCTTTTTAAATCGAGTTAACTCCTCATTCCAGTCCTGTATCACTAAACCGGATTAACTTACCATTCCATCCATGTTTATCTAATGAGATATAAATATTTACCCAATTCATTGGAGGGAGATATAGGTCCCAACCATATCATAATTAAATCATTCTTTTGTGTTCCACAAAATCATAAATCATACATTATAGCATAACCCATGTAATAGAATGGGATTCTTAAACATCATGCCATCATAACATAATCCATATAAAAAAATGTATATAATTTCATCATAAGTAAAATAAATCCATGTAAATAATGGAGACATTATAATTGAAACATAAACATATTAAATAATTTCATTTTAGATGGAAAATAGTTTTAATAAAACACTTGAAATGAATTCTTGAGGAAAATATCCTTTCTTCTTCAAAATCATTTTCTTTTCAAAAATTCCATTCAATTTTAAAAGAAAAGGGTTTTGTTGAAAATAATCATGCAATATTGTAGAGTAAGCTTCATTAAAATGAGGCGTTATAAAACCGTAAAAATCTATTCATTCCGTATAATTTTAAAATAACATTCTCCTCGTACTTTTGTCAGAAAAGTCAAAAAGTTCCTCGTGTGGTAAACAAAAGTAATATTTTTTTCATAACATGTGGTAAAATTAAAAAATGGGTAAAAGGACATTAAACATACATGAAAACATTTTTAGAAAACATGGACATGGATGATAACAAAAAACCCAGTAAATACTTACGAATAAACAATCTCAGATAAGAGAGAGATTGGAATAGTTATCCCTTACCTTAGATCTGATATGCTTCATACATATCCGAACCTCATGTATAATGTTTTAAATAATTTCATTGACTTATTATAAAATCATATTCATTGTTATGATATCATATATGGTTCACTTATGACTTTATATTACCCATTCTTTTGTAAATTCCATGTTAAAGCAGTGTTTTTGGTAAAATCGATTCATTTATCGTACATGTTTCGAATTGTTGTTTTTGATATTATTACTTATATATTGATTTACTTAATTCCAGAATGTAAACCATGATTTATATATAATATATATTCAGCATATACATATATATATATGATAGATCGATAAATGGAATGAAATACACCGTTTATGGAGACGGCAGGCCGTATGTAGGCATGAATGCTGTTTTCGTTTCCTTATTGAATTGAAAAGAATTAAGTAGATGACATACATATATATATATACATAAATCTAGTATCATTATTATGTCATATATTTCATTATTATTCATTATATATAGTTTATAATCATTCATGAATGGTTATCATGGAGAATGATTCTCATCGCGTCGTGGAGATGGTAGTCCGTAAGTACGCATGAGCGATGATATCATTCCCATGATCATGGAATTGTATTGAAGTGTATGTATAATATGTCAGAATCAATATAACATTAATATAATCATATATAGTTATTCTTTACACCATTATAACCATTCAAGTAAGGTGGTGGTGGAAAATAGATTACACCACGGCGTGGAGACAGTATTTCGTACGTATGCACGCGCGGTGCTTTCGTTTTCCGTAGAATGGATAGAAGGTGGAATAGGGTTGTTTCATATTTATAATAAAAAATAATTATATTAGTGATACTGATGTTATTAATTCATAATGAAACAACTAAATATGAGGAGGTATAAGAAGAAATAAATTTTAAAGAATCAGTAACAGATATTACCTCTTCTTTGAAGCGCCTCTTCTTAACATCCCTTTAGGGCACTAAAGATGGTCTTTTAAGAAGACCATGACCGCTAGAATGTTTATAGTAAAGTGTAGAAGATAAATTGTCAGGGTTTGGCCGAGCTTGAAGGATCAAAGTGGTGTGATGAGGAGAGGGAGGAGGTGCCCTTTTATAAGGGAGGAGAGGGGCACCATAAGAAAAACTTAAAATATTATTTTATTATAAAGTCATATTCGATTTTTAATAGCTCTAAATTGATTTATTTAGAAGCTAAGGTGGGTATGGGTCGAAATAATATCAACTAATAGAATTTTGAAAAGTCTAGGTTACTATTTTAACCTTATCATTTAGATTTAACTTTAAGTTAAATAATTTTACTTTTACCATGTCTTCTTGTTTTCTTACACTATATAGATAATAAACTTACTATAACAAGCTGAACGAACACCAAGTGGTTCATTATTAATATATATAGCCTTATCTAAGTCATTTGGCCGAAACATAAATTTTTAGAAATAAAATAACAATTAATAATATAATATTTGTTTTAAAAACTATTTTATGTCAATTTTGACACTATTTGGTAATTGATTTTTTTAAAAATTATAACAGCATTATTAGTTCAAACAAAGTAAATTAAATCAATAAACACATGTCATATTAACTTATATAATTAGTGTAATTCATAAAAAGTCTCAAATAACATTTATTTGGGTATTTATAATATCAATTATTTTAATATTTCATTATTTAGGTAACTACTGCATCACCATTGTGTCATAAATAAATTAAATTATTTAATATCTAAAAATTATAAATAAAATACCATTAGGTAGGAAATATTTTTATATTTATAATTAATATTTATAGTCTAATTTATCTTATGTATAACCTTATATTAAAAATGTTTTAGTTATTAAACTTTTATTTTAACTATTTTAACTCTTCTTTAAATAAAATAATAATAAGTGTCCTAATCTAATCCAAGTAGACCTAAAGGGTAATATTTTTTCCTAAGGTTTTTTAGCCAAATTACACTTATACAATAGAATTAGTACATGTGTTAGGGTAATAATAATATCATTTTGACCCTTAATTACACTATTTACTTTTAACCGTGGTAAAGAAAAGTAAAAAGTTAATATTCACCAAAAATTATTTTTATCTTATCGAACCACATTTTACTCCTTGATATTAACCGTTTCTCTCAGAGTTTTTAAATTCCACTCACAGAAGCGATAAAATTAAGTTTTATGTAGATTTTCAAATTCTCATAGGACGTGGGTAAAAGATGATGAAAAGTTCTATAAAATTTTTATATATCTAAAATTATTATAAAATGACTCAAATGAATTACATTGAACTTATAAAGGTATTATTTATCAATTTTTACGTAAAATAAATTTAAATAAAATAAATAATTATTTAAATAAAAATTTGGTTTTTAAATAGAAACCCAGTGTTTTCACTATTCATCACAAATTGAAAGTTTTCAGAAAAATACAAAAAATTCACCCGATGATAATTATGATATTCTGAATTCAAAAATGAATTTCATTTTGAAAAATAAAATTTCAAAAAGTGGGTATTACTATTCATAACGGCTAGTTTATATAATATTTTAATAACATATCGTTGTTTAGTGAAACTCAGCATTGCGTACAACACACGCTGTCGTGGAAGGTCGCAATTGTGTGTAAAGAAATCCAAGTCAGGGTTGCGTGTATTGCATGATTCCTTTGTTATTTTGTATGATATAATTCAACTATATTTCATTTATACATTGAATATATATATACATACACTCAGTGTTGTGTAGAATAACTTCTATCAAACGAACATGAAGTTTTGTGTAACATGAGCCAAGAATAGTGTTGCGTACATGGTGTTTCATATAGAACAAGCTAATTTTGGTGTCACGTACAACACTAGAAATCAATGAAATTAAAATGAATAATTCTCATAAAAACTCAGGTTGTTACAACCTTGAATAATTAAATGCTTATTTCATGAATTATAAATTGTTTCATTATCACATAAAATAATAACTTTACAACTCTTCCATAGTAATAAACTTTTAATGCATTAAAATACATGACCATTATTCATGCTCAATTCATGCGCTGATAAATGGAAATGAAATTTTACTAAATTATAATGTGTCAGTTACTATTTAAATGATAATTTTTCCAATGAAATACATAAAATAGTAAACATTCTTCGTGCATGTGATATTAATTCAAAATACACAAGTAATAAATGGATGGTATTACCACATAAAATGACTATTCCCTAATTTTCAATATCCTTGATTTATGGAGATGAATATTTATAATTTAAAATGATTAATTTTTAATAAATAAAAATGTCATTTGTGCACAAATCATGCACTGATAAACGGTCATGTCTTAATGAATGGCCATCCCTTATGTTACATAGCATATTAGGATAATTAATTTGTTGCGCATCATTGGTTTATGTAATGAATATATTAAATTAAACATATCAAAAACATACTTTAACCAAAAAAATTATTTAGGCCAAGTTAATTCGGATTGTGATTAAAACTTATAGGTTCATAAACTTAACTATATATATATACATAAAATATGTACATGTCGCACCCTTACTTTATAAATTCTAAAAACTAAGATTACATATACATATGTGTGTGTGTGTGTGTGTGTGTGTGTGTGTGTGTGTGTGTATTAACACATTACAAGAAATGTAATTTGTTTAATAATTACAACCCTACATCATAAAAGTAATTCATATTTTAATCAAATGAACTTTATTGCGAGAACTAGAAAATTAGATAGTATAAATAAGTAAATAAATTTTCCTTATATCATTTTCAAATTAACCGGGTGGATTAAAACTCTATGGGTGTATGTGTAATAAATATGCCATTCCATTTGAACGCAAAATATTATTCACATCCAAGTCTCTATTTAATAACATAAAATAAAGATAAATTTAATTATGTGTGTATTTCCGAATATACACTAAGTGTATAAAAGAAAATAAATATAAATTAAAATAACCCTTATCTTATGTACACATAAAATAATAATTTATATATGTGTACATATATATATATACATATGTATATAAACACATATAACTACAGTAATTTAATCAAATTAATTAAACTCTTAGAAAATATATATTTAATGAAAAACATTAAAACGTAACCCATACAAGTCATACGATCATAAAATAAACATTCGAGACAAATTATAATGAACCCTTACATCAAAAATAGTTTTAAGAAATTAAACATAATTTAAATAAATGAGAAAATATTACTGAAATAATAATGGAATTGCAAATAAATTATAAGTAAGTCCCTTGCATCTTTTATATAACCCAAAACACGAAGGCCCAGATTCAACATAGATGAATTTTTAAACTAAACTACAAGTTTATACTTTCATGTGTATATATATATATATATATATATACTCTCAAAGAAACAAAACAAGGAAATTATAAATCCCTTACTAGTATTCATGGAGGAGGTAGGGATGAGAAAAATTTGGAGAAGCACTTGATGAGAAGAAAACCCCTAAAAGGTTTGTGTGAAAAATGAGCTTATATATACTGTTTATATATAAATTATGTATATTTTATAAATCTCATGGAACATACCCAAAACAAAATAATAAAAACATTAAATAAGCATCAGAAAAAGTTTCCTATTAGACATATCAACATCCAAAACCAGTGGTCCCCAGAATCAAAGGTTAAAAGGAAACTGTGGAGGTGAAAAAATTAAAATGATGCACAACCAAAAACTAAAAAAATTCGACCTCACATTTGATCGATAAAAACGACACCCTAACCTCAGTCGGACCAGTTGACAAAGAAAACCACAACCTAGATCTGGTTCAGCACTAGGACCAAACTCCACTGTAGGGCCACACCTATCGTGGTTTGAACTCGATGACGCCACATGGATGAACTGGCCTCATTCTTAATGACCATAACGCCAGACCTTACTACAACGCGACACCCGCTGGACCTGCTTGAAGCTATCCCCGTGCACGACGCACCCAACCTCATCCAACTAAAACCCTACAGTGCCTACTGAAACCCTGGACACGGCCACCCTCTACCTCTCTACGTCGCGACACAGCCCAACTACGGCCTGACGGAGTCCGTCCGACTCACCCTCTCCAAAACAGTGCATATAGGAACCCTAAGTCGGGTTTCAAAAAAAATGGGGCCCTCCTCCACATGCGGATCTCCATTTTCCCTTCTTTTGATCTTATTACTATTATTATATTTTTTTTATATTTTTATATCCTTATTATCTTATCTTTTTTTTGTCTGTTTCCCTCCTATGAAAATCACAAATCCCATATTGCATTTCAGCATTTTTTTTCAATCACGTATTTTTCTTTTTGTCAAATTCTTCATTGCAAATATATATTATTACTTATTTTCTTTTTAATTTTTTCATGGTTGAATTTCCCCTTTTCATTTTACATTTTTCATAACTAAAAATCATATCATTATTTTAAGAAAATGAATATTAGTAACCTTTTTTATATTATTTAATTCTTATTTTTAATTTATATATCATTGTAGCATTTATATATATATATACTGTATTTTTTATTTTACTATTTTTACCTAACTATCATTATATAATTAATCACTTTAATATAATTTATATAAAGTTTTATATAATACATGTATTACAAGTTTAACTTTTAATATTAATATAGTTATACCATTATAAAAATCATAATATTAATAATTTAAAAACCAAAAATTACTACTTTATATATATATATCCATACAATATCTATTAAATTAAATTACCATATCATATTAATAATAATATATTTTCCAAATAGTTTCAATAAATGATATAGTCAAAATTTATAATTCAAATCATTTCATATATATATATAGATCATGTTTAAAAGATATATGTATATTTTCATCATAGATATAAAATAGTAAGAATTTTTTAAATCTAATCTTAATTCATAATTTTAAAACGAATAATTGTAACTATATATATTTATAAATTATTTTTGAAAATAAAAATTTGTAATTCAAATATATTCAATGTGTAGTATTTATTATTTCATATTAAATAAATTTTATAAGTGTAATTATAGTAGTCAATATACTTTTTTTAATAAATTTATTTATTTAAAATATTTTATCAAACACTCATTTTGATAAATTTTAATATTCAAATTCATTAATAAGTATATTCATGTTCAAATATAATGTTATAAAATTAGTTTGAACACTATACAATTATCAATAAAAATTATTGTATAATTAACTTATAATCAATTTAATTAAAATTATTTTATTAAATTATTTTTTTAAAGGAAATAAACTAAATAAAACACAATTTTAATGAAATTAAATTTAGAATATTCTAGGGTGTTACATTATTCCCCCTACAAACAACTGTGTCCTCACAATTCTAAAATGCTCGTACACAACCACAACAACACTAGACACATGTCACTCTCGAGGTCCCTTTATCGAAAACAGCACTGATGGTAGGGTGCTGACGACTTCAAGTGGATTCCTAAGGTAGTATTAAACTGCTCAATTTCCTTGGTCTAGGCACATTGTGAATAGCTAAGGTAAAATCAATGCCTAAAGCACTCATCCTTCCACAAAGAGGCACGAGAAGTGTTGAGTTCGGAAATTTCCGAGTGGACTAAATCCCTATAAGTCTCACACACCACATAGTTCTTCAAAATATTGATGTCGTAGAGTTCTCCGTACATACTAAAACTCAGGACCTGGAATAGGTGTGTCGCTCGATAGTCTCCATCCAAAGAACCTTCTTGAAATTTACCTACAACTAAGTAGTTATTAGCCAAAGTGAAACATAGAAAAAGAGATTCATGAAACTTCCCTATTTTCCTATATGTTGCAAACTGTGAAATTGATATACGGTAATAGAAAAGATTGATTCCTTGGTAAAGATGGAAAATTTTTGTGTGGTTCGACACCTGATGTAGTTGTTTACATGACAACCTAAGGTTTTAGAAAATCTCGTAGTCCCCTGAACATGAATTTACCACTATAGTTTTGACTATCTCTGTTGGGAGAGAAAGAAGGCATGATGCATCAGCCATCTGAAAATTTAAGGAAACTATCATTTAGTAACACATAACCATGTTTTTAGTATTGTTCTAATCTTATCTGATTTCCCCGAAGATACATAAGACTGGTATATATTCTTTTCCAATAACATCATACATAATAATGCTTAAATAAAATTTTCGTTGTTTAGTTCTGGTTTTCCATAGTTATCTAAACTGAATCCTCTAATACCAACTGTCATGCCTTAGCTGCCATGTACCGAGTCCAGTGCCATATAGAGGATCAAATTCGGTTCAGGCTCTGGGAAACCAGCTACTACTGAAATGTTTCTTCTGCTAAAAGCTGTAACCTGAATAATTTTAATTAAAAATGAAGGGTTAGCATACAAATGCCTAGTAAGGGGTTTAAAAATAACATACTATAACAAAATAATTTTTTAAAACATTATTTAAAACATTCATAAAATAGTATTCATAAAGAAAATCTGTAACAAATGTGACATGTCATAATAAAAGTTCTTAACTAGAAACATGCTAGAAGAATTACCAGGACACACGATTCGAACCTAGGCATTCTGAATAAAAGAATGTCTAAACATGTATGTCATGAGAATATGTAAGAAAAAACTAAAGAGCTAAGAGTAATGATTAATCAAAGTTTCACATAAAATAATAACTTTAATTTCATACATTGAATACTAAATCACCGATTTCTAAACATGTATCATGCCATAAACATATAGGACATTCTGAAACATTTTATCAAGGCCTTGGACAAGACGTCTAATGAATTAAGGCCTCAGCTGAAAATCCATAAGCTCTTTAACCTGGAATATTATACTAGTCAAATAATCCTCTATTTAATTAATTTACATAGTATTAATGAGGGAAGTGCATATGCCAGACCGTGTCAAGGCCTCGTGCCAAGACCTAGGGGCTAACTCTAACCGGACCCCAACACAGAGAGCCTCTATAACCGGAATCCAACCAGGAGTGCCTCTGTAACTGGACACCAACCCGGAGTGCCTTTATAACCAGACAATTACCTAGAGGGTCTGCTGTAACCAGACCCAAACCCAGAGGGCTTACATTTACCAGTCCCCACCATGGAACATACTATGTCCAATGCATTCCTCATATGTCTAAATCAAATTGCACATACCACTTTGATTTATTAAATCATTTATCATTCCCAGTACACATATTACATGGTTTCTTAATTCACATTATTCAAAGTGTCCCATACCACCTTGAATAAATAAATTTGTATCTTGTGAATTATAAATTGTTTGATTATCACATAAAATAATAACTTTACAACTCTGCTATAGTAATAAAATTTTAATGCATTAAAATACATGCCCATTATTCATGCTCAATTTATGTGTTGATAAATGTAAATGATGTTTTACTAAATTATAATGTGTCAGTTACTTTTTAAATGAAAATGTTCCCAATGAAATGCATAAAATAGTAAACATTATGTGTGTATGTGATATTAATTCAAAATACACAAGTAATAAATTGATGGGGTAACCACATAAAATGATTATTCCTTAATTTTCAAAATCCTTGATTTATAGAGACGAATATTTATAATTTAAAATGATTAATTTTTAATCAAGACAGATGTCATTTGTGAACATATCTTGTCCTGATAAAAGGTCATGTCTTAATGAATGGCCATGACTTATGTTACATAGCATATAAGGCCAATTAATTTGTAGTGCATAATTTGTTTTATGTGATGCATATATTAAATTAAACATATCAAAAACATAACTTAACCACCAAAGTTTATTTAGGCCAAGTTAATTTGGATTATGATTAAAACATATAGGTGCATACACATAACTATATATATATATATAAATAAAATATGTACACGTCTCACCCTTACTTTATAAATTCTGAAACTTTAAATTACATATACATATATGTGTGTGTGTGTGTGTGTGTGTATTAACATTGTTGGCGCCAAAATATTGATCACAAAGGGATGAAGGAAAAGAAGCATGTACGCTACCTCGCGAAGTCCCGATGCAGAGCTCCTCCGAGCAATTCGGCCTCCGCGAAGAAAAAGATGCAGGAACACCACACGAACGCCCTGATGTTCATGAGCCCTCCGTGAAGCAAAGGAGGTAGGAACGCTCCGCGAACTCCCTAAAGTTTGTGACCTGCCACGAAGCCCCCGAGGGAGTAACACTCCGCGAACACCCTGATGTTCGCGAGCCCGCCGCGAAGCACCACAACCCCCTTCGCACCGCGTGAGCTATGCTTTACGGCACCCCTTTCCTATAAATACTGGGCTCCCCCTGAGTCCAATGAATAGACAATCCGACCTTTTGGCTTCTCAACTCCCAAATCACGAAGCCCCCTTCGCCCCAGGAATCATGAGCTCTGCAAGGAATTTTTGCTTCATGAGATACCTTCGCCTGGTCTCGTTTTGAGCCCCTCTTCTGGGAGGGATGCCCTTCACAAAGCCTAAGGGCATTCGCGAAGGAAGGGGATTCCCAAGGGAACCCAGGAAGCTGCGGAGCGTTTCTACTTCACGAAACACTCATCCTGTACTAGTGATCCACACGCCAAGGCAGGGTCACTATACATCGCAAATCACACTACTTCACAGCACCTTGCTTCGTGAGGAACCTCTGCTTCACAAGGCAGTGCTCCATGAATACTATTCCACTTCGCGAAGCACCTCTCATTCACACCCCTGCCCCATGCTAAGGCCAAGGCACTCCACTTCGCGAAGCACACCCCTTTGCTTGGAAATTCCTCTTCACGTGTGACCCTCTAGGTTTGCACGATGTGATTTCAAAGTCCCATGGACAACACCACTCGTAGCATTGCTTCGCCTAATGCTTCTTTGCATAGGCACACTAATGGATATTTATTCTTCTCATAGCCACGCTAACATGGACCTCTCGATGGTTCGCTCTGTGACCCCCTTAACCATGGACTTGCCGGTACCTTCCCTCCCCCAAGGAGCAGAGGGTTCCAGTCATGTATGTCCTAGGGGTGCGGAATAACCCACCTCGTCTGAGCTATAGGATGTTAAACTGCCAAGAACCTCGTCCTCAACACATGACATTAAACTGTGATCCGACCTCGTGCCTTGCATGCAGGGTCCCCCCAGCTCAGACATTATTTACGCCCACTAGTCTCCACGGAGATGGTATCACCCCTCCACAGGGGATGATATCCTCTTTATCGGAGTGGCGTATGTCCGCTTGAGAAGGGAAACCACCTTGGGGTAAGCCCCCAAGCCTCTCTTGTGGAAGGTATCACCCATGCACCTCCATAATTCCCCACTACTAAGGCCAGTGGAGGGTGGGATAGGGAACGAGGCACTTTCCATATTTGGTCCCAAATCCCTCTCCCGCTGCGCTTTGCTGCACTTCGGGCCTCCATCTTGGAGTAAGTCCCAGCACCATGGGCCGCCTAACTCATAATCCCCTCTTCATTCCTCACGGACGCACCCTTCGCGACCTAATCATCAGGTCTCTGCTGCCTCTTGTTTCTCACACCGAGCACGACTCACGTGGGTTTAGAGTAAGCATTGGCCATGAAAATACCTCATCTAGCATGACGTTAAATTGTATTCCCTCATCCAGCATGACGTTAAACTGTATGCCCATGTCCAGTATGACGTTAAACTGCACAACCACCTGAACTATGAGGTATTTGATCCATGTCAAGGCATGGTACGTAGGAAGCCTCCACGAGGTTCAATCCCACCGTCCGTCATTTCTTTATGCCAGGTTCCACCCTCATCTAGCATGATGTTAAACTGCATTCCAGTCCGACGGCAAGCTGTTGTGACCAACCTGAACTATGAGGACTTTGATCCGTGTCAAGGCACGGTACGTAAGAAACCTCCCCAAGGTTCAAGCCCATCTCCCATCGAACCAAGGTCCTTTCTTCACATCGGTTCGTTAATGAAAACCACCTGAACTAGGTGGTCTTTGATCCATGTTCAGGCATGGTATGTAGGAAGCCTCCATGAGGTTCAAGCTCATCACCCAGTCGTTCCGACCTCATTAACGTCAGTCCACCCCCATCCCTCATGACGTTAAACTGTATTCCACATCTCATTTGAACTACGAGTACTTTGATCCGTCTCAAGGCAAGGTGCGTAGGAAGCCTTCTTGAGGATCAAGACCAACAATCATTGGCCCAGACTGTCTCCTTTTCGGTGTACCAAGCCCCCTGTTTTCTCATAAACTATGAGGACATTGATGCATGTTAAGGCATGGTATGTAGGAATCCTTCATGAGGTTCAAGTCCACCACCCGTTGGTCATTTCAACTTCATTAATGTCGGTCCACTAACACCTATGCAGCCTAGTGCGTAAGCCCCATACCATCGGACCAAGGTCCACATCCACCTCGGTTTGCTGACGACGCGCATTGGACCAAGGTCCACAACCATGTTGGTTTGCTGAAAACGACCATCGAGCCAAGGTCCGCCTTCACGTCGGTCACCAGCACCATCCCGAACTACGTGGACTTTGATTCCCAGCCATGGGGATACATAGGAGGTATCTTCGAGGCTCAGGACCAACTTCATTGTCACCCTTGCGATGGTTCCATTTCATCCCCCCTCCACTTCATTAATCCATCTATCATCCATCCTGATTCTCACCCGGGCCACCACATCCTGGTGAGATCATGCAACTCCACTTCCCTCCACACCATCTGGGAAGCCTCCCACGGGCTGACCCCGATATCAGCATCCCTTCATGGGGGATTCATCAATCTGATCCACTCCATATATTGTTATGATCAGGACGATCCGTCTCCATTGGACGTTAAAACTGCGGCATACCCTGTGTTAAACATAGAAAGCTGAGGAAACCCTCAGATACATGCCTATGGAATATGATTCCCCGTGATCTATGTGGGATGCATCGGGCCTCCATGCCCTTGAGAAGCCCTATAATAAGGGATAGAAGACAGAAACACCAATTCCCTAGTGTTCAGACTCATTATTGATGCCTCGACGTGACTACTCACCTGACTGAAGGTTGTTGCCCTGACCGGACCCTTTGGAATGTCCTGACAGAAGTAGTGTAATTAACCGGCGTCCATAGAAACATGGCACTGGGAAGAGTTTCACGAACAACATATTAAATCTATGAGGGAGACCCAGACTAGGGGACGAGTTCTGAGGAGGAATCCGCGGAAGGAAGAAAAGACATCCCATCATCCCGTTTTCGATCAAGGAGAACACATCCCTGAATAAGGAGTGAATGTCACCCACCTTTGGAAAGCCGGAATGTGGGGAAACACAAGAAATTCGTGCCTGTCGCGCCCTGGAGGGCGAACGTGCGCGCCCCGATGAAAGCGTCAGAAATAGAAATGGTAAACCTGACGTGAAGTTCTTCTCCTCAATATGAATATTAGTAGCATTCGAGACATCATAGATTGATGTGTCACCGGATCCAGATATCCAGCGCTGGGTCCCGCTAAGCAAATAGCGGGACTGGCGTGAAACTCACTGGAAGTTGGGGCAGTAAAACGTGGGGAATTCCGTTCTACAACGTGTTGGTTTGGATCACTCTTACCGACAATGAAGGACAGAATGACGCTGAGGCACTGGTTGTCGATCCTTTTCCTCGCAGTGCTGATGAGTTGATCTCCCTGCTTCCCAGGAACCAGGTTGCTGCTATGGAGACATGAACACCACCCGCTCGCCTACGCAGGGGTGGGGGAAACACCAGCATAGCCTCTCCTCATGGCTCCACTACCGTCACTACAGCCTCTATATCCATGAATACGGGACGCCCACGTCCCCTCTCCCCGTTAGAGATCATCCAACGAAGTGTGATCAACAAACTTATACATAGGTACGAGGAGGAAGGGGTCATCCCAACTCGGGATATGGATCTCCTAGACCTGGAGGAATCCAAGCCCCGCCATTAACGCCGCCCTCAAAGGCTGCATAGGGATCCCTTGCTCCCCACCCCAACGTTCAATCATTTCGGGAGCCTGTCCCCGGAACGCCTCGACGACTCCTCGCCTTATGCTGATGAGGCAGGTGATGTCCGACTCAGCCCAGTCAGAGTCCCAATCCAAGGACTTCAGGAAAGGGCCCCCTTCCAGCCGCCTTAGCACCGCCCTCCGGCTTTACTAGAGGAGCAGGTAGGCTATGCCCCTGCACCACCTGTGCCATCGCGTCTGACCTGACGTTAGTGTCGGGCTAGAACTGAGGACGCTCATCAATGGGCGTCGACATCAACAGTTATTGTGGCCCGAGCCACCACCGAAGTGCATTATGGAGTCCTTTCATACACTGAGCAGGGGCACTCTTTCACCCGACCAGGACTGAGGCCCCAACCACCCCATGGGCAGGTTGGCTCGCAGGCCTGAGTGGTGATCGTCGTGAACCAATCTGCGGGGATGTCAGCCCGTACGGAGGGCCTCCCCATACCACCATTCCATAGAGTATGGGCCTTCCCCGCTCTGAAGCTCATCGTGGAGGTATGCCTCATGCTACCCCCCATCCCAAATGAAGACCTTCCCCGTGGTAGTGACGCTCGGTGCGGAAGCCTCTCTCGTGCCCACCATACAGGGAACTGAGTTCTTCCTCCTTTCCCCGACCATCGATGTGAAGGTATTGCCCATCCGGTCCCTCTCCAGGATGGGGGGTCCTCCCTAAATCCTCTCTGCAACTGGAGAAGGTCCTCCTCGCCCTAGAAACCTGAGGGGTGATGGTCAGCCTCGCTCCACCCACACCAAGCATGGAGGTCCTCCCCATGATCCTTCCTGTTCCAACAGAGGTTCTGCCTACATGGGTGTTGTCCATGGAGGTCCTCCCCATGTACCATTTGACATTTCCCCTGGTGCCCCTCGCACCCCAGCTGTCTCAAGAGGGAGTCCTCTCCGCCATGGTGCCAGCGCCGCTCCGAGACTACATGTCGAGAATCAACCTTGTCCTGAAGATCCATCTAGGGGCAGGAGAGGGGGTCGTCGCCGCCACAAGAAGAGTCCTGGGAAGGCCCGAGTGGAGGTCAAAACAGCCTATTTCTCAGATTTTGAAGTGGAATGTGACTCAGCGATGGAACCTTCTCCCTGCTCCTTCGTGTCAAGGACTGGGGCAGGAACAAGGTGTGTCAGCCTCGTTCTCCCCGAATGAGAAGTCCACCAGATTCCCACCTCTCTCCGCAGGTACATCCAGGAGGAATAAATTGTGGTTATTCCACAGGTTCCAACCATGAAATCACCACTGTCATCACTAGAAGCACCCTCTACCACTACTAGAGATTCACAAAGAGCTATTTTGGGGACCAACTGCGGTAGAGCAACGACATACCCCATCGCTGGTGACCGTAATTTCTACACCAGAACTTGTGGCTATCATCCCATCATATCGTGATATTGTGGTCAAGTCACCTCACTCTTTAGAGGATGGCCCTGAATTCGGTGGCATGTCTGCTCGTTCGCCGTATTCTCTGCCACTCGGTTTATTATCCCTGCAGTCCACCTCAGTACCTATACCGGTCCCTCATCCGCCTCCGGTTGACGAGTGGGGAAATACGGGGCCAGGCCCTGAGTCTGATCCCAGGATCTTCTTGAACATTCTCGCAGCGGATCACTTCCCGGAGAAGTTCTGGCTGACGGAAGTGCCGAACTTTTGCGCACCAGAGTACCTTACCCTAGAGGAAGTAGGGTGCTTCTGTTGAACCCTATGGGCGACACATTTTCGCCTTAGTTATGAACGGGTAGTGTGCCCAATAAGCCGAGAGCACTTTGAGGGAATCGGTGGGCAATGTCGCCTGATCGATTTGGCCGCACTCCCTATGGCCCAGCGCCCTGAGTCCCCAGGCCGCCAGAGTGCCCTTCAATGGAAATGCGTTCAGAGTTTCAAAGTACTTCACAGAGTCATCAGGGAAGCTACCCCCCATGTGCAAGTCCGTGGCAAGGGACACTATGGCGCCCTCCTCTTCAGTCCTATCCGAAGACAGCCCGATTTGTTATGCAAGATTGAGGACATGCCCCCGAGAGGGGTCGCGGTCCACATGGCTGACGTAGTGGACAAGGAGGACGAGCTTGAATTTCTCGATGGAGACTTACCCCCTGAGGGTGTACCACCACTGCTGGACCCATCAGGGAGGGTTACCCGTCAGCAGAGGAGCCTTCTAGGCCTCCCTTTACCCACCGAGTCACTGGTACTCAATCAAAATACCGGTAAGGGTAAGGAGCACGTCGGAACTGTCAGGCACTCCGACCCGTCCGCCTCTGTACAGAAGACAGATGAAGGTCCCGAGAATGCCGTGTTGCACCAGCAACTTGCTGAGCAGAAGAGGCTGGTTGATGAACTCATGGATGAGCGTGCTGCAGAGCAGCGACCCGACTATGGTAATCCCAAGCCGGGGCAGGAACAATTTCCCCTCGGCAGGATGCCTCCGAGCAACCCTGATCACGCTACTTCCGTAGACAGGGCAGAATCCAGAACTCACGGCAAGAGGGCGCAATACGTCTCGCCAAACCCTCCTAAACAACGGGGCAATATGAGGAATCCAGCCTGGGTTCCCCCAGCCGCCCCACAGGCTGTTCTGCCAGTCACTCCACGAGCTGCTGAAGCCATATACCATGTCGAAGAACCCAGAAATGAACTTGTTATTAGGGATCCCCATCAAGACAAGGACCCCCACCTGGATGATCTTATAGCGGCACTCGTCGCCCTCCTCGAAGCGTTGGAAATGCGGCAGGTGGCAGTCCCACCGGATAGCAAGCCATATCCCGTGTGGGTGGATGATATGCCCGCACCCCTGGGTTTTGGGAACCCCACTTTCTCACCCTTCAACGGGACAGGGGACCCGCCGCAGCACTTGGCCCATTTTTCTTCCAGGTGTGGCCCCATGCTGGAGACCCCGACCCAATAATAATCCACCAAGCTCCGATGTTTAGTCCAAGAATTGGAGGGGCCCACATTCGTATGGTACAGCCAGCTCCCTATCGGATCGGTGACCGGCTGGGAGGATCTTCGCTGGCAATTTATATACCAGTTCAGCTCCACCACGTAAAAGACTAGCATCACATACCTCTTCAAGTGAAAACAAAGGCCTGATGAGCGAGTCTAGGATTTCATTGCTTGGTGGAAAGGGCTTACATACTCTCTCGACATACCACTGACTCAGGATCAATTACTGACGATGTGTGTAGGGAACGTTAAAACGGAGTCGGTTCCTTCCCTGGTCACCCAGAACTACCCTGGAGGGTTCTGGGATTTCTCAGATAAGGCTCAGCGCCTCGAGGAGGCTCTACAACAGGCTACTCAGGCACGTTTTCTGCCCCCCTATGATCCCATCCAGGAGGGCTTCCAGAGCCGAACCTGCCACGGTGGCCCAAATAGAAGCCCCCATGCAGCTATAATTACTGCCAGTGGCACCGGCCCCACAACCCCGCAGAGGTCCTCCACCTCAAGCGCAGGCTCCTGCCCAGCAGTGACTGCCTCAAAATCGACAGGTTCCCCCGCACAATGCGCCACTACCACCTAGGCGAGACAATCAGGCACTGCCTCCTCGGCAGGCCCCTCCAGCCCCTTGTCAGGGCCAGGCTCCCAAGGCCCCTTATCCGGAAAGAAGGCACCAGACTTACTTGTTCAATGAGAATCAGGTCCCTGGCTAGTTTTGAAGTTCTCCAGAGCAAGGGATTGTGCGCTTACCCGAGTGCAGAATGCTGGAAGAGGCGAATCTCACCGATCACCCCAACTATTGTCCCTATCATAGGATTCTAGGGCACACCCTCAAGCAATGATATGTGTCTAAAGACTGGATTCAAGACTATGTCGACAAAAAAATAGTTAGGTTGGGCCCAGCCCTGACACAAGTATCGGGTGTCTCCGTAAGGTCAGAGATCAGTAGCGACAGCGAAGGTGAGTTGCAGCAGGTTCTCAGCCATGAGTCCCAAAAATATGACGACTGGATGGCTCTAAAGCCTATCGCATGTGCCCATGGTATCATTCGGGCATGCCTGAATCAACCGGATCCTTCGGAGGAAGTAGCTGGTACCTCTGCATCGTCATCACAGCCGACCTCTTCCCAAAAGGGCAAGCAGTGACGACGCAAGAAGAAGCAACGCGCTCCACCACTACCGTCTTCATCCCGCACTCTTAGTGACTTTATTCCCCCGGAAATGGGGATTCCAACCAGAATCTTCTCAGTGGTGGACGATTCATCGAGCGATATCCAGGGGTATTCTTCGGTTAACACCGTGGAGATGGTAAAGCCCTATATGGATCCTGACGAGGGGGAACGCCAAGCGAACCTCCCCAACGTCCCCAGTCGACGTCAACGTTAGCGGAACCGCAACCACACAGGTCATCGAGGCATGTCAGCGGGCGCTTTTAGTCAGGTCGTGCACGCTACTGAAACCAGACAGCAGGATCAGCGCAGAGCTCATCACGCGCAACCTCATCTAATGCCCTCAGAACTACCTCCACCACTGTTTGTGCTACTAGATCAAGCAGAGCTGCCTCGTCCGTATCGCGGTCAGTCTTGCCTGGCTGCAGGCCAATCACCATTGTCTGGTCCTAATCCGGTGGCTACTCTCTAAGATTCAACTAGTAGGTAGTGGGATGTAACCAGTACTACCCAGCCACCGGTTCAAACAGCAAGACCCGCTATTCCTCCAACTGCAGAACGACCTCCTGTAAGCAAAGGCTCGCGTTTGGCATGAAATTACGATGTCCTGAAGCACCTGGTCGGCATTCTAGTAAGGTTTTCTATCCTTGAGTCCCTTCTCCTATCATCTGAAATGCGCGAATCACATTCTGAGGCTCTAAGGAGACCCCTTCAGTTTGAGACGGAGGTAGCAGGTGCGGAATCCTTCCACGCTGAGGCAATTGAGAACGCTGAATTCCAGGCAGTTATCTCTTTCTCCGGTGAAGATGAAGACCCTCCCACACCGGGGCATATTCTCCCACTGTACATCATTGGCCAGTTCAATGGCGTAGAGGTCCGCCGCTGCCTTGTTGACATGGGTTCGGGGATCAACCTAATCCCGACTCGGACACTGCGAATCCTGGGTCTATCTGAAGATGATTTAACTCCCTATGATCTCAGAATCCAGGGATACGACATGACCGAGCAATCCCGAGTCGGAAATATCTGCCTAAAGACCTAGTTCAGTGGACTAATTTCCAGCATCGAGTTCATGGTTGTCTCCCAGGACACCGCCTACAATGCATTAATGGGCAGGCCATGGCTCCATCTGCACGCAGCAGTCCCTTCGTTGTATCACCAGTGCCTCAAACACTCCCTCAATGGTCAAGTAGGCGTGCTCCAAGGAGATGCGTCTCCTTTCACCTCTTGTGAATCCCGTTATCTGGTCGACGACTATTAAAAGAGAAAGGATAAGCAAATCTTAGCAAGTGAGGATGATCCCACCCCGGTCATAAGTGATCTCTGGGCAGGCCTGGATGACGCCTACATCTTTCCGATCCATCGATTGGAGGCCACAACCCCTGACATGGGGTAGTGTTTCATTGTTTCATGTACTAAAGGAAGGCATGTTCCAATGTCCAAGCGACGGCGGAAAATCACCTCATACTCCTACACCAACTAGGCTCAAGTGATCTCGGAACCTCCTAACCCTGTGCGGTATCGGAATGTCTGGATTATAACAATGAAAGTACGTCATACGTGTCTCTTTCGCCGGGCTGGAATCAACCGACTCAGGCCGACGCGTCGCCACTGCTTTGATGTCATCAAATGTGGCCCCTTAGGCTGAAGGCCAGATGGGATAGGATCGACTTCCGTCATTGTTATGGTCTCAGTGGCGCATGGGTCTCATGATATGATGACCACCGCTGCCCAAGCCGGCACCAGCTGCCCGTCAGGGTTTGATAGATCAGAAGGAGCTCCCCTTTTGGGAAATCCCTCCATGGGTGGAGAGGAAATCTGGAGGATACTCCCCCTGCCTTTAAGGAAGGTTTCTGTACCACGGTTGATAAACTGGTACAGGTGAACCTTGGTAGTGAGGCAGATCTGAGACCCACACTGATCAGTGCATCCATGTCCCCCGAGGAGCAGCAGCGGTATGTAGACTTTCTCAAACAACACCGTGATGTGTTTTACTAGAGTTACAGTGAGATGACAGGACTAGATCCTCAGGTAGCCGTTCACCGCCTAGGCCTCCCGAAAAACCATCCTGGGTTTAAGCAGCCTCCCAGAAAGATTCACCCTTCTCACGGTGCCATGGTTGAGGCCGAAGTTTACAAGCTTATCAAATCCAGCATCGTTAAGGAAGTACAGTTCCCCAAGTTTCATTCCAATATTATGCCAGTCAGGAAGAAGAATAGGCAGATCAGAGTCTGCATCGACTTCCTCGATCTCAATCACCACTACCCAAAGGATGAATTTCCCCTCCCGGTGACCGAGTTATTGATTGATTCCATGGCCAGGTTCCAAGCACACTTTTTCATGGATGGGTATTCCGGGTACAACTAGATCTGGATGGCCCCTGAGGATGAGGAGTCCACTGCCTTCAGAGCTCCCCAAGGTACCTTTTGGTACCAGGTTATGCCCTTCGGCCTGAAAAATGCAGGTGCCACTTATCAGCAGGCCATGCATCGCATATTCAGGCCAATTCTCAGGATGCTGGTGGAATGCTACGTGGATGATCTAGTGGTCAAATCTCACCAACACCAGGACCATCTCAAAGACCTTGAGAAAGTGTTCGGTTTCCTCCATTCCTTCCACCTGAAGATGAACCCGTTAAAGTGTGCATTTGGGGTCACCTCCGAGAAGTTTCTCAACTTTGTTGTTAGATACCGGGGCATTGAGATCGACCCAGAAAAGATCAAGGACATCATCCAAATTCCTCCCCCGAGAAATATTTGTGAACTTCGAGGTCTTCAAGGCCACTTAGCCTATATACGTCGATTCATCATGAATCTAGCTGGAAAGTGTAATCCTTTTCCCGGTGCATGAATAAAGGCACCTTCTATGAATGGGATGAAGAGTGTCGGAATGCCTTCGAGGAAATCAAGCAGTATCTACTCCAACCTCCAGTTTTGATTCCACCCATCTTCAGAAAGTCATTGGTTCTTTATGTGACCTCCCTAGAACAGTCCCTCAGCTCACTTCTAACCCATAAGAACAACGAGGGTATAGAGAACAATCTCTACTATCTCAGCCACATGCTTCTTGATACGGAGATCAGATACTCACCTATCGAAAAGAGCTTCCTTGCGCTGATTTTTTCTGTACAGAAGTTGCGGCATTACCTGCAGCACCATGAGGTACAGTTGGTCTCTCAGATAGACCCACTAAAGTACATCCTGAACCTCCCCATGTTGACTGGCTGACTAGCGTGGTGGGCGGTGATCCTCCAGCAGTTTGACATCTGGTTTGTGCCCCAGAAGGCCATCAAGGGACAGGCATTGGCATACTTTTTAGGTTCCCATCCAACCACCGTGGATCAATCCCTGGAACTGGATTTTCTTTATGAGGCGATCCTCTCAGTCGATCATGCTGTCTCATGTTGGAAAATTCACTTCGACGGTGCCTCCTAGAGCCTCACCGGTAGGAGGCTCAATGATCCTATGCTCAACAGAGTGGGTCTGGGTATCGTCTTCATCACCGTGGCACAAGACGTCCTTCCATACGAATTCCTATTGTCAGAAGGCTACACCAACAATGAGGCAGAGTACCAGGCTCTCATCACCGGCCTCGATTTGGCCCTCGAGATCGATGTGCTCCATCTACATGTGAAAGGAGATTCTGAGCTGGTAATCAAGCAGGTCAACGGCGACTATGTCATCAGGAAGCCGGAGCTTGTGCCATTGCTGGAGTGAAACCTCCGTCTAATGGCCCAGTTCTCTTCTCGAACAGAGGTTACCCATGTCCCTCGGTCATAGAATGGTCGAGCTGACGTTTTGGATGGCTTAGCTTCAACTCTCGCAAAACCCAAGAAAGATTATTTTATCATACATGTGGAACACCAGAATTTCATTGCCCCCATCACCCCAGAGGACACCGACGGCCTACGAATAAGTCATATTACCACTGGAACGTCTACGTCAGGGTTCCCAGGTTCGTCAGACATAGCGGTTGAGGCCACTCCCGACTGGAGGGCACCTTTTTTCGACTATCTCCAAAATGGTTGCCTCCCGGATGACCAGGCCGAGCGCAAGAAAATCTGATGCCACGCGCTGCAATTTACCCACCAGAGCAGTCCCAGTCTTGAGAAGATCCTCTATAAGTGGAGCTTCGATGGAGTTCTCCTCCGTTGCATTCAAGAAGTCGAGATTTCTCAGGTTATGAAAAAGGTTCATGCTGGTTCCTGTGGTGCCCACCAAGCTGGTCCAAAGATGTCCCATGAAATCCGGAGGTTGGGGTACTTATGGCCCTCTATGATCCATGATTGTATCAAGTTTTCCAAGAGATGTCACGCGTGCCAAGTTCTTTCCAACAACCTGCATTGGCCGCCGGAGCCTCTCCACTCCACCAAGTACTCTTGGTCATTTGCGGTGTGGGGACTCGATGTAGTGGGACCATATCCACCGGTGATAGCTCGCCAGTGTAGGTTCATCCTAACTGCTACAGATTTCTTCTCCAAGTGGGCAGAGGCAGTTCCACTCAAAGCGGTCAAGGCCCGTTCCATCGTCAACTTTGTGAGCTCCAATATTATCCACCGGTTTGGGGTCCCTCATGTTGTCCTCACCGATAAGGGAACCAACTTATGAGTGGTTGAGCTGAAGAAATTGTATGCCAAGTACAATATCCGTTTGAACCATACCTCTAGCTATCATGCATAGGAAAATGGACAGATCAAGGTGTTCAACAAAGCACACTCTAACATTCTGCAGAAAATGGTTGGTCAGAACAAGAAAAGTTGGCCGGACAAGCTCCCCAACGCCCTCTGGGCTTATCGGACGACGACTCGCAATTCCACCCAGGTGACCCCATATTCCCTGGTGTATGGGGCTGAGGCCGTCCTACCCCTTAAGATCTAGCTTCCATCATTACCCACTGCAGTCTATGACCAGCAGGCGCCAGATAAGGTGGATAAAATCCGTCTAGCTAAATTGGAAGCACTGGACGAGAACAGGCTTCGTGCCCTGCACAATCTGGAAAGGCATCAGAATAAGATAGCCAGAGCCTTCAACAAGAAGGTTCGCCTTCACTCTTTTCTGTAGGGTGACCTAGTGTTGTCCCTTCAAGCAGCAATGATCCCCGGTAGGAAACCGCCCAAGCTAGAGCCCAAATGGGAATGACCTTACTTCATCCATAAGTTTTACCCTAATGGAGCATACTCCTTGGGGACCACGAATGGTGAGCGCATAACTCCTCCCACCAACGCCAAGTTCCTCAAGAAGTACTTTGCCTAAGCATCTTTGGTCCTACATAACCTTAAACTGTAGGGTCCTGCACGACCCTAAACTACACGTTACGGTCCCGCACGACCCTAAACTGCACGTTACGGTCCCGCATGACCCTAAACTGCACGTTACGGTCCCACATGACCCTAAAATGCATGTTACTGTCCCACACGACCCTAAACTGCACGTTACGGTCCCGCACGACCCTAAACTGCATGTTACGATCCCGCAAGACCCTAAACTCCATGTTATGGTCCCGCATGACCCAAAACTACACCACCGTCCTGTATGACATTGAAACTACGATATCGTCCAGCAAGATGATAAACTGAAAAATGGTCTGAGCTCTATGAACATAAACTAATATCTCCCCCATCCTTACTGTAATATGTTAAACTGCAAGCCAGTCAGGCCTTCCTGACCGAGGCTTAGCCTCAGGCCCCTTGGCCACTTCGGGCCCCTGGCCCCCGTCTTTACAGAAAGATGTTAAATTGCGAGCCAGTCAGGCCTTCCGGACCGAGGATCAGCCTCAGGCCCCTTGGCCTCTTCGGGCCCCTGTCCCATGTCCTTACTGTAAGACGTTAAAATGCGAACCAGTTAGACCTTCCTGACCGAGGCTCAGCCTTAGGACCCTTGGCCTCTTCGGGCCCCTAGCCCCCGTCCTTACTGCAAGATGTTAAACTTCGAGCCAGTCAGGCCTTCTTGACCGAGGCTCAGCCTCAGGCCCCTGGGCCTCTTTGGGCCCCTGACCCCCATCTTTAATGCAAGACGTTAAACTGAAAGCCGGTCAGGCCTCCCTGACTGAGGATCAGCCTCAGGGCCCTTGGACTTCGTCGACTCAGGACCTCTTATGGGATTGTACGGTGTGGTGTGGGATATGTCCTCATTCACATCGGGTTACCCGCCGTACCATACATATCCCCAAATGAGATTCATCTCTCATCCAGCGCGACATTAAACTGTTCTTCAAGAACTAAATATGGATTGATTCCCATCCTAATGGGATACGTCGAAATTCTCAGACACCTCATCTTGAGCCCAGCCCCGAGCTATTCTCTTTCACTACCCCCCTGGGTATAGTTTCCTTGGAGGATCCTTGCATGACGAGGAGTAGGCTTTCTTATCCCCGCTCATACAAGGATTATAAGGGTCGCACCATGTGCCAACTCCCCTTCTTCTATCATCCCATGTCTTTACCACACGACGTTAAACTGCATGGACCTCAAGAACTACGTATGGCTTGATTCACATCCTGATGGTATACGTTGGAATGCCCGGACATTTCATCTGTCAGCCCAGCCGAAAAGCCAAAGATCTTCCCCTCGGGTTAATACATATGGCAGGATGCACACTTTTTCTCTAATTCACGTCGAGCAAGCCTCGAACCGGATTTACTTCCCCCCCCCCCGGAGATTTTCGCCTCTTTTGTGGATGGATACAGCTATGCTTCACCCACTCCTTAACTGGGATTCCATCACTTTCCTCACCCGTAGGGACACCCAAGAAAGGCCTGGATACCACGCCCAAGGGCTCTCCTACCGATACGGGCCAACGCCCCTAGGTATTTCTGAGCAAAAATCTGATACAAGTCCCGTGTTGCGCATTTGGTCAATGGTCGATGCTCATTTTTTACTCCCATATCGGGTCACCATAGGGACGTTGTGTTTCAAACATGGTCAACAGTGTCCTAGATCTTTGGGTCCACCCCGAGATGCCCCAAACATCGAGTGAAGTTATTCGTTCTGCCCCATCCCTAAGCGACAAACTTCCCTCCGGGTGGTGCCAGCGGTTGGGCCCACAGCCCCGATTCTTATATAAGGGATGCACGGCGTGGTGTAGGATTATGTCTCTTTTCACGTCGGGTTACTTTCCATGCCATACACATCCCCAGATGCGATATAGTTATCTCTTTCCCCGCCCTCATTGCAAGATTTTAAACTGCAAATTAGTCAGGCCTCCCTGACCGATGCCTATCCTCAGGCCCCTTGGCCTCTCCGAGCTCACTGCCCCCATACTTGCTGCAAGAAGTTAAACTAAAAGTTAGTCAGGCCATCCGGACCGAGGCCCAGCCTCAGGCCTCCCTCACCGAGGCCTACCCTTAGGCCCCTTGGCCTTTTCGGGCCCCCTGGCCCATATTATTTCTTACAGAACTATGTGGTATGGTGTGGGATTATGTCCTCATTACCCGCCACTCCTTACACCTCCTTGTTAGGATATTCTGGCCCCTAGGCATCCCTTCAGAACTACGTGTGGCTTGATTCCCCTCATTATGGGATGCGTAGGACCACCCGAATGTCTAAGCTTCATGTCCCGCCCCATCCTCCGAAAACCTCCATCCCACCTTGGCCCCTTGTCCTACTCTTCCTCCACGAGGGGATTATATGGTGTGGTGTGGGATTATGTCCTCATTCACGTTGGTCTTGTAATGAACACGCCATGTACCTCTCCCTCCCGAGCTGTTTCATCGACCCTTTCTGACGGTTCAACAATGTGCCTAAGGGTACTCTGGTTTTTTACCTGGAATGTCAGACTTTACTCGAACACGTTTGCACCCACTTTCCAGGCTTTGTGCATCCCTTCATCAGGTATTACATCATCTTTCACACTCGGAGGGACCCCCAAGAATGGCCTAGATACAATTCCCAGGGGCTCTCCTACCGTTATGGGCCAACGCCCCCGAGGGTTTCGGACAACAAATCGATAAAAATCCCATGTTGCGAATATAGTCAGCGGTCAATGCTCGTTTGTTTTTCCCACCTCAGGCTAATGTGATATGCAGACTGTTTTTCCTCCACGGTTAACGGTTATCCTCCATCGCCACATCAACCCCATTAAGCCCAAAATGTCGGTTACACGATTCACATCCTTCTCCATTCTCATTGTCCAAGTGGAGTTTCGAAACTCTTGGTACTATTCCTCCATGCATGTTTGTGCATTGGGGGAACAAAGCCATGCCAAAGGTGTCCTTCGGGGCTCTTCACCGACCCCCCCCCTAGTTGGATTCTTCGGGTATTGCGATAAGGATCTTCCCCACTTGTTTCCCACACTGAGTTTAACTCACGTGGGCTTAGGGATCGGGTCGAGGTCCGCACTTACCTGGAAAGTTGTCATCCGCCCCTGGTCCGAGTTTTAAAGACCATAAAATAAGATCTCCCAAGAACTACATTGGATTGATTCCCGTCCTCATGGGATACGTAGGAACGACCAGACCTCCTGTCTTTGGGTCCATCTTGAGTTCAGCATCCTGCCTTCGGGACCCTGACTACGGGACTACGTGGTGTGATGAGGGATTATGTCCTCATCCATGTCGGTTATGTCGCACAAAACCATACACATTCCCCACCTAGCATCGTCCCTGCTACGTCTGCGCTGCATGACGTTAAAATGCATTCTTGGTCCTATCACATGACCCTAAACTGTGACATTATCGTCCTGGCCGCACGACGAAAAATGGCACTGCATTGTGATGGCCTCATTGTAGAGGACATCACGTTGGGTATTGGTCACGTGCCATGCCATTTTTCTGCGCCAATCATGGCTTGATTCTTGTGGAGACACTAGGTCTTGCTACCCTAGGCCTGTTGCTTCACATAAAAAACCACTCACCTTAAAGGACAAACAAGATTTATCAAATTCCGCTTCTTTTAGTTCAAGGGCCACACCCACACTCCCCTTTTTCCCTAGCACTGGTACCTTACCGTTCCCCCTTTCAGAACTATGTATGGCTTGACTCCCATCCTCATGGGATACGTAGGAGCACCCGAGCACTTCCCCGCGGGCCCAGCCTAACTTTCATGTTCTGTCCCTCGACTCGAGCACTCCCCAGATGGTCTGAATTCTACAAACCTAAACTAAGACCTCTCTATGGGAAGGGACTCTTCTCCCTCTATCTAATACACCCAGTTTTCATGTTCATATGCGTTTTGACAAAGAGCCTGGAGAGTGGGATTTTCATAGGGATATTCCCCTCATCCCATGACCAAGCTTCATGAGCTCGCTATTTGGATACTCATCCTATTCCACATCCAAAAGGTCCCTCGGATGACAAGGATACTAGGCTTAAGGGCTCTCCATGAACGCTGGACCAAAGGGCCCTCCGATCGTTTCAGGCCAACGTCCCTATGGATCTCTAACAAAATTTGTGAAATGGTCCCGTGTTTCAAACATGGTCAACGGTCGACCCACATTTGTCTATCCCCATTCTAGGCTAACGTGATATAGATGCTGTATTTCTACCACGGTTAACAGTTATCCTCTATCGTCACACCGTCGTCATTGTGATCCAAATCTCGAGCGTCGTGATTCACACAATTCCACTTCCTCATGTTCAGGTGGAACTCCAACATACTTGGCTCTATCTCTTCGCGCATCTAGGTGCGCCACATGGTCATGTTAGTATCATGGGGCCGGTATTCACCGAGCTCCCCATCACCCTAACCTACCCCTTTCTGTGTCGGGAAATTCCCACCACTACTTCATGTTTCCCACACCGAGTATGACTCACGTGGGCTTAGTAGTTTTGGCAGGATTTGTACCAACACGGTCAGGGTTCTCATTGTCCCGCATGACATTAAACTGCCCTTTCAGAACTATGTATGGATTGATTTGTATCCTCATGGTGTACATCAGAATGCCCGACCACTCTGCTTCGGGCCAATCCTAATCCTCACTCTTGGCCCCTCGACCTGGAGTGTTTCCTCCGGGGGTACATGGTGTGATTTGGACTCCAAGTCCTCATTCACGTCGGTTTAATAACTACCACACCATATGCTCCCTGGGATATTCTCTTTCACTCCATGTCCTATCGTATGACGTTAAGCTATAGGAGTCCATATGTCCTCAATGCACGACACTAAATTGTGGTTCTACCCTGAGCAACTTCAGGATGCCCCGTGTTAATCATGGGATGCACCAGAGCCTCTACCAGAGATAATTTCACCTGCCAGTGTTGTTCTATGACTACACTACACTTCCAGAACTATGTGTGGCTTTATTCCCACAATCATGGGATATGTAGAGACACCATGGTATTTTTCCTATGGTCTAGCTCATAGGAATCATTAATCATATCCTTCCCCTTTTCGGCCCCCTGGCTGGACCCCTTGTAGAGGACCATGTAAATATGACTCGACCTTGAACAAGTTCAGGATGCCCCAAGATCCCATTGAGAAGTGACATACCCCTCGCTAGAGAGGCCTTGTTCTAAAGAAAGAATGATCCATAATCAAACCGATGCGCCCATCTGGCGTACTCCCACAACAGTGGTGTAATTACATGAGTGTTGGATTCTGTTCGGACAAACAATCAATCCATATTTCACACTTTGTGTGACCATTATTTAGACCATCTCCCCATGGCCTAGACAGTTAGCCATATCATCCCTCCGAGCGGCGTCTGCAAGCACCCCAAACATAGCTTCTCGATGGGCCATTTTGGTTTCGAAACTCAAAATAATTTTGGGTTGGGTCGCGAAGGTTGCTCGGGAAGATCTTTCGTGAAGCTCAGGAAAAAAACCAAGACGTGGAGCCCGGCCTAGGCCTAAAAACAGAAGTTCTTTTGGCGCGGTCGGGGAGTCAGAGACTTGAGGTTCACCGCGAAGCTCGATTCGTGGAGAGTAGACGCGGAGTATGCGGAGCTTCACAAAGTCGAGAGCGCATAAGGACAAAAGTCGCGAGAGGAAAAAAGAGTGCTAATCCCCCATATTTATAGGCTGTGACCCCAGAGATTCACGCCGCATCCCTCCCACACGGAGCATTGTAGAGCGTCTGGAACACATGGTCGTTGTCATCCCCGTGCGCCCCTTCGTGAGTCTGCATCTCAAACCGCCGATAATTTTAGCGATTTTCCCTCAGACTTCAACCCTTGATCCCTCCGTGGCTCCAAGTCTGAGGGGGGGAATTTGTTGGTGCCAAAATATTGAACGCAAAGGGATGAAGGAAAAGAAGCCCGCAAGCTTCCTCACGAAGCCACGACGCTGAGCTCCTCCGAGCAACGCAGCTGTCGCGAAGCAAAGGAGGCAGGAACGCCCTCTGAACTCCCTGAATTTTGCAGGCCCACCGTGAAGAAAATGAGGTGGGAACACTCTGTGAATGCCCTGACATTTGCGACCCGCCGCGAATCCCCCAAAGTGGTAATGCCCCGCAGATGCCCTGACGTTCGGGAGCCCACCGTGAATCACCGCAGCCCCCTTCGTGTCGCGTCAGCTCTGCTTCGCGGCGCCCATTTCCTATAAATACTGGGCTCCGCTTGAGTCCAACGAACGAACACTCCGACCTTTCGGCTTCTCAACTCCCGAATCCGAAAGCACCCTTCGCCCTAGGAATCGTGAGCTCCGTGAGGTATTTTTTATTCACGAGATGCCATCGCCTTGTCTTGTTTTGATTCCCTCTTCCGGGAGGGATTCCCTTCGCGAAGCCTAAGGGAATTCACAAAGAAAGGGGATTCCTAAGGGAACCCAGGTAGCCGCAAAGCGTTTATGCTTCGTGAAACACCCATCTTGTACTAGTGATCCACATGCCAAGACAGGGTCACTATACATCGTGAAGCACACTACTTCACAGCTCCTTGCTTCGTGAGGCACCTCTGCTTCACGAGGCAGTGCTCTGCGAATACTATTCCACTTCGTGAAGCACCTCCTATTCACACCCCTTCCCCATGCTAAGGCCAAGGCACTCCACTTCGCGAAGCACACCACTTTTCTTGGAAATTCCTCTTCCCCTGTGACCCTCCAGGTTTTCACGATGTGATTTTAAAGTCCCATTGACAACACCACTCATAGCATTACTTCGCCTAATGCTTCTTATCATAGGCACGCTAACGAATATTTCTTCTTCGCGTAGCCACGCTAACGTGGACCCCTCGATGGTTCGCTCTGCGACCCCCCTTGACCATGGCCTTGTTGTTACCTTCCCTCCTCCAAGGAGAAGAGGGTACCGGTCATGTAAGTCTTAGGGTTTCGGAGTAAACCCACCTCGTCGGAGCTTCAGGATGTTAAACTACCAAGAACCTTGTCCTCAACACATGACGTTAAACTGTGATTCGACATCGTGCCTCGCACGCAGGGTCCCCCGGCTCGGACATTATTTACGCCCACTAGTATCCACAGAGATGGTATCACTCCTCCACAGGGGATGATATCCTCCTTATCGGAGTGGCGTATGTCCACGTGAGAAGGGAAACCACCTTGGTGTATGCCCCCAAGCCTCTCTTGCGGAGGGTAGCACCCATGCACCACCGTACTTCCCCACTGCCAAGGCTAGTGGAGGGCGCGATAGGGAACGAGGCACCTTCCATATTTGGTCCCAAATCCCTCTCATGTTGCACTTTGCCGCACTTCGGGCCTCCATCCTGGAGTAAGTCCCAGCACCATGGGCCTCCTAACACGTAAGACCCTCTTTGTTTTTCACGGATGCACCCTTCACAACGTGATCGTCAGGTCTTTGCTATCTCATGTTTCTCACACTGAGCATGACTCACGTGGGCTTATAGTAAGCATTGGCCATGACAATACCTCATAAAGCATGCTGTTAAACTGTATGCCCTCATCCAGCATGACGTTAAACTGTATGCCCCTGTCCAGCATGACGTTAAACTTCACAACCACCTGAACTATGAGGTATTTGATCCATGTCAAGGCATGGTACCTAAGAATCGTCCACGAGGTTCAATCCCACCACCCGTTATTTCTTCACGTCAGGTTCCACCCCCATCCATCATGACGTTAAACTGCATTCCAATCTGACGGCAAGCCGTTGTGACCAACCTGAACTACAAGGACTTTGATCCATGTCAAGGCACGATATGTAGAAAGCCTCCCTGAGGATCAAGCCCATCTCCCATTGGACCAAGGTCCTTTCTTCACGTCCGTTCGCTGATGAAAACCACCTAAACTACGAGGTTTTTGATCCATGTTAAGACATGGTACGTAGGAAGCCTCAATGAGGTTCAATCCCATCACCCGGTCGTTCTGACCTCATTAACGTCGGTTCACCCCCGCCCTGCATGACGTTAAACTCTATTCCATATATCATTTGAACTATGAGGACTTTGATCCATGTCAAGGCATTGTACGTAGGAAACATTCCTGAGGTTCAAGACCAACAATCATTGGGCCAGACCGTCTCTTTTTCGGTGTGCCAAGCCCCCCATTTTCTCCTAAACTACGAGGACTTTGATCCATGTTAAGGCATGGTACGTAGGAAGCCTTACTGATGTTCAAGTCCACCACCCGTTGGTTATTCCGACTTCATTCACGTCGGCCCACTAACACCTGGGAAGCCTAGTGTGTAAGCCCCATACCATCGGACCAAGGTCCACATCCACGTTGGTTCGCCGACAACGCCCATTGGACCAAGTTCCATATCCACGTCGGTTTTCTGACAACGACCATCGGGCCATGGTCCGCCTTCACATCGGTTCACCGACACCATCCCAAACTACACGGACTTTGATTCCCTCCCACAGGGATACGTAGGAGGTCTCTTCGAGGCTCAAGACCAACATCACTGTCGTCCTTGCGATGGTTCCATTTCATCCCCCCTCCACTTCATTCATCCATTGATCATCCATCCTGAACCACATCCTGGTGAGATCGTGCCACTCCACTTCACTCCATAGCATCTGGGAAGCTGCCCACGGGCTGACCCAGATATTGGCATCCCTTCAAGGGGGATTCCTCAATCTGATCCACTCCACCTAGTGTTCTGATCAGGCCAATCTATCTCTGCTAGACGTTAAACCTACGGCATACCCTGTGTTAAACATAGGAAGCTGAGGAAAACCTCAGATACATGCCTATGACATATGATTCCCCACGCTCGATGTGGGATGCCTCGAGCCTCCATTCCCTTGAGAAGCCCTATAATAAGGGACAGAAGACATACACACCAATTCCCCAGTGTTCAGACACGTTATTGATGACTCGACGTGACTACTCCTCTGACTGAAGGTTGCCTCTCTGACCGGACCCTTTGGAATGTCCTGACAGAAGCAGTGTAATTAACCGGTGTCCATGGAAACATGGAACTAGGAAGAGTTTCACGAACAACGTATTAAATCTATGATGGAGACCCGGACTAGGTGATGAGTTTCGAGGAGGAATCCACAGAAGGAAAAACTGACATCCCATCATTCCGGTTTCGATCAAGGAGTAGACGTCCTTGAATAAGCAGTGGATGTCGCCCGCCTTTGGAAAGCGGGAATGTGGGGCAACACAAGAAAGTCACGCCTATCGCGCCCAGGCAGACCGACGCACGCACCCCGTCGAAAGCATCAGAAACAAACATCTTAAGAGAAATGTAATTTGTTTAATAATTACAACCTTAGTATCATAAAATTAATTCATATTTTAATCAAATGAAATCCCTTGAGAGAACTATAAAATTAGATAGTATAAATAAGTAATTAAATTTTCCTTACATCATTTGAAAATTAAACAGGTGGATTAAAACTCTATGGGTGTATGTGTAATAAATAGGCCATTCCATTTGAACCCAAAACATTATTCGCATCCAAGTCTCTATTTAATAAAATAAAATAAAGATAAATTGAATTATGTGTGTACGTCTGAATATAAAATAAGTGTATAATAGAAAATAATTATAAATTAAAAAAACCCTTAATTTATGTACACATAAAATAATAAGTTATATATGTGTACATATATATATATATACAAATATGTATATACACACATATAACTACCATAATTTGATCAAATTAATTAAACTCTTATAAAATATATATTTAATGAAAAATATTAAAACTCAACCTATATAGGTCAAATGATCATAAAATAAACATTCAAGAAAAATTATAATGAACCCTTATATCAAACATAGTTTTAAGAAATTAAACATAATTTAAATAAATGAGAAAATATTACTGAAATAAAAATGTAATTGCAAAGAAACTATAAGAAAGTACCTTGCATCTTTTATATTATCTGATCCCAAAACCAGAAGGCCAATATTCAACATAGAATAATTTTTAAACTAAACTGCAAGGTTATAATTTCATGAGTGTATATATATATATACATATATACTCTCAAAGAAACAAAACAAAGAAATTATAAATACCTTACTAGTATTCAAGGAGGAAGCATTGCTGAGAAAAATTTAGAGAAGCACTTGCTGAGAAGAAACCCCCCCCCCCAAAGGTTTGTGTGTAAAACAAGCATATATATACTGTATATATATAAATTATGTATATTTTATAAAACTCATGGAACAGACCCAAAATGAAATAATAAAAACAATAATGTAAAGTCAAACAAAGTTTCTTATTAGACAGATCAACATCCAAAACCAGTGGTCCCCAAAATCAAAGGTAAAAAGTAAACCGTGAAGTTAACAAAATTAATATGACACACAGCCTAAAACTAACCAGGTTTGGCCTCAAATTAGATCTATAAAAATTAAACCCTAACCTCAGTTGAACCAATTTATGAAGCAAATCACAACATAGATATGGTTCAGCACTAGGACCAAACTCCACCGTAGGGCCACACCTCCCGCGGTTTGAACCCGATGATGCCTCATAGATGAACCGGCCTCCTGCTCGACGACCGCGATGCCAAACCCTACTGTGTCGTGACACCCGCTGGACCTTCTTGAAGCCATCCCCATGCATGACGCACCTGACCTCGGACAGTTTAACCCCTATGGAACCTACTGGAAACCTGGACACAGCCACCCTCTTCCTCTCTATGTCGTGACACACGCCAACTACAGCCTGACGGCATCTGCCCGAATCACCCTCTCCAAAACATAACATACAAGAACCCTAAGTCGGGATTCAAAAAAAACAGGGCCCTCCTCCTCATTCAAATCTCCATTTTTTACTTCTTTTGATCTTATTACGATTATTATATTTTTTCATATTTTTATATCCTTATTTTCTTATCTTTTTTTTCATTTCCCTTCTATGCAAATCACAATGCCCATACGGGTTTTCATCCAATTTTTTTTCATTCATGTTTTTTTTATTTTTGTCAAAGTATTCATTGCAAATATATATTATTACATCTTTGCTTTTTCATTTTTCCACGGTTCAATTTCACATTTTTCATTTAACATTTTTCTTAACTACAAATCATATCATTTGTTTAAAGAAAACAAATATTAGTAACATTTTTTATATATTATTAAATTCTTATTTTTAATTTATGTATCATTATAGTGTTTATAAATATATATATATATATAGTGTGTTTTTTTAATTATTATTATCTCATTATCATTATATAATTAATTCCATTAATATACTTTAAATATAGTTTAATATAATACATGTTTAAAAGTTTAACTTTTAATATTAATATAGTTATGGCATTATAAAAATCATAATATTAATAATTTAAAAACCAACAATTACTACTTTATATATATGTGCATACTATATATATTAAATTAAAATTACCATATAATAATAATAATAATATATTTTTCTATATTTTTAAGAAATTATATAGTAAAAATTTATAATTCAAATAATTTCATATACATATATATATATATATCATGTTTAAATGATATATGTATATTTTCATCATAGATTTAAAATAGAAAAAATTTTGTAAATCTAATCTCAATTCATCATTTTAAAACAAATAATTGTAACTATATATATTTATAAATTATTTTTGAAATTAGATATTTGTAATTCCCAATATATTCAATTTTTAATATTTATTATTTCAAATTAAATAACTTTTATCAGTGTAATTGCAATAGTCAATATACTTTTTTTAAGAAATTTATTTATTTAAAATATTTTATCAAACACTCATTTAGATAAATTTTATTATTCAAATTCATTAATAAGTGTATTCATGTTAAAATATAACACTATAAAATTAGTTTTAACACTGTACAATTATCAACATAAATTATTATATAATTAACTTATAATCAATTTAATTAAATTTATTATTTTACATTATTTTTAAAGGAAATAAACTAAATAAAACACATTTTTAATGAAATTAAATTTATAATATTCTAGGTTGTTACATGACATCATGGTGTACTCGACTTTAGGGGAGGAGAACACTATACACCTATGGTTAATCATGGATACACTACGAGAGCACCAAATTTATGGAATTCTCTAAAAGAGCTAGTTTTGGATTCAGAAAGTTCACTTTTTGGGACACGCCCTCTTAGAGGCTAGAGTTGCAGTGGATCTGGTGAAGATAGTGGTAGTACTTGTTTGAGAGCTTCCCATGAGCGTAACTGAGGTGTGAAGCTTCTTGGGGTTGTTTGGTTAATATCAGAGGTTCGTGCCCGACTTCTCTAGAGTAGTAGCACCCCTATCGGAATTGGCATGGAAGGGACAATCCTTCATGTGGATGGAGAAATTCCAGAAAAGCTTCTAGGAGATGGGTCAGAGACTGACGAGTGCCCCATATTAAGGTTATCAGAAGAGGGCGTTGACTATGTAGTCTATTGTGATTCACCATGGACCAGACTAGGTTGTGTCCTGATGCAGGAGTGAGCAGTGATCACCTATGGCTCACGAAAGATGAGGCAGCATGAGCATAACTATGTGACCCATGACCTGGAGTTAGCAGTAGTGGTATTTTCCTTGATGATGTGGTAGCACTACTTGATGGGTGAACGATTTACCTTCTAATACGACCATAAGAGTTTTAGGTATATCTTCTCACTGAAGGACCATAAATTAAGACAGAGGATATGGATGGAGTTCCTCCAGGACTATGACTTTGAGATAGTTTATACTCTTGGGAAAGGGAACATGGTGGCAGATGCACTCAGTAGGAGGTCTAGTTTACAGCTTCTGAGTGAGGTGATGGAACAGCTATCCACGATGCAGATTCCCTTCATGGATAGTGATGGAGGATCTTACCTTCCGTTAAGGACTA